>CM055102.1:59432241-59964741 GCA_029204225.1 Diphasiastrum complanatum | reverse complement strand
CTTCAACTATTGACAAGTGTACCAGGCCTCCAAATAGTCGTGTGCCTCTCGAGTCTCATCTCCGTTTCTGAGAAGAAGAGTTTGATAAAATTTGTGTAGGTGAATTATAATTGTGGATCAGAATGATTCGTGAATCAGATCAGCAAATCTTTTCAAAAGATCAGCTAATATAATTATAAATTTCAGAAGAAATTATACGAGGCTGTGAGCTTAACCACCCACAATCAATGGATGAGGTAATAGTCGGTTAGAAGTACGTAGCCTTTTCTTGAGCTTCGTCATTCGACCTTTTCTCAACCTATATATAGATGTTGCGATAGATCATTGTCTCCCAATCCTCTTATTGTTTATATCTGCCTTACTAACTTATAACTGCTTTGAAGCTTTATAATAAGCGGGTATGAATGCAGTTAATTTACGCTTGTCTGCTCTCTTATATACGCTTTAAGCCAGTCTTTTAATTCGTAGTATGACACACTTGGGGGTGATATTTGCAGGATCAACGATGAGGACTTTGGGGATTGTTCTTTGTGGGTTCAGCATCTTTTTCATATTGGTGAGCATGACAGAGGTCCAAGCCGACCTTTGCAGCGATACATTGACTTCTCTGAAAACATGCTTAGCCTCTGTAACAGGTACCAATCCACCACCACCCTTTCAGTTGTACATACAGTAGATCTTCATCCTACTAAAAGCTTCATCTATCATTTAATATGGAAAAACTCAGTACATGGTCTCTTTACAGAGATTGACAATACATACAATCTCTTTGATATTAGTCTACAAGACTCACAAAAAGACATACATTAACTGCGAGAGTATCTCTTATTTATCTCTTAGCTGACACGTTGCTACCACCTATCACTCGCATCACTTCAGCATAAACACAATCACATTATCTACCTAACTACCAACCGCTTGACATGCCGACTGACCCTAAAGGTAGTCTTGCCTAACGCAATTTGGATTCCTCCAAAATATCAAACATTGTGTTTGACATTTCTCGTCTATGAAAAAAACATTTGAACATCTGCAATAACTGATTATTCTTGCCAGCTCCTATTTTCTCCACACACCTAGTCGCAGGTCTTCACATTCTTTGTAGGTGATTTGTCGAATGCACAACTTACTACAACATGGTTGCATCAATGTTTCCCATATATTTTCTGATGATAAAGCCTTTTTTGGTGCAACATAAGCAAGCACACGTTTTCTTTTGAAACTTTGAGGAGTTCCAAAGGATGTTGGACATACTTGAGGCTCTCTTTGTAGAACTTCATAAAGTTCATCTGCTTGTGACCATCTTGATCTTGAAGGATTGTTTATCATATTAAGATCATGTAATATGCTACCTGTGTAATCATAATCATCAAAATCAAATGCCAAAAAATTTGAATTACGTCGATTGGATGCATTTGCACTTGCCATGCTTTGTTTGAATGCTGATTTCAATATGACGTCTTTTATTTTTGTTGCTATCGACAACCTCTCCAACATCCTCCACACCTTTAAGAATATCCAAGTTGTATGCTAATGCCTCCATATTATGAATAACCACATCCTCAACATCTGTTAAGATATCTGAGCTATACACTGATCTTGACATATTACGATCGTGAGAAATATCTTCGATTCATGTCAAGATATTTGAGTTATAGTTACTTGATTTTGAGATATTACGATTATGAGAAATATCTTCGATTCATGTCAAGATATCCGAGTTATATCTATAACTTGTTCATGACATATTATGATCATGGGAAATGACTTCGATTTCTATCAAGATATCAAAGTTATGGATACTTGATCTTGAAATATTACGATCATGAGAAATATCTTCAACTCTTGTCAAGATATCCGAGTTATAGTTACTTGATCTTGTTGTATTGCAGTCAGTGAATCTGTTTTCGACATCTACTGATCTTGTCAACGTTGTTTGGATGCTACCCCTTTCTGAACCACAAGGATGGCCCAACATTTTCTTGATGTGACTCCTAATTGAACGTTTAGAATAATACGTAAAGCACTCACTTAATGGTTCATTAAATAATACATGTTTTCTCTTTTTATAGTGCAAAGACAATTTTGACAAACACCAAATCATTGTTTGATTTTGCATGTAGAAAGGGTCTCCATCATATGTCATGGCATTCGCAATATTTCCTTCTATTAATTGAAGTCAATTTCACAATAACAGGCAAGTTTTGTTCACTGGGATAGTAGCCTTTGAATTTAGCAATAAAAACTACTACCCCTTCAAAATCATACAATCAACAACATCATAAATGTTGTATAATGGACAGTTGGCAAGAACGAGATCATTTATATTGACAATGTATGCATTATCCCCATTAGAGGAGTTTTCGATTCCAAAAGGGCCGTATAAGAAATTGTGCCTTAGTAAGAGAATGTTAGAGAGAGAATGATAAAATGACTGAAATTTTTTCTCATTTTCTTAGTTTTTGGTGTTGCCCGTTTTCTAAGTGCTGGCTCATTTTTTGAAGTATATTAATAGTGCGCAAAAAACAAAGCACGTGCCACAAGCGGGAGAAAATTTGCTCCAAAATTTCATGTGTAAAGGATCGAAGTTTTACATAAATAGAACCTCTAGTCTTTTAGATTTCTCCAGTCATGTTGTCACACTAATTTGCATATCAGCTTGTTGAATACTTGTGAGTCGTCCTGAGAATGACTTTGAGGAGCTTTGTAAGGAAGTTTTAGCAATGTGGCTCCTTTTGCAGTTTTTTATTGATGCTATATGTCTTGTTCTTGTAGGTGCTGTGATTGCTTTTCGCAGAGTTCAAATTTATTGTTATACAGCTCTCCCTTAGATTAATATTTAATATTGTTGTAGATAATGTACTGATGTTTCCAGCTTCTTGGTTGAGTAAGATGTTCCCTCTGTTATTAGATTAACCACTCCTTTGTGTAGGATTAAGGGTTTGGAAGACAAGGCTTAACCTTGTAGAAGTTCAAATCCTCTTCCCTTAAACTATTAAAAATAGGGAGAACTTGAAGTTGGGTCAGAATTTTGCTTTTATGTTTTTTCAAATTTGAAAATGCAAATTAAAAAGAGGTCAATTATGAAATGAAAATGCAAGCTCTTAATTTTTATAGAATCATAATCAAGAGTAGATCAATCCATCAAGCTCTTAATCCATCATATTCTATGCAAAGAGTAGATCAATTTTGTTTTTGGCCTCATCTCTATCAAAGTTCAAATAAGAAAGTTATGGTAGATCAAAGATTTATAGTACAAGATAAGCTTTTGATGACGCGGCACTTGATTATGTGGAATATCTCCACCATGTGAGGATCTGCATTCTGGTAAAAAAAACTTGTCTATTCTTGCATCATGGCGTTATTCCACATCATCATATTATATGCAAAGAGTAGATCAATTTCGCTTTGGACCACATCTCTATCAGAGTTCAGATAAGAAAGTAATGGTAGATCAAAGATTTATAGTACAAGATAAGCATTTGATGATGTGGCATTTATATTATTTGATGATGTGGCATTTGATGATGTGGAATATCTCCACCACGCGAGGATCTGCATTCTGGTAAAAAAAACTTGTCTATTCTCGTGCCATGGCGATATGCCACAACATCAGAATCTTTGATTAGCCATAACTTTCTTATTTGAACTCGGATCGAGATGAAGTAAAAAGAAAAAATGATCTACTCTTCACGTAGAATCCATTGGAATATCTCCACCACACGAGGATCTGCATTATGGTAAAAAAAAATTGGTCTATTCTCGTGTCATGGCGATATGCCACATCATCAAAATCTTTGATTAGCCATAACTTTCTTATTTGAGCTCGGATGGAGATGAGGTGAAAAGCAAAAATGATCTACTCTTCGCGTATAATACATTGGAATGATCACATCTTGATTATGATTCTATAAAAATATCAAAAATATCTAAAAAATCTATTGTTGTTCTATTCATCTGTAGTTTAATGGTTGATGTTATTGTAGATGATGTTTTGTAGCTTCTTGTAGGTTGGCCCTCTTTAAAAAGATGTAAGTTTGTTTAACTATGCTTTGCTCAAAATATATTACTACTAACCATAAGTTTTAAGAGTCGGGCAGTTAGGAGTCTTGCGGACAGCAAATATTGTCAAATCACAACTCTAGACCCTGCCCAGCGGGAGTTTCAAAATGTTCAAAATATTACCGGAAAGCTCCAAAAAATTTTCAGATTGACAAACAACGTTACGTTCCTTCATAGGTGTAAAAACTTTATTGGGCCACATGTACATGGAATTGTTGAATAGTCAATAAAAGCATCTTGACAAACAGCCCTTTTGGTGCTTGGAACTCCTCTAATGACAAGATTTTTTTTGTCGCTGACATCGATGGAAATATAGTTGTAAACGTCTCCTAGGTGATCAAAATCACTATGACGGTATGGAAAAGGACAATCCATTTTTATTTTTTAATTTATTTAAGATTTTTTACTTGTTTACAATTTAGTTTTTAGACATTAATATACTGTTAAAAATAGTAGCGTGTATTCCAATCTCCATTCCCACCCCGAAAGTACCTTTGGGATCTGCTACAGAATTTGTGCCTCAAATGTTCTGATGGTGATCGGCCCAGAAACCAACAATGAAACCTACAAAACAAAAACTAGTATTGTAGTTTTGAAGTTTATTACAACAAAAAATAATTGTAACAAACTAATTTTACACAAAGAACAACAAAGATCCATATGGAATCATGTATATGCACCAAAAAACTAGATATCCAATTGATGAATAGAGGATTTGCATTCATTAGGGCCCTTTTTGAACTCAGAAAGGGCCTCTTCCTTGTCTAAACATGTTTCTTAATCATAATTAGTGTAATGCTGATCCATCTTACATGGCACCTTTACCATGGGTTGGCATGAGTTGAGAGCTAACTCTAAGATCTATTTTCATAGACTTTAGTAGGTTTGTTGCATAGACTATACTAGGGTAACCTTAGAGTAGGAAAATGCCTATCATTGAATGCCATCCTAAAAGTACAGCACATAGGACCTAGGCATGACACAATACTCATGCCTAGCTCATTTCAAATGCATACTTCAAACTAACATTAAGCCAAATTCGTTTTTTAAGATCTTCTTAAAAAACGAGATGTTCTGACACCAGGTGGTGGTGCTAGTAAAAGATGCATGAGATTGACAAAAGAGCTTTTGAATAACATGGTCAAAGATCATTTCCAAAGCACCAAACATATGAAGCAATTCATGAAGGGTAAAGATTTGATGCAGATTGTGGAAAATGAAACTAGTAATTCATTTCGTTTAAAGATTGTGAGAAGACTTGCTAAAAAGTTTCAACCGAATCCAAATGTTCAAAAAATAGTTTATGCATGTGATCAAGGTGGTGTGAGTCGAAAAGGATATAGAGCTTTGAAAAAATTTATGAAGAAATCTGACCAAAATGGATTGAAATGACATCAAATATTACCTACTTACAAATTGCTTCAAATTAAGAAACGAGAATGCAATTCATTCATAGAAAATAAATTAGGTGAATTCTTCCATATTCAGGATATGTTTATAATATCCATCAAGCAAAAGGGATCTATCGTTCGTTTTCATTATAACCAATACAACAATATATTTTTGGATCTGGAAAAGGTCCAAGCAATGATGATATGACATTACAATGTCAAAAGAGATGGTGAGTTCATTTCACCACAATTTCAATTATTATTTTTCTATTTTTTGTAAGCAAGAATTATTGTGTGTATGTTATTTACGAGAATTTAGTATTGCAGAATTTGGAGGCAAAGCTATATTTGTCATTAAGTTGGATGAAGCGGAGATCGTAAAAGGCCGCAAACTAAAATGTGTCACAATCACGTTGATGAACCCAGCATTGCAGGACTCAATTGGAAGTAAGTCCAATAAATTTAGTGTGCAATATGAAAATCATATATGGTGGATAGCTGCATTCAAAGTTCATAAAGAGACCCGCGATGTATTGAAGAGGGTATTTGAACGATGCAATATATCCAAGTTAATCCAAACACAAAATGGAGGAGAATTACTAAGTGTTGATGGAAAAAAATTTACTGTAGAATGGCACTTAGCTGCCGATTTGAAAACCCTAAAATGCGTGTTTGGTTGCAGGCTCGATGTGAATGCCAAACATTTTTGCATATACTGTATGTGTTGCATTGCAACCAACGAGTTCCACCAAACAAGCACAATCTAGACAAAGCATGGAGTCCCGTATTAGATATTCCTCTCGAAAGAGTCCATTTTTGCACAATGCATGGTGAATTACAGATATCGGACAAGTGGTTATATTTGCATTGTTGCTATGCATGGATTATGCAAGCCAAATCACGCGCAGATGTTAGCATTTGAAATCTGTAGATAGTGTTATCAGAAATGGGACTACACGGAGGCCATGTGAATCTTTCCAAGGACGTTGAGTTGAGTGGAAAAACTCAAGATTTGTCGACAAAAGTTTCCATGGGAGGCACAAAAGCAAGGCATTTCTTGTCAAATCATACTGGACGAGAAAGTAGTCTTTAATGGGAGTATTGGAAGAGAGTGTGTGAATGCACAACAAATATTGGCTCAGATCCCTGTATGGCTGCCACACGTGCAAAGGTGTGGCAAGCATTTGATGCTTTGTCACTGACTATCAATAAAAAAGACTTGAGAGAGGAAGATTACGATAGATATCAGATGGAAGTACAAGCATTCACTCGATTGATGATTGATGCATGGGGAGAAACACACATCACTCATTATATGGTGAGTGTTTTGTCTTTATTTTTTCTTTGTAAGTTCTATCCAAGTGAAATTTACTAATTAGATTCTTTTGCTAACAACACTTTTTGTACACTCATGGACCTTGGTTTTTTAAGACATATGGATCCTTGGCTATTTGGAACGCCCAAGGGATGGAGAAGAGTCATTATAGGGTCGAGGCTGCATATTTCAAAAATTCAAGACACGGTAGAGGTAAAGGTCTTAGCAATGCCTTGGTAGAGATATTTCAGTGGTTTTATAGAGGCATTTTGAGCAGACAAAACATCAAAGAAACATGGGCTCGAGGGTGGACTTCAATGATCTCTTCATCAAATTTAGCCAGAAGAGCCGCTTGGCAATCATCCACAACTAATGCAAGGCATAGAGAATGGAGGATGTCTCGGGTTTGTGTAGGAAAGCGGTGGGTTCCTTGGCAAAGAACATCCAATTTAGAGGATTAGCACGCAATGAACAAAAAGAATCTGTTGAGAATATTATATTGTTTTGAAGTATGGTAGTATAATTTACTTGATTACTATAAATAGACTTTATTTGGTCCAATTCTAAAATCATGTCTATTTTTAAAAAACTTTTTCCCTATATAAGACCACTTTATTTCATTTTCAAGCACACATTTTTCTTGCTCTCTTGGCTTTCTTAGTTTCGGTTAATACTTTGCAATTGCGCTCATACTTTTAGTCTTTCGTATTGTCTCATTACATTCACGATGCATCCTTCGACAAAGTTGGCAAATCTATTGGCCGACACAACATTTTTTGATCAAATAGATTGCATCTATGTTATGTTCACTGCCAGAATAAATACCCTGGCAACTCTACGTGCAAATAGTGATAATTCCAGTTTTGTAAGTGAGTATATAGAAGAGAACTTGATGCCCTACTCGGTAAGAATTCCTGGCTATGATAATTCTTGGATTCCGTATAATTTGCTAACATACATATGGAAATGTGTTAGACCTTTTGTTGCCTGACTCAACAGGTTTGTCAGCCACCTGGGGAACGAGCACTTTTTGGAGTTAACATGCAATCAACAAGTAAATTTCAATCTCAAAAGTGTAGGAAAGAAGTTCTTGTTAGGTGAAATTACTATGATTTTTTTGTTGAATGAATTTCCTACAAACACCGTTGGAGAACAACATTAGAGAAAATATGGGCCCAAAGAGGGCCCTATAAGAAATGCCATGTAGTTATAATATCATTTTCTAACTTCTTTATGCATCTGCTCGACTACTTTCCATGTAAATGAATGCACCTTAGTTTAGTCACATCAAACTTCACTGGTGCTTAACCATAGTTAGAATATAATTTTTAAAATGATGAAATATTCCTCCCAAAAGTTGGGAACACTCAAAAATTTGAATTAGGAGTGACATCTCTGAAACAAAGTCTAAACCATCTCTATCTCCAGGGTCAAACAAGTGTTTAGCACCATTTCTATCTCCAGCATGGTCGAACAAGTGTTTAGCGCCATCTCCAACTTTGTTATTGTCATTGTGTTATTTGTTACTATACTATTGTATTGATGACAAAGCTTTATCATCTTCATGTGGATCTGTCACCAAAATATGCTCCGCTCAGGACAAAAAATTCAAAGCAACCCAAATTGATATCATCTGATATGGTCCGATACAAAGAGGAAAAACTAAAGCATGTAGATTTATGGTCATCAAGAACATTGTATCCTGTTGATCCATGTTCATTGCAACATCCAGATTTTCATTCGGTCAGTTGATAATCTATATGTGTCATGGCAAAAATGGCCTTTTGGGTTACTGTGAGAATTTGATGCTCTATGGGAATGCACATTCAATGCAAAGAATATATTATTTGGAAGAGAATTCAAGGAAAATATCAAAGGAGTGCAAAAAAAAAGTCTACAAAGTTGAATACTTGTGAAAATGAGATGCTCAAAATGGAGATCGCAAGGTTGAAATCTTCTTTGCATCATTATGCAACTAGTAAAGATGAGATAAAAACTGCATTTCAATCCATGCGTATCTCATATTTGTCTCTTGTTAAATATATGGATGTGCTCAACAGAAAGGTCCGAAAAAACAAGAGGAAAAAACTGGTAACCAAGGATATATGTGATCTATCATCTAGAGGAGATCATAGAAAAAGACGAATCTGTGCATTCAAGTAAGTTATAGCTTATTTGGTATTAAATATTGCTTGAACTTTTTTATTCATCCATAATCACTAGTTTTATTATTTTTTCATTTCAACTTTCTGTTGATTTGTTTATTATACTGCTGTGAATACTATGAGTGTCAAAATTTCTACTGACGTTTTCATGAACATTATATTTGCAAAGCAGATCAGCATTGGTTGTTGAAGACCATTTGGCTGACGAGATCGATTGAAAACTCACTAGGCTCTATCTTGACTTCTAAATCTATGAAATCAATGTTAAACAATAACAAAATGAAAAAGATTAAGGCTTCAGTTACTGATAGCATTATGAATGAAGTTCGAAACATATTAGACACTACATTGCTTCAGGGGGCATGTGACTTTTCTAGCATTAGTATAGAAGCATATGCAACAATGTTTAAGATTATAAAGGAGGCATTTGCACAAGTATTAAAAGGTTTCCAATCCCATGACCATTTCATCTTTAAAAAAAAAAAAAAAGACATATTAAACCAAGGTATGCAGACAATAGTTGGTAATCCATCTCATATCAATGAAGTGTATTGCTCAAAAGGAGAAAGTCCAGCATATAACAATTCCAGGAATTTATTTATTGCCATTAATCAGTTACTAACATTCATCATAAATTTTTACAGTATTACAAATGAGAATGTCAATAACAAGTTGATAGTTGTTCTCAAGTCAGATGAGTCTGAAATTATCAAAGGACAAAAAATGGAAAGAGTCAGTCTCACGATCATGAATGGAGCACTTTTAAATTCAGAAGACTCAAAAGGTCTCAATTTCAGTATTCAATCAGAAAATGATATATGGTGGTTGTCAGCACTTCAGGTATAGCAGTTCTTTTGCATAATCAATAGGTATAATCATTTTAATATGGATTTCATTTGGGAATCTTCTTAGTGCTAATATTATGAGGCTAATCACGTTTTTTGTATTCTCTTATAGGTGATGAAAGAAGACTATGACATTCTCTCATGGATATTTAATAGAATGTCATATCTTGCCACCATAAAAAATCACATGGAGGGAGTTCCACTCAATACTTCTGGAACTGGCACTTTCAACATTGAATGGCATTTAGCAGTAGATCTGAAGACATTAAAATGTATGTTCAATGTATCCCATGGCGCTAACTCTAAGCACCCTTGTTTGTACTGTATGAAGACAACAAAAGACATGACAAGGAGTACAAGAATATCAAGAGATCGATAAGATCCTAATTGAAAATCTGAACTACCGTTTTCTTTTCAAAATGTTCATATTTGTACATTGCATGTGGAGATGCGTATTATAGAAAAAATAATATATCTTCACATCTTGTTTGCATGGAATTCCGAGCCATAGGCCTCTGCGAAGAAAGCTATTTCAAGATTAGAGGATGTGTTGTCCAAAGCAGGCTTACATAAAGTCCACATTAAAATAAAAAAAGATGACAAGCTATCAAGTAAAACAGGAAATTCCATGCAAGCCGAGCATTGGAGGATCCAATGCTCGAAGATTTTTATCAAATTATTCTGGCAAACAATCCAAGATTCAATACTTGGTTTGGAAAGAAATTATTGCAGCAACTCAAGATTTCAAAGAAGAAGGTTCTACTCATATACACAAAGTAGAAGTTTGGAAAAAAAATAGACAACATGGTGAAATTCTTGAGAAAAGATAAAATTTCAAATATTGATGTACAAATGATATTAAAAACAGCCAGTGAATATGTGGATGTAGTTCAAAGTGCATGGGGTGTTGATCATATAACACATTATATGGTAAGATTTCGATGTTACACTACTATAGACAAATATGTGCACTTAAATTAGATACTTTTGGTACTGATTTAGATTATGTTTTTATGACATGCAGCACATATTACGGCATCATTCAACATTCTTTGCAAGAAATAGTGGAAGTCTTAGCATATGGTCATCGCAAGAAATGAAAAAATCTCATTGGCAAGCAAGAGCGACATTTCATAAAAGTACACAACATGGCGGGACTAGCACAAAAAACCTACAACTTTTCCAATGGTTTTACAGAAGAATCCAAATTCGTCATAATACAAAATCAACGGATTATAAAAATTTCAAAAAACATGCAAATTTATACAAGCCAGTAGGCAATAGACACACAATAAAATTTTGTATATTAAATGAAAATATATACAAAGTACAATTTAGCAGTATCTACTTTGCTTCCGATACTTTCTCTAATGAAAGTTGCAACTTAGAATCATGTAACAATTTTCTTCTTTCGTATGGATCCAACATATTTTCATGTTTACTCAGATCAACGTAAGCAGCATACAATGCAAAATGAAATGATCTGAATATGGATTCACTGGTCAATATTCTAAAATTTTAATTGCAATAGTTTTCTTGACAAAAATTATTTTATGCACTTTATTAAAATTATGTCCTCCAAGAAAATGAGACAGTGCCTTGATTTTCATAATCATAGTCTCACATGGGCAACACTTATCTCATTATTCTTGAAGAACTTCAGATAGTGCCCCAGTGCATGATTTCTTGAAAATTCTCCAGCAGAATATCTCTACCCTCCTCGATGAATTGAAAAATCATCAAGGAAAATTGTTTCTTGAAATGAAAAAAAAAAAAAACAAAGTAAGCTCCAGTTGTAATCTGACATAACGAATTTACTAGTACATGATAATATACAAAAACTTACGCATTCGGCTTTGTCTTCCCTGATTATTGTCTCTCCATCAATATTATGTTCACCTTTCGATGTCAATATTGTTGGTGAATAAATATATAGCCCTTCACAAGATCATCATATCCTAGGAATATACACTTGATAGCTTTTACATCAGGTTTATGTCTCTCTTCTTTAGGAACATGTACAAAGGCCTTACATCCAAAGATTCACAAGTGGTTCACCTTTGGCTTCTTCTTCGTGAATGCTTCCTCAAGTGTTATCTTTGGTATGGCAATGGTAGGACTTCTATTTCGAAGATAGACTGCCGTACTGCATGCTTCTGACCAAAAATCTTTTGGTAGTTTCATCTCAGCTAACATAGATTTGGCACTTTCCACAATCGTACGATTCTTGCGCTCAGTTACACCATTGAGAGTAGGAGTATGAGCTTGCGAATTGTCTTTTAATCCCACATTGTTCACAAAGATCATTGAAGTCATTAGACTTGTACTCACCTCCACTATCTGATCTTAGGACTTTGATCTTCCTACTTGTCTGATTTTCAACCAATGATTTGAAGCTCTTGAAGCTGTCAAATGCATCTGATTTCTTCTTCAAGAAGTTGGTTGTGGAAAACCAAGTTGACTTTGGATTCTGAGAAACTCCTCCTCAGAAAGTAGATCATCTTCTTTGTTGCATATTTCCTCAGCCATTTTCAAGCAATCTTTCCCTGAGTAAAACTTATCATTATGTATATCATCAACACAAGGGAGAAGATTATCAGCATCAAAATCGATTATATCCGAAAATTCATCAAGCTCTTTGTTCAAAATTCAAAGAGTCTCAGCTTCAGTGAAATCAAATTAGATCCGATATTGTCAAAAAAGAATTATTATCTATATTATAAGTAGGCAAAGTGATCAAAGATTTATCAGAAGGAGAAAGGGTAGTGAGTGTTCTAGGGCCTATTAATGATGCCCTATTTCAAGCATGATCAAAATTGGAACAATCATCTAAATTAACGTTCGTATCAATAAAAAAAAGTATCTATATCTATAATCTTTGACTTTTCAGACTTTATACCACTGGAAAAAGTAGCTTCAGAAGTGGAAGGGCCAGCTTCCGAATCGTAAGAAATATTTAACAAAAGAAAAAAAAAAAAAGTGCAGAGTGAAAATCAACAAATCTACATTTTTTATTGTGAATTGGACACTCATCTATAGATTTGAAATCATTATATAACTTGGTGAACATTCAGTCAAGCTTAGCTTTATAACTATGTTTGTCGAGTGTCACCAGGTCTTGATAACGAATCATGTCCTTATTTTGAGATCTGAATAACAGAGTTCTGAGTAGAGACTTAAATCTGAGATAAATCTCAGCAAATGCCTCCACACCAGGCCCCTCAGTAATAGAAGGAAGAATAAAAAGAAAAAGAAGGAAAAAGAGATTTGAAATACTCCAAATTATCACTAATACCAAATTCATGAAAAAAAGAAAACAAACTAGAATCAAAATTAGACATTTTAAACAAAAACTACAAATGTAAAATTCTAAATATCGCTCTCAGGCGCAAACTGTAGGTCAGACAAGAACCTCAAGGCAATGTACGCTCGAAAGAGATATTAGAAATTAGGGTATCGGATCCAAACGCGTGAACAAATAGTAGAAAAGAAATGAGATGTAAGACGCGCTTGAATGCAATACTGGACGAGGCAGTATCGATTTCAGAGGCAAGAAAGTCAACAGAGGGTAATCAGTGCAAAGGGCATGCTTGAAATCGATATCCGACCAAGAAATCAAAAATTTGCGTGAAAATTCGAGCCGAAAATGACCTATTTATAAAAAAAATTGTATGTGTGGAGGAGTTACAAACGGATACGTGCCGACGAATGATTGATCAGAAAGAATCCGTCGTACAAACAATGATTGATCTGACATCTGTCACATGCAAGAATGACATGTGTCAAAAAATGATTCGTGCACGTGTCCCAATCCACGTGGCCTCATAATTGAGTCATCTTTGTCAGTACGAACATTCCACATAGACCAGTTAGATGACAACACGTGTCATCGGTCGTTTTCTTACACGTGCAAAAATTTCGTATACATAAGTCCTCAGAATTTTCATTTTTTTTGTAGAATTTTTTAATTTCATGCCTAGTATCGCTCTCAAGTGCGGTCTCTCACCGCTTAATCGTCTGCCTTCTCACAGTGCGCTCGAGACCGATACCGCTGTTATTCCAATATCACTTTCGAACGCATCTCCTTTCTGAAAATATTTTGTGTATATCTTGCGCTCAAAACCGATATTCAGTTCTGGTATCGATCTCAAGTGCCCTCTGATCGCAATTTTTTTGTTTTCATTCTCTGCTCTTTTGTTCAAACTTTTTTTCTAACTTCTTTACGCATCTGCCCGCACTACAAAGACTGGTAAACAAGGATATATGTGATCTATCATCTAGAGGAGGTCATATAAAAAGACGAATCCTTGCATTCAAGTAAGGTATAGCTTATTTGGTAATATTGCTTGAACTTTTTGATTCATTCATAATCACTAATTTTGTTATTTCGTCATTTCAACTTTCTGTTGATTTGCTTATTATATACTGCTGTGAATACTATGAGTGTCCTAATTTCTACTGACATTTTCATGAACATTATGTTTGCAATGCAGATCAGCATTGGTTGTTGAAGACCATTTGGCTGATGAGATTTCAATTGAAAACTCACTAGGCTCTATCTTGACTTCTAAATCTATGAAATTGATGTTAAATAATAATAAAATGAAAAAGATTAAGGCTTTAGTTACTGATAGCATTATGGATTAAGTTGGAAAAATATTAGACACTACATTGCTTTAGGGGGCATGTGACTTTTCTAGCATCAGTAGGGAAGCATATGCAACAATGTTTAAGATGATAAAGGAGACATTTCCACATGTAAATACTAAAAAGTTTCCATCCCACTACCATTTCATCTTAAAAAAAAAAAGACATGTTAAACCATGGTATGCAGACAATAGTTGATAATCCATGTCATATCAATGAAATGTATCGTTCGAAAGGAGAAAGTCTAGCTTATAACAATTCCAACAATCTATTTATTGACATTAATCAGTTATTAACATTCATCATATATTTTTACGATATTACAAATGAGAATGTCAATAACAAGCTGATAGTTATTCTCAAGTTAGATAAGTCTGAAATTATAAAAGGACAAAAAATGGAAAGAGTCAATCTCACGATCATGAATGGAGCACTTTCAAATTCAAAAGACTCAGAAGGCCTCAATTTCAGTGTTCAATCAGAAAATGATATCTGGTGGTTGGCAGCATTTCAGGTATAGCAGTTCCTTTGCATAATAAATAGGGATAATCATTTGAATATGGATCTCATATCTAAAATCTTCTCTGTGTTAATATTATGAGGCTAATCACGTTTTTGTATTCTCTTATAGGTGCTGAGAGAAGACCATGACATTCTCTCATGGATATTTAATAGAACATCATATCCTACCACCATAAAAAATCACATGGAGGGAGTTCCACTCAATATTTCTGGAATTGGCACTTTCAACATTGAATGGCATTTAGCAGTAGATCTGAAGACATTAAAATGTATGCTCAATGTATCTCATGGCGATAACTCTAAACACCCTTGTTTGTACTGCATGAAAACAACAAAAGACATGACAAGGAAGACAAGAATATCAAGAGATCGAGAAGATCCTAATTGGAAACTTGTACTACCGATTCATCTACGAAATGTTCATATCTGTACATTGCATGCGAAGGTGTGTATTATAGAAAAAATAATATATCTTCACATCTTGTTTGCATGGAATTCTGAGCTAGCGGCCTCTGCGAAGGAAGCTATTTCTAGATTAGAGGATGTGTTGTCCAAAGCAGGCTTACATAAAGTCCACGTTAAAATAATCTATCAAGTAAAACAGGAAATATTACATGCACGCCGAGCATTGGAAGATCTAAAGCTCGAAGATTTTTATCAAATTATTCTGGCAAACAATCTAAGGTTCAATACACGGTTTGGAAAGAAATTATTGTAGCAACTCAAGATTTCGAAGAAGAAGGTTCTACTCATATACACAAAGTAGAATTATGGAAAAGTTAGACAACATGGTGAAATACTTGAGAAAAGATAAATTTTCAAATACTGATGTTCAAATGATACAGAAAACGACCAATAAATTTGTGGATTTATTTCAAAGTGCATGGGGTGTTGGTCATATAACACATTATATGGTAAGATTTTGATTTACACTACGATAAACAAATATGTGCAATTAAATTAGATACTTTTGGTACTGATTTCGATTATGTTTTTATGACATGCAACACATATTACGACATCATTCGACATTCTTTGCAAGAAATAGTGGAAGTCTTAGCATATGGTCATCGCAAGAAATGGAAAAATCTCATTGGCAAGCAAGAGCAACATTTTATAAAGTACACAACATGGCGGGACTAGCACAAAAATTAGCTATATACTGCAACTTTTCCAATGCTTTTATAGAAGAATCGAAATTCGTCATAATACAAAATCGATGGATTATAAAAAATTTCCAAAAGCATTATGCTTTATACAAGCCAGCTATAGACACACAATAAAATTTTGTATATTAAATAAAAATATTTACAAAGTACAATTCAGCATTATCTAATCTGCTTCCGATATTTTTTTCTAATAAAAGTTGCAACTTAGAATCATGCAACAATTTTCTTCTTTCGTATGAATCCAATAGCTCATAGTTTTCATGCTCAACATAAGCCGCATGCACTGCAAAATGAGATGATCTGAGCATGGAATTCACTGGTCCATGTCCTAACATTTTAACCGCAATAATTTTTTTTACAAAAATTATTTTATGCACCTTATTCAAATTATGTCCTCCAACAAAATGAGACAGTGCCTTGATTGCCATAATCATAGTTTCACCATGTTGATGAAACTTTGAATGGGCAACACTTATCTCATTATTCTTGAAGGACTTTAGATAGTGTCCTAGTGCATGATCTCTTGAAAATTCTCCAGCAAAAGATCTTTGCTCTCCTCAACGAATTGCGAAATCATCAAGGAAAATTGTTTTTTGAAATTATAAGAAACAAAGTAAGCTCGAGTATATAATCTGACATAACAAATCTACTAGTACTTGATAAGAGACAAAAACTTACGTATTCGACTTTGTCTTCACTAATTACTGTCTCTCCATCAATATTATATTCACCTTTCGATGTCAATATTGTTGGTGAATAGACGGTTGACTGTGGAAAACCAAGTTGACTTTGAGTTCTAAGAAACTCCTCCTCAAAAGGTAGATCATCTTCTTTGTTGCGCATTTCCTCCACAGCCATTTTCAAGCAATCTTTCCCTGAATAAAACTTATCATTATGTACAACACCAGGGAGAAGATCATCAACATCAAAATCAATTATATCCGAAAATTCATCAAGCTCTTTGTTCAAAATGCAAAGAGTCTCAGCTTCAGTGAAGTCAAAAAGATCCAATATATCCGATATTGTCAAAAAAAAATTATTATCTATATTATAAGTAGGCAAAGTGATCAAAGATTTATCAGAAGGAGAAAGGGTAGTGGGTGTTCTAGGGCCTATAAAAGTAGCCTTATTTTGAACAGGATCAAAATCAGAACAATCATCTAAATTTACACTCGTCAATTAAAAAAATATCTATATCTACAATCTTTGACTTTTCAGACTTTGTACCACTAGAGTAAGCTGCTTCAGAAGTGGAGGACATAGCCTCCGAATCGACAGAAATATTTAACAAAAGAAAAAAAACAAAAACAGACTGAAAATCAACAAATCTACATTTTTTATTATGAAATGGACACTCATCTACAGACTTGAAATCATTATGTAACTTGGTAAACATTTTGTCAAACTTAGCTTTATAGATATGCTTGTCAAGTGCCATCAGGTCCTGATAATGAATCGTGTCCTTATTTTGAGATCCGAATAGCGGAGTACTAAGTAGGGACTTAAATCTGAGATATATCTCAGAAAATGCCTCCACATCAGGGCCCTCGGTTATAGAAGGTAGAATAAAAAGAAAAGAAGAAAAAAGAGATTTGAAATAGTCCAACCTATCAGTAATACCAAATTCATTAAAAAAAAAAACAAACTAGATTCAAAATTAGACATTTTAAACAAAAATAACAGAACTAAAGTTTCAAATATCGCTCTCAGACGCAAACCGCAGGTCAGACAAGCACGTCAAGGCAACGTGCGCTTGAGAGAGATATTTGAAGTTGGAGTATCGGATCCGAACGCAAGAACACCAAGCAGAAAAGAAAAGAGATACGAAGCGCGCTTGAATACAATACTGGACAATGCAGTATCGGATCCAGGTGTATAATAGTCAACGAAAGGTAATGAGGGCAAGCGGCGCACTTGAAATCGATATCCGGAAAAGCAATCATAATTTTGCATGAAAATCCGAGCCGAAAAAGACCTATTTATAAAAAAAGGAATTGCACATGTGGAGGAGTGTCAAAGGAGCACGTGTCGAATTGTGATTGGTCAAAATAAATGCATCATATCTAGAATGATTGATCTGACATCTGTCACGTGCGAGAATGACATGCATCGATATCGGATTCTCGCACGTGTCTCAGCCCACGTGGCCTCATAATTGGGTCATCATTGTCAGTACGGACATTCCACGTGGATTAATCTTTGCCGTCTTTTCACACGTGCAAAAATTTCGTATATATAAGTCCTCAAAATTTTCATTTTCTTTCGCAAAATTTTCACTTTTAGCTTTCGATATCGCTCTCAAGCGCGCTTCACCGTTCAAGCTTTCGCCCTCTCACAGTGCGTTTGAGTCCGATACCGCTGGTTGTGCAATATCGCTTTCGAGCGCACATCTCAATTCTTCAAATAATCTATGTAGATCCCGCGCTCAAAATCGATATTCAGTTCTGGTATCGATCTCAAGCGTCTTTTCATCGCAAATTTTTTTGTTTTCATCCACTTTTGTTTTGTTCAAACTTCTTCTTGTTAATTTTCTTCTTATGAGAATGATGGCCAAGACCAAATCCACCACCCATGCCATCACCATTGTACAGCCATCCCATTCCCATGTTCCTCCTAGTACTGGCTGTAGGTGTGACAGGAAGCAGGTCTGGCTGAGGGAGATCGGAAAACTCCAGAGATCAACTGAATTGTTGATCCCTAGAGCTCCTTTTGGCCGATCTGTTCGGAATGTCACTCTGTCACTTGGGCTAATGTTTTTTTTGCCGTGACAGCCATGTAGGCCTTACAGGGTGTTGTAGAATTTTTTTAGTCCCAATTTTTTGAGGATACTTGTCTTTTGGTAGTGCATGGTAAGCGTGTCACCATCATGCCAAAGGATTTCGTCATTCTCAAAAGTCTTCTGGAGAGATATTTTGGTCTGCATGTTGATAATGACAGCACCTCCAGAGACCTGCCTCTGGATAGAACCAACGTGCCTACTACCTCTAGGAGGAAGAGAAAGCAGCCTGTCCCCAAGAAGGCTGGATCTCGAAGGCCAGGTGCTTCCCTTCCTCCTAGACGTATCCCGGCCAAGAGACCTCATGTCTTCATGAGCTCTGAGTCAGATGCTAGAGAATCTGACTCAGATCAAGAATCTTCACCCCTTCCTCCTCCTGTTAATCGTCTAGCTCCTCAACAGATTTCATCACCACAAGTGTTGATTACCCAAGAGGAGCTATACAAAATAACAGAGAAATCTGTAAATATTGTTTCCACTTCTGTTTCTGCTCCTGTAAATAATCTTTTTGTGAGAATTTCATACGATCCAGCCTAGGTTTTTTTTATTTTGACCATTATAATCAATATGAAGCCTACCTAGCTAACAAAATCGATCTTTGATTTTTTTTCTTCCAGATACACGTAGAAGCTTTAGATTAGGTCCCAAATTTTGTGCCGAGCTAAAAGATAAGACCTCAAAAATTTCAGATGCAATAGTAGAGGCCGGAGTTTCTTTTTTGCAGAATAGTATTAGTTTCGATTCCCATGGTAAAGTTTTTGTAGTTAGTCCATTTTTCATGGGAGCAGTAAAGGCGAAAGAAGCCAATTTTGAGAAGGCTGTCTATTTCATCGAGTGCAGTCCTATGGTAAAATTCTATTTGATTCCATATAGAAATAAGTAAGGACTACTCTTTTGTTTTTGTTGCTTTAATCTGGATTGTTGCATGCTTCATGGCTTTAATAAGAATGAAATTTTTCATAAATATGAATTTATCGATATTTGTATTAAACTCAGTTGCAAATACACAGAGAATTTGATTCTCTACTTCATGATGCCATTCGGAAAACATTAGAGAAAAAATGAGCCCGAAAAGGGCCCTATAAGGAATGCCATGTAGGAGAGAGAGAAATAAAAAAAAAGTCATCAAAATACCTAGTTAGAAATTCCTTTGATCACCTGCCCGCACCATTTTCAATGTAACCCCGCGGGTTGATAATACCAAGAAATATGTTTTCAATGTAAACCATTCTAACTATTGTAGTCACATCAAAAATGAATTGGTGCTTAACCACAGTTAAATGAGACTCTCCAAACGTTCGAAATATTTCCCACTCAATATTCGAAAATAATGAATTTTTTTTGCTTTACATAGTGTAAAAGTTTTTTGAAAACATCTGCCACCATCTCCAAAGATGAAAATTTCTTGCCGCCATACACAAAAATGAAGATCTACCTGCTTCCATTTTTGAATCTATCATATCCATATATCCAGATAAGTTTTGTAGTATTTGATCATACTTTACATTTTTATGGTACTTTGCTGCTTCTTTTTTTCAACGCATTGGTTATTACAAATTTTGTACATATGGCTAAGCTTTATCATCTTCATGTAGATTTCCTCTAGAGTATGGCCCGCTTAGGACAAGGAATTCTAAAGATGGATAATTATCACCATCTGAAATGATTTGTCATAGGGAAGAAAAAATGAAGCATTTAGACCTGTGGTCATCAGGATTGTTGTACCCCATTGATCCACATTCGGTGCAACATATTGATTTTCATTCAGTGATGCAGTTATTCATTTATATGTGTCATGGAAAAAGTGGTCTTTTAGGTTATTGTGAGAATTTAAGATCCTATGGTAATGTACATTCAATGCAAAGAATACATTTCTTAGAGGAAAAAGTAGGTCAAATATTAAAAGAATATCATGAAAAACAGATTAGATTTAAATACTTAGCAATAAAAGTTATGGACTTGTTGAATTAAAAAACAAAAAGTAATAAAAGAAGATGATTGTTTACAAAGGATATTTGTGATCTTTCTTCAAAATCTGGTCATAAAAAAAGAAGGACCCTTGCATTCAAGTAAGTGTTAAACTTGTTGTCTTTGATTTTTCTTAAAAAATGTTGATTTAATGAAGATAGTGATGGTATCATTTATTTTCCTCTAGATTCATTGAAAAAGTTTTAGAATTATATCGCAATAAGTAAAGTGTTGATATAACTTTTATGTGCCGTGATATTTGTTGTATAGGTCTGCATTGGTTGCCCAAAAACATTTGACAGATGACTCTTCTATAGGAAAATCATTAGGTTCTATTATGACTTCAAAGTCGACAAATTCAATGTTGAGCAGCCACAAAATGGATAAAACAAAAGCTATAGTTGCTGAAACAATTATGAATGAAGTCAGTAAGATACTTGATAGCACACTAGTTCAAGTTGCATGTGACTTTTCTAGTATTAGCAGAGAAGCATATGCCACAATGTTTAAATTGATAAAAGAAGCATTTTCACAAGTAAGTATCAAGAAGTTTCCCATTCCACGACCTTTTCAACTTAGACATGTTGAATATAAGCATGCAAAAAATAGTGGGTATTCCATGTCATATTAATGAAGTGTATAGCTCAAAGGGGGAATGCCTTAATCCATAAGTTTAGATAATAAACTATTTGATAAATTTTGGCATACAAACATCGTTGGGGTTTTGTGTACATTGACACTTGAAAAGAAATCCACAAATATATTCAAGGAAATAAACCAACTCAATCTGACTGTTTTTTATCCCATGCTCATTTTTAATGAGTTTTTTATATCATTATATATCTTGCAACGAAATGATTCTGAAACTGTAGCATCTGGTGCAATCCATTCATCACTTTCAAAACTAGGTAATGGAATTGGTACTATTTGTCCAAAAAAAAATTTTGTATCAGGAATGTACATTGACTTAGAAATTGCTTTGCACAGGAACATAGATCATGCTACACAGTAACACAGACAGAAAACACTCTCTACAGCAAGCTCACATAGCAACTGTATTTCTCAAAATGAAATTACACTGTACATATAATTGTTCACTCAGGCAACCCATGCATGACCCAGGTTGTCATTGGCAGGACGTGTGTCCCGTCGACTTGCCTCGTGGCGAGGCCAACTGATACTTATCAACTGATAGGACCCACTGTACAGTAGCACAGTGATTCTACTTTAATTCTAACTCTCTCCCTTAAAGTAGAGTCTACTTTATACAGTCATATACATAGCTTTAAAGTTAACAAGCTTTAAGTGCAGAAAGTTTTGATCTAAACCTATCAAACTTTCTCCAACAAGTGGCTTAGTGAAAATATCAGCTAGTTGTTCGTCTGTGCTACAATGAACAACATGAATTTCACGACTCAGCAGCCTCTCACGTATAAAGTGATACTGAATCTCAATGTGTTTAGTTCTTGCATGGAACACTAGATTCTTTGCTAGCTGAATGGCACTCTGACTGTCGCTATGTAATGTCGTGGGATTTTTTTGCTTCATGCCAACTTCTTCCAAGATTTGTCTCAACCATATAGCTTCTTGTGCTGCACTACACATTGTCTTATACTCTGCTTCTGTGGTGGATAGAGCAATTGTACTTTGCTTCTTACTAGACCAGAAAAAGCAACTACCACAAAACTGGAATACATACCCTATGGTGGATCTATGATCATCATAGTCACCTCCCCAATCTGCATCCACATAGCCACACAACTCAGGTAAACCATCATGCTTCCTGTAAATCAAGCCATAGTCTGAAGTGCCTTTCACATAACGCAAAATGTGTTTAGCTGCCTTCCAATGCGTTTTTGTAGGTGCTTCCATAAACTGACTTACAATGCCAACATCATAGCATATATCTGGTCTAGTTATGATAAGGTAAATCAAGCTCCCTACTAACTACCTATACATTGTAGCATCAAATGATTGTGACTCATCAAGCTTAGAAAGCTTTTTACCTGGTTCAATAGGAGTATTCACTGGTTTGCAATCCTGCAACCTAAACTTGTGCAGCAACTCTTTGACATACTTCACCTGTGTTAAACCCACTTCGAGTCCTTTTTGTCACACCTCTACTCCAAGGCAATAATGCATCAGTCTAAGATTTGTCATCTCAAATTGTTCCATGAGGTCTTTCTTGATCATATCTATCATCTCTTGATTATTTCCCGTAATAATCAAGTCATCAACATAAAGAGCAATCAAAACAACCATATCATCAAAGCATAAGACATATAAATTTGGATCAGAGTGTGTTCTCACCATTCCCTTTGAACGAAAGTAGGCATCAATCCTGCTATACCATGCACGTGGTGCCTGTTTAAGACCATAAAGTGCTTTCTTCAAGCGACATACTTTATTTTCATGTCCCTTTCTTACAAAGCCTTCACGTTGATCATGAACACCTCTTCTTCTAACTCACCATTTAGAAAAGCAGATTTCACATCCATCTGATGCAAAGGCCAACCAAAATGTGAAGCTAAAGCAAAGTAGACGTAGAGTATTTCACTTACATACTGGCGCAAAGGTCTCCTCATAGTCAATGCCTTTACTTTGTGCATACCCTTTGATCACCAATCTTGCCTTGTGCTTTGCTATACTTCCATCTGCATGATACTTAGTCTTGTATACCCATTTGCAACCAATGGGTTTCTTGCCAACCGGTGGGTCTACTAAGTCCCATATGCTATGCTTAGCAATTGACTCCATCTCCTCTCCCATGGCCTTGACCCAAATGTCATCATCCTTCGCTTCACCATAAGTTG
This sequence comes from Diphasiastrum complanatum, assembly GCA_029204225.1. NCBI lineage: Eukaryota > Viridiplantae > Streptophyta > Lycopodiopsida > Lycopodiales > Lycopodiaceae > Diphasiastrum > Diphasiastrum complanatum. Next base: position 59,941,068 of record CM055102.1, on the reverse strand, counting down.
AAGGTTCTTTGCTTTGAATAATGCTAGATAAGAGAGCATAATTTGCTTCATATCTTTCAGGTTGTGTCTTCTCTCTTGTTGATCTTCATAGCTCTCCCTGGCTAGATGGTCCTGGAAAGTCATCCATATCACAGCTCTCCAACAATCTCTCAAACCACTTAGGGAGCTTCTTGTCAGGTGATCGGCTTCCTGGTGAAAATGTATCCCACGGTACATCCTTCTGCTTGTGTTTGTCACCTGTAACTTCAATCCTTCTTGCACCAAAAGGTTTGTCCCTACCTCTCCAACCTGTTTCTTGGGGTTGAGTAGTAGCATCTTGAGATGTATCCTCATGTTCATCACTTGGAAGGTCAATGAATGGATCATTATTAGGAGGTATCCTCACTATACCATCTTTCCGACTGGATGTGTCTATTTTCTCAGCATCTTCGTCTTCATACATCTTGGATTCATCAAAGATAACATCACGGCCTACATGAATTTTGTTTTTCCCATGTCTTACGTGACATATCATCAATAAAGGTCATGAAATAGAAGGCTTTACCCAAGGACATGGTCCTCATAGGCCCGCATAAATCTGTGTGGATTAAATCCAGGATGTTCTTTGCTCTTGCAACACCACCTTTATTGAACTTCTCTCGATGCTGCTTCCCATATACACAAGATTCGCACATCAATTTCAAGTGATCTTCTATGATAGGCAATCTTGTTACCATCTCCAATCTTCTCATCAAATTGAGACTTCCCAAGTTCAAGTGACCAAGCCTCTTATGCCACAACTCAGTTTGTGATGGAATGGACGATACAAGTCCATGTTGCCCCTTGATTGTAGCATTCAACCTGTGCAACTTAGTATTGGGCTCCCTTACTCCATCCACAATAACTTTGAACTTTTGGTTCACATCCTTCACAAAGCAACGATCATGGACGAATTCTACTTTCAACTTTTGATCAGTAATGACTCCAACAGAAAGTAGATTTTTCCTCAAACCTGGTACGTAAAGTACCTCCCTGATCATCTTGCTTTTTCCATCAAGTAGTTGGACTGAAATGGTGCCTATCCCCTTGATTTTGCACACCTCACCATTTGCTTGTGAAACGGACGTTCCATTATCCAACACTTTCAAGCTACTGAACCAATTCTTGTTACTTGTCATGTGTCTTGTGGCTCCTGAGTCAATATACCACACTTGATCATCTTGATTAGATGACAATGCAAATATGAAGATGCTAAAGTCTTCAATCTCACCCTCATCGACAAGGTTACTTGCTTGTTTTGGTTTTCTCTTGCCTTGTTCCGCCAGAAATTTGCGACATTCACTCTTCCAATGGCCCTTTTTACTACAATGGAAGCACTTGTCTTTCTTCTTGGTCTTACTGGAAGATCCCTCATCCTCCTAAGACTTGGCAAATTGCTGCTTAGACTTCTTCTTGCCCTTGCCTTGTTTTTGGCATGTCGCAAGTGCTTGATCATCAATATATTGACGTCTAGCTTTCACCATTTCTCGTCGTTGTTCTTCTTGCATCAAGATTCCTGTGAGCTCGTCAAAGGTTGGCAATCTTTCTCTTGATGCTATTCCACTTACAAACATCTGATAGGGTTCTGCAATGCCACACAATGCATTGTGCACCAGTTCCACATCACATATGCGCTCACCAATAGAATGCAGTTCATCCCTCATTGTCTTGATTCTGGTCATGTACGTTTGAATATGCTCTCCTTGTTCCATGCCGGCACTATTCAGCTTTGGATTCAGAAACATGATTCTAGACGGATTTGACGTCTCAAAGTACTCATTTAGCACATCCCATGCCTGTCTGGGTGTAACAGCATCACAAATGTGGGTAATGATGTGATCCTTCACTGACAAGTTAATGAAGGTCAAAGCTTTCCTCATCTTTTTGTCAAACACTTTGATATTCGCTTCATTTGGTGGCCTTCTCTCATCACCTGTGATGACTTCCCACACATCTTTCTCCATCAGTATGTTTTTCATTTTGAATTTCCACACTACATAGTTGGAAATCCCGTCCAATTTGCTACTTTCACTCAAAATGGACTCTCCCATGTTTGCCATCGCAAAACTGCTTGAAACTTCTGTCTAGGCTAAAAGCAGTATGCCGATGCCATTAGTGATGTCAGAAGTTGAAAATAATGACCTGCACTTTTTCCCTTACCAGGCCACTCGCCGCTTTTCCACCAATTTGAAAGCCAAATCGGCGTCGCCTTCCGAAATGCACTCAGTTTTCAACTCCCAACTACGTGCCCAGTGGAATGGTGAAATCACTTTTGGCGCACTTCGAGCACTTTCTTCACTGCAATCACTCTGTTTTGATGTACCATACTTGTAGATAGAATCCGGGTGCCCTTCGTTTGGAGGTTATAACCTTTCGTTTGGATCAAAACGGGCAAAGGACCCAAAAATAGGGATTTTCTTTGTTTTTGAACTGTTTCTTCACTTTGAAGAAACTTCACTCTTCACTTGTGAAGGGACCCAACTCCCATTTCAATATGAAATTTTTTAATGAAGTTGAAGGCCTAAATGCACTTCACTTCTTCAGGGCCCTCTTCAACAACCCTTTAGACTCCATCCAATGGTTGATTCTCATCCAACTGTGGATATCCCTCCTGGGTAGCACGAACTGAGCCGTTGATCTTGTAACTTCTCTATCCAACGGATCTGACACCCTTGTGTACTAATGGAGAGTCTTGTAAGCGCTATCCACTTCAAAACACTATGCCATTTCCTTGGTTCCATGCGCAAACTGAGTCGCGACCTCCCTACTCGTGGCCAACTTCCCTCTCTCTTTCCAGGGTTTTGGCTATGGCATCTCTCAACCATCTTTCTCCCTCTCTGGGTCGCGGCTGCTCACGGCCTCTTCAAAACTAATTCGCACTGCTAGGGCACCCTTCTCTGTGTTTTTACAGCTTGGAAAATAGTTCAGAATAGAGAGAAAACCTCACTTTTATGCTTCCAAACCCTAGGCTAGGGTTTTTCTCATAACTTTGATCTTGGCTTGCTTTTCACAGCTCTCTGGTTGGCCAAATCAACTGCTCTGAGGTCGTCCTACTATTGGAAAACTGATGCTTCAATCCATTTGTCAAACGGTGTCCGATTGATTGCACAGTGACTGCAAACACCAAATAGCTTGCTTCGGAATTTCAAAATTCCGTTTGCTGAGGTTCTTATTCAGCCGACAACCCTTGTCTCGGAATCCTCACACAGTCTCAAGCTCACCAAGCTTCTGTGTGCTAAACTCTCTGCATCAGTGTTTCTCCTTCCATCTTCAACCCGCCGTAAATCTCGAACTCTCAGAAGACAGTTCTCTTGAAGCTCTCTTCAACGACGATGTTGTATTGTGTACACTCCCTGTACGGCTCTGATACCAACTTAGAATTTGCTTTGCACAGGAACATAGATCATGCTACATAGTAACACAGACAGAAAACACTCTCCACAACAAGCTCACATAGCAACTGTATTTCTCAAAATGAAATTACACTATACATATAGTTGTTCACTCAGGCAACCCATGCATGACCCAGGTTGCCGTTGGCGGGACGCGTGTCCCATCGACTTGCCTCGTGGCGAGGCCAACTGATCCTTATCAACTGATAGGACCCACAGTACAGTAGCACAATGATTCTACTTTAATTCTAACTCATTGATTCATAAAAAAAGATCCCACTATCAACTAGATCTTTTGCAGTTCTACCTCGATATTGCAGTTGTCCAATATCAGTGTGAATGACATCTAATACACCTGCTATAGATCCACTCGGCTCTCATTCATTTATGTTGGATGGATATAAATCTGCAAGAGAAAAATGATCAGATTGGCAAGTTTACTATTAGATATTTATGAATGACAAAAATCAAAGTATCAAAAATATCAATACTCATAGTTGCTTTTTTTGTGATCCTGACGGTTGAATCCTTGCATATTTATCTCTGAATGCATATGTACATGTTGGACTAGAATTTCAAAAATAGTTTTTTCTCTTGATGATTTCTGAAATCCAAAATTCTGGCCTTCCAATGAGATCGAAATGATAGTTTTGATTTCCTTTTTTGAAATGCTCCTCTTGATGATGGATGCATCAAAACCCAAGCACCTATAATCCATTATCATCTGTCTCGTTGAATAGAAGCACAGAGTCGATTGAGGAGCATGGCTTCCTTGATGGCGCCATTCGTAATTTGCATGCAAAAAACAATGAACTACGAATCTGAAAATTTGCGTAGACAAAAAGCCATGAATCTGAAAAAAGGTGTTGGCAAAAATTTGAAACACTTATCCATTTGGCGCCACAAATTAACTCTGGTTAATCTTGTTAACCATGGTTTGACAATGCATATACATTAATGGTACATCGATTTCTCATCTCAACCATATCTGTCATATTCATTTTCAATATTTTTTTGGGTCTCTTCGGGTAGTGATGAGCTGGAAGGGCAAGCCTCATCAACCAATAGCATTTCCACATGTTGCCCGACGAAACAACAAGATATTTAAAAAGTTTTTATTTTATTTATATTTGGAAAATTCTACGTACATAGAACTCCGAAGCTAAGGTTTCAATTGGTCCACATGGCAACAAAAATAAGAAAAAAGGCCCTCATCGGGCTCTAAGTTTCTCTAATGAATCAATCAAGGATGTGATATGCATTTATAAAGCAAGAACTCAAGTCATTAATATATGGAAGTGAACTCTCATTGTACATACAAATTTTTGAGAGAGAATCAATTTTTGACTTGCATACTTTTTGGTCTATTCTCTCTCTACCCAAGAGCAAGGTGCTTGTTTGGCTCTTCCATAGTGAATTTTACTTAGTTTTTTCAAGTGGATGTAAGAAACTTGCTTGACTCTGGATGATGATAACTTTATGTTGATAGAGCTCTTATCTTGATTCAAAGTGTGTTAGATAGACATTGAAAATCCGAGTTGATCTAGCATGGATTGATCTTGAGCAAACTCTCATTCATGTAGGTCATGGAAGATCTTTGTAAGATCCTTAAATGTCCATTTTTAGCATTTATATTTATATTCTCTCCTATAGGAGGTAGACCTAGCATTCCTTCAACTTCCATCCCAGTAACCTAGATGAATATCAGATGTTAGAAAAATACCAACAGGCCAAATATTTCATGGAACCACTCATTAAGCATTACTTTTTGTTGTTGTTTATTCATAGGTTTGTCTTTTTTTTTTTGTTGATACTTTTTTTTTCTAGGATACATACAAAATAACCATAAATCCATAATTTTACACTATATCTTTTTATAGTATTCTAGACTTTTATCAAATGGGGTGGATATGAAACCATAATAGTCCCCCAATTTAAATCACCCATGAAAGTGGTGCTTTTGTGCCTAAACCATCTTGGCTCAATTGATTTGGCTAGCTCATCATAGGCATAATTGGCAATGCAATTTGAAACAATTACAACTATGTAATCTAAGATGCCTTTAGTCATGATATTTATACTGATATGGACCATCATTACCATAATGCAATCAACAGAAGGTATATCTTACAATTTATCCAACACTACAAAAATTTGAACATTTTTTGGTGCTTTTCTAGAGCATTTCCATAAGACTTAACCTTTTTTTTGGGCACATCATGGTGGTCAACAATGCAACACTCGTGATGTTTATCACTGTCACAATAATTGGTGGTAAAACATCAAAATTTAGCATAAATAACAATGTGGGTAAAGAGGTAATCATCGACAAATATACTAATGCTAATGAAAATTTGCTAGCCTTGATATTTACCTAAGTATGTTACAGAGAGAATTTTTTATAGTCTTTTGAAAAGATATGCTTATTAGGACAATGAATTTGTTATCTATCAACAATAGGAGCCATACATACAAGTAAAAACTAGAATGATATACAATAACATTATCATGATTATATAAATCGATTATTTAACTATTCAGCAATGCATCATGGATAATAGCTTGTGTCATGCTAGTTAATCAAGTAAAAAAACAAAACTGTGTGTGTGAGCAATATAATTAATAAGCTGTTCTTGCTATCTGGACATACCGCACCACTCCCAAGAAGGCAACTGGATGGGTTACTCCTTTCCATCTCGTCTACGGTCAAGAGGTAGTAATGCTTGTTGAATTTTTAGTTCCTTCCTTGCGAGTCATGCAACCTTTCTCTACTGATCTATGTGAGAAAATTACAATCAAACAAGAAGTTCAAAACAGGCTATTTATGTTAGCCCAATTGTGTGACACTCGACTCATCTCGTATCATGCACAATTAGTTAACAAACGTCGACAAAAAGCCTGGCATGATCGTCACCTGCGCAATAAAGACTTACACTTAGGTGATCAGGTACTTCTCTACACATCTAGAAAGCACCCCGGAAAATTTAAATTCAGAAGCGAAGGGTCATATGTCATACATAAAATCTTCCCAAATGGAGTAGTCCAGTTACAAACACTTGATAGAGTCCTCCTTGACACTGCCGTAAATGGTAATCGTCTATTACGGTACTACGAAGAGTTGTTTTTTGTTGACCCCATCTAGATCCATCACGCTTACCCTTGTATTTATTTTTGATAATTTTTTATTGTCTTTTATTATACTAATTTTTATGTTTTTGATTGTCTGTGTTTGTATTTAATGCATTCTTGTTCTCCTTCTATTTTTTCATCGATATCTTTTTTCACCAAGCGTGATACAAGTCAACATCTGATGGTCTAGCTCACAAGGATAGATTTTACAACTTATGTTGATCCATTTCCTTTTTGAAATTCTGACATCTCATATTTTCCACCCATAGTACACATCGACCGAGTCCTCTGGTTGCCATCTCGACCGTGTCCTCTAGTTGACATCTCGACCAAGTCCTCTGGTTACCATCTCGACCGCATCCTCTGGTTGCCATCTCGACCGCATCCTCTGGTTGGCATATTGACCGAGTCCTCGGGTTGCCATCTCGACCGCATCCTCTGGTTGCCATCTCGACCGCCTCGTCTAGTTGGCATCTCGACCGAGTCCAGCTGAGTTCAATCTCGATCGTGCCAGTCTCTTCAAAAATTTTTACCGTGCTGAGTCACCACACAACGGCTATAAAGTGACAAAAATCGAAGTCATTTGCACCTCAGCGACGTGCAAACTTTCGGTGTCTTCTAGCGACTGATATTTGGCGATTTTTGTGCTCCCATGCTCATTTGTGGCACTCTTCCAGTCATTGCATCCGCACTCAGTACCACCATCAGATTCTCCATTGCCATCACCCACCATCAAGCACACCAAATGAGCGCCATCATCCACACCTTTTGAGTAAACCTAATGCACAAAGAATCTGCCAAGATTCACCATATCATTCAATCTTTTTGCACAAAGAATCACTGAGGGGTAGAGTAGCTGGAGCACACATCACGGTTCTAGTTTCACTATTGTGGATAGAAATCAATACTTCAAGTTCAACATTCCATCTTTTCTTGAAGCCACAGTTTTTCGCAGCACCTTGTTTCCAAGCCCGTTGTTTACACTACTTCAACAGACGACCGAGCTGCTCATTCTGTTCGAATCTTAACCACTCCTTCTGCTCAAATCTCAGTTGTAGAATGGCGAAACAAGATCCTGAAGGATAGCAGGAGGCTGCATGAATATCTAAGGGCACCATATTGGAAGAGGATTGATCCCTTCTATATGCCGATCAAAAGAAGAAACCCAGGGCCAATGGAGCGACCACGTACTGAAGTTGTCAACTGGCTGATGATTCTAGGGGTTTCAGAAAGCTCGTCAATAGATGACCTGAGGCTGCAGCTATTGGATTTTGGCCACAAATATAAATCCAACGCTGACTTATGCGTGCGAGAGAGTGTTGAGTATTGTAGATCCATGGTCTTTCTCATGAATCAAGAGATCCCTCATTGACCTTGGGCGATGTCACATACCAAATTGCTTACTAATTTATAGTTATTCTTCCCTAGAAAATCAATAATCATTTTTTGATTATATGGGTCAATTTACTAAAAGGTAATGAGTTCTCTAACCACTATAGAAAATATCTGGATTAGTCATTTATCTAAATGTGTTCAGACATTAATGGTATTAATTTATGTTGATGTAACACATGTAATGAGAAATTTCTTTTTATTTTCGAGATTTTCTTCGTAAACTTCTCTAGGCCATATCTAGACTGATATGATGCCTATTGGAAACTCGTGTGGTTTCTTATAAAAAAGAAGAGGAGTAGGTGGATAGGGAGTCATCTATGTGAAACGTCTATTACATAGATTCCTAGAGGAATCCGCAATATGTGTGGATGGAGGACCTATTTTTGGAATCAGGATGGATAGGATGTTTTTGATAAGAATATTCTAAGGATTGTGTTTAAAATCTAGTTAGAAGATGTAAGGGAAGAAAAATTAGAATATGTACTTGTAATAGAATAGTTGCTGATTACAAGTCCAATTGATTTGTATCAGAACTAGAGAGTTCTATTTCAAGAAGTGGTTTGTTGGGACCTGTTCCTTGCAAGTTGTGATCAACTTGATCTTAGTGTGAACTAGGATATGAGAGTTAATGCAAATAATAAAATTCACTCTAACAATATTTTTTTTTGAAATGATCTCCGATTGAGATCTTGGTTATGAAATAACACTCTTTGAGAAATATTCTCTCTTAGAGTTAATTGGGTCACAAGATTCTTAGTTAAAAATCTGTTGCTTACGGATTGTGTGTGATCTATAGATATATGCTATGTAGTGAATCTTTGTGAGATCATAATTTTTTTTGTACATACTTTTAATCATGTGGATCTACAAAGTATTCCGCGGATTGAGTTTATATGCATGCATAAACTACCATAAACTTTTGGCCTTAATTTTTTTCTGACTGAAAAAGGATGGAATGCTATCTCGGAAACTCAGGTGCAGTTGGATACTTGATGGAAGCCAAAAGTCGAAAGTTCTTGTAAAGAAGTTCCGGCGGATCTTAGGTTATTCTAGATTAAAACTTGAGGGTATTAGAATCTAGACGCATTATAGATTGAACCTTAACTTTGAAATGACACTATGTGTCATGACTTGTGTAAGAAGATTTTGGGGATTACAATTCTTTTAAAGGCATCGTAAGTGAGTTGGATAAGTTCGAAACTTTTCTGGTGGAAAGGACTTTTAAAGCAACTCATATGTCTTCTAAGAATAGTAACGACATTCCTGAGATGCCCATGTCAGCTTTACAACAAAAATGCTCTCATCAAGCCAAAGTTATTAAAGGACATTACTCTTTGATGGTGATGCACAATTAAAAACATGTGATCCTTGTTGTGTAGCAGTTTCTTTAGTGAAAGTAGTCAAAAGAAATTGTAGATTATTAGAGAGTGCATATATTTTGTGAGTAGATTAAGTGTGACTTTTGCAAATTTTTGCTAAAGTAAAGTGAATGATCATAACCATCACCACTTGCAAAGTGTACATCACCAAATGGTGATGAGCTACACTATATGATTTTGTCATTATGTGCACCAACTATTAAAAAAGCTATATGATGTTGAAAAAGCTATGCCCTCAAATTGCAAGTTCAACTTTATGTTGTGAAGGGCCATGCATGTAAGAAGCATGTATGAAATTTATAAATAAAACTCCATCACATGTTGAGTATTTTGTGACAAACGCTTACATTATAATCTTGATGTTGCTAGTATATCTAAAAAATAAGTAGACTATAGACTACATTATACAATTACATTCATCATCGCAATAGACCTGGCTCCTATTGGATCCTTCAATGATGATAATTCAACTCCTATTGCCTCTAACCAAATTGTTGCAAGATACAACTTGGACTATTGCATCATGCTAATTATATGACTTGAAGGAGATGCACATAAAGGCACTTGCGACTTGACTCCCATGGCAATGACTGACCCACATTAATCCAAACACGGTGGCGTGCAACCATTAAGCCCCCAAGCATTGGTGGATGAACCTGCCCCAACGTTGTTAAACTCTCATCCTCTTTTAGATATGCACACATGTAGGTTAGTCACACATCATTGTGAGTGACTAGGTTCTAGATACCAACATAAGAAGAGCGTATAGCCAATTGTGACAACTTTGCAGTGCCAAGCCATCTTCATCCAAAGCTTGGGAGCTTGGTGCTTGTACACAACCACCTTTGGATTAATGTGAGCTAGTCACTACCATTCTACTCATCAAGAATGCTATACGTGTTGCCTCACACTTGCAAGCTAGTTTCATAACATCAACTATAAGTTCACCTATATATCCACCTTTTGCGAGATGGTGACATGAGCTATAAAATTCAACCCAAACCTCGTGAAGACATGGAGCAACGGAGGCCATCGAAACACCACTATATTTGGGCCCACTCTCAACCACACCCATTGCCTTAGCTAATTTTATTTTGTTCTCTTTTTGTGCTGCCTCTTTTGTTACTTTTCTTTTCTTGGATGTCGAACCCCGCACTGATGAAGGAACCAAATAGTAGAGGCCCCTTTTTTTCAAAAAAATTAAATAATTTTGCATTTGCAGACTACAAAGTCCAGACTGCTGCAGCGACGACACCTTTTCTGTGCAGCGTTCGTACTAGTTTTCTCCTCTCGTCATTCTATTGCCTTATCATGTTCTCATTCGATTTAACTTAGTACATAGCATCAGATTGATGCTGCTGCTCGCAGAAGCAGAGGATCGAACGTCGGCGTGCTCATCTTGTTATTATTTTCACAGCGACTATGGTGCAGATTACCGAGTTGTATCCTTTCCTACAACCTTCGCTGATCTCGAAGATCTGCGACAGTTTTCACTCTGATGATGCCGGTGTTAGATTGTTTATTTTTCAAGTTTCATTCCCGAGGCTTATTAAGACTGAGCTTCTTGGAAGCGGAAATATAAAGCGTGATAACTAGGAGTTTTGTTGAACTGTAGCAGTATGTAGGTGCTTATGACAATCGTATAGAAAGCTCTAGGAGAACTTTGTTTGGTCAATCGTGCTGTTTAATACAGCGAAATAATTCACAAATATGAAGAGCGCATCAAGAAAGTTCGGTAACAAAAGACTCGAGCTCGTAGTTCTAACGTTATTGATTATAGTTCACACTTATGAGGAAGCTTAAAGTGAAGAAGAATCATCAAGAAATTTTATCATGTCAGATCTCTTGATGTGAACTACAAGCTGGTTTTTAGGAATCTGAGATTAGAGGCTCGAACTCGTCTTCTTAATATGCTTGTATCAAGTTTTTAGTCCTCATATTGAAGTTGTTATGTTGGAAATACGAAAGTTTATCATAAGAGGTTGGAGTTTTTTGTGCCTGTACCGAAGTTTATTATTATCTATTGAAGTTTTAAGTATTTGTATTCAGGTTATTATTGTGGATATATAACATGATGCATGGCTTCAGGCAAGCCCCTTTTGAAATAGGTTTAGCATACGAGGCTTCTTTATGTAGCATGCGTGGAGGCTTTTATATTTGATGCTTTTCATTAGAAAAGTAGAACTACATAATTTTTGAGCGCAGATTTATTATCTCCGCGTTACGTGATTCGACTCTTTTGTAGCATAGTGAAGTCAAAGAAAGCCGAGTGACTAGTTGGCCCTCTATTTTGACTTGAACCATTTTGGTAGCAATAGCATCACTCCACTATAAGAGGTTTTTTGAACCAGGACCATTGCTTAAAACGAACTGATTATGACTTTTGAGATTGGTTTCTCGAATTAAAAATTCCTGAAAGTAAGGTTGCATAAAATTTGTGACTATATGCAAAATTTCAGAAAGTGATTCCTTGATACTGAAATCTATGCTCTCAGTCGGGTGGTGATGCCGTTGTCTTTGGAAGAGGTGAGGAATCTGCTGAATACTGTATCATTTGAGCTGCATCATACTGTATAATTTGTTGAAGTTAATAGTGTCTATGTTCTGTGCTGCATGTCATTGAAAATGGATGCCTTGCAGTATAGAGTAGCACAAATGTATATGGTGACAAAGATGCAACAGGACAACACATCAGGCGATGAGGGTGTGGAGGTGCTAGAGAACAGGCCATTTGAGGATGAGAAGCTTGGAAAAGGACAGTACACGCGTAAAGTGTACCATTTGCAAAGGTATTGTTATACTGGCTACCGAATAAGTAAGGTCTAGCTGAACTTCGTCTTACAAAAAGGCTGTGAATTGGATTCTGGAAATATCAAATGGTTTCTGCGAAGTAGATGTAACGGTCACCTAGCCACAATTATGAAGATATGTATATGGAGTTGAAAAACAATAACATCGTAAGGAGCAGGAGAATCGGATGTAAAGGGATGGAGGTAAATAACAAAAAATTTGCACCCTGCACTAACTAGCACAAAATGATGAAATTCTACCTCGTAGCAATTTCCATTTCAAGGTTTGCTTGCTAGGTGATGGGATACTTACTCTTTGAATGTGTATGTGGAATTTGTCCTTGTTGTTCATGGCATATGTAACAAATGCAAAGGACTTGAAAACGATTTTAAACATAATAAGATTAATTTTTTATCTACTCAAAATACTTGTTTGAATCTTCTTTCATCCTAGCATTTTGAGCATGAAAATGTATTTGTTGGAAATTGCTATCGTTTGAGTTTGTAAAAATTGTCGAGAAGATTTGATGTCAACTATGCATAAGATGATATCTGATATCCATGTGATTAGCATTCCATTCAAACATTAAACTTGGAGGATTCTTTACCACAAAGCGCAAACATCTATTTCATGAATGTAATAACATCATTTTGAGTTTTCCTTTTTGTGGCTAAAAATTTGTACCTACCACATCACAAAAATAAATCAAAAGAATTTTCCAAGAGTGGCACATGAACCAACAAGGTCACACTTGTAACTTATATTAAGTTCAAAGTAGAGAAACTCGTTCCATGCCATACTAAAGAAGTCTTAATATATATTTTTTATTTTATGGCCTTTGAATTTTGATGCTCCCATTTTAGCTTTTTAGAAAGGCTATGCTCTGTTGAGAGGATGGGCTTGGTTGGTTTACTTGATGGTGAGGATAGTGCAAAAGGAATTGAATAATCCCAAGTAACTAAGCTTCGATATTTGATTCCTGTCCAACTATTGTACTTTTGTTCAAGATTTATTTTTGAATTGATGTTATCATATATGTGCTTGTGTGGATGTACTAGAAAAAATTGAGATACATTCACATAAGTTTCAATATTTAAAGGCATAGAGTTAGCTTAATACCTTCATTGTGTACATTTACAAAGTTTGGTCAGTTTATAACCTTGTTGTCAACTTGTTAAATAACACTTAGACACTAAGTATCCAATATACATGTAGCAATGCATCAATTGTTTGCTATTTGAAAGCTAGAACTTGTGAAATATATCCTACATAATATACCAATTTTTTGTTTGTGGATACGAAGTTTTTAGATAACAATAATAAGTAAGTAGTGTAAAGGTAACAATATGAAAGGCGAACACTGGCTATTTGAAAGTCAAAACTTGTGAAATTGTATCGTGAACTATTTTTCATGGTGTACCGAAACATGTTCTAAACTTATTGAGGTAGTGGATTACTTTGCATGTGTATATTTACACATGTTAGTGCAACATTTCAAGTTCAAACTTGAACGGTATCACAGATAGCTTAGCTAAGCTTAGTTGTTGTTCTTTGTTGAATATATGCACATAGTGTATGTCCTTGCAAATTTGATTACATTTTTTTAGTATTTGAGTTATTTTGTTTCATTAGAGGGAGATTTAGGATAGCTAAGTGGTAAGACGTATTGCTGAAATAAAAGCGATGAGAACACAAGTACAGTGATAATGAAAGACTTGCTTGAGTTGGAGTGGATGACAAGATGGTAGACCATGTCAACGATAATACTTTGTGCCTATGTAGTAAAATTTTTTTGGAGTGAGCTTGTGTATTGTTGGATAAATGCCAAGATTCGAAAAATAAGAGAGTTTTGTAGAAAAACCACTCTTATTCAAGGTCACTCAAATGAGTAAAAAAGAGATTGTGAGAGAGCTTCTTGAATGGTTGTATGAGAGAGAAAAATAAGGGCCTTTCTTACTATTGGAATGAGACATTGATTGAAGGATACCCTTGCATTGGGTAGTTGTAGGTCTCTCTGTAATTGAGACATTTGACATTTTTTATTGTCAGCACACACAAGCTAAAGCAATTATGAAGATTTGTGTTTGTAGATGTTTGTAGAGCCAACATTGAGGATAACTCACAAGATGATCATCAATCTTAGATAACAAAATTGTTAACCCAAGAATCGATACATGTACATCTTGAAAAGTCCTCATCTAAGAAGTCTAAAATTTTAGCTATACAAGATTGCTAAGGTTTTTTTTGGAATTGGGTGCTAATTGGAGTTTTTTTTACAACAAAATTTGACATCGTGTAAGAAACATTCACACTTTGCAAAAAAATTGTTCATTTTATATAAGCCATAATCAATTCAAAATTTATGATTTGAAATTGATAATAGATTGATTCTTCTTCCATTTTTCTATGCCAATTGAAGATAATAATTATGTATCTCATTTATTATACTATTGTCTTGTAGATCTTGATCTCGACATTTGACCTCGAGAGAGTTTGTCGCAAGATTTTTCAGAGAGCATTCAATCAGTCTACATATGATGACAAGCTAAGTGAAGTTTTGACAAATCTATTTTATTTGATTTTTTTGTCATCTTTTATTGTTGGGGTTGTTCAATGTTTACATTTACGAGACCTATATTATTGAAGTTGTGCACATTCTATTAAGAGTACGGTTTTTTAACATTTAGACTCTAATCATATAATGTGTTAATGTTAAATATGGGAAAACTTTAAAAGCTATTAGACGTAATAATTGTATAGAACTATCAAGTCGTGTATGTAATAACATAAATTTATATCAATACCATGAATCTTGCATGTATGGGATGTATATAATTGATAAATAAATTTTTGAATTTTATTCTTATTTATTTTTTATATCATCTTAGCTAAGGTAGGGGACCCCGGCCGCGGACACGCGTCCGGATGCGGGCGCGGGCGCAAAACAGACGGGCCCGACCCCGCGCCCGGGGGTCGGATGCGGACGTGCCCGGGTGCCGGCCGCGGGCGCAAAAATGGGAAAAACCCCCCAGACGTGCATCCCTGCATCTTAGCAAAATGTCCATAAATAGTTGCTCATGACTTTTGAAAACTATTGTTGTGAACAATCAAGTTTTTTGAAAATATAGAAGATGAATTTCATGCTTATTTTTTTAATACATACATCATAAAATATGTATTCGTTTGGATGTTGATACATCTAAATATCTTTGGGACACTACATATATTTCGATGACTTTTCAACATCATTCACTTTATATTTTGTTAATGATCAATATACTAACCTAAGGAAGCAGATGGTGGACGCGTCCACCCTTTATTTAAATTTTTTTTTTTAGCGTTAATCAGGGTTAAAAAAATTAAAAAAAAAGTTGGACGTGTGCGACCCCTCATAGGGGGGTTGGACGCGTCCGAGTCCGGACGCCGGATGCGGACGCAGATTGCCCGCGTCCGGCCCGGACCCTCATGTCTGATACTAACATATTTTTCATACCAAAGTTTAAAAAAAAAATGAAAATATCTTCTATTACAAATGTGATTTTAAAAGTTGCTATTACGATGCAAAATTGAATAATGTTGAAGAACTGCTTTATCTTTGAAAAAGCCATATACATTTTTTCTTTTTTCAAGATAAACAAATTTTTTTATAATTTAAATAGATATCACATTTAATTGAGTCATTGATTTTGATGTTAAATATGCCAAATTTGATAATCACACATGAGTCAATGATGAGGTAAAGTGAAAGGATGTCATTTGTACATGGACATGTGTCCCTTGTTGTAGGTAAGACTTATGCAATGTGACAAATGATGAAGCAAATGCCATGTTGTTTTGAATAGAATCAAGCTTAATTTATTTCAATCTTTTGTATTTTTTGTTTTATTATATAAGGAGACAATTACGTTCAAAACATAAAATCAGGTTCTAACCAAATTGAAAATAACAAAAACAGTCGACTATAAAGTTTGGGAAAAAGATCTTGTCAAGTGTGAATGATTTTGCCAACTAGTGCTGCGTGCATTCAATCTCTTGGGATCTACTTGTTTCCAATTTTTTTGTTCAAATTTTAAAATTTTATCCAATTACTTTTGCATTTGGAGTACTTTGGCAAGAATTTTACTAGAACCATGGTTTTTGAAATCTCCAAATGAGCATAAGCATTCTCATGGTTTAATGCCACTAGTTTTGGATGACCAGAGAAAAGCTTGAACATTATTGTCTCCATTATCTAATGTTGACCATGGTCACCAATAAGATAGTGAAAGAGAACCCATTTCCAAAATGTGAATCAACTATTCTCACCAAAAGTTGAACATGTTGGATTTTAGTTTCAAGAATTTCAAGCCCTCCCTCCTTACTGGATTCACTACAATTGTTTCAATTTAATAGTTGAGTTCATTCTACCAAAGAAAGTTATTGAAGATACTATAAATTCTATAAGTATTGTTTTGGACCTTTCCAACGTGATAACAAATAAACCATTATAGGTGAGAGAATATGCTTGATTATGATGGCTCTGGATCTAACTTTGAATTGTTGCTAATAAAATTCGAAGAGTTTCTATGAAAAGTCTCAACTTCGTTTTCCTTAATGGAGATAAATTTATGTGGTCGTAATCAAGGCCAATATAGAACCAAGCTTGGTAGATGTTGCTTTAGAAAATAATGGGAAAAGTTCGAACTATTTTAAACTCTTTTGGTTTGATCGTTGTTATTTCAACTTTTGGTATGTTTGAGATGTTTAACAAAAATAAAAAAAGTGGGGAGCTAAGGAGCCCGCTTTATTTCTAATAATATGTACCTTGTTTGTCCTTGTTTTTTATTTTATTATATTTGAACATTTATCATCATTATTATTATTTTCTTTCTTCTTGTTGATTGTCATTTGTTGTTTAGTCAACACCGGGTCTACCCAAGAGAATCCGGATTCTTTCGAAATCCAGTTAACAACTTGGGTATTGTTGAGACATAGGCAATGTTGTTTTGGCTAAGATTTTTTGGTTATTGAATTCTATATTAATGTCTTGATTTAGATCTTTTGACTTTTGTGGTTGAATGTATATTGTTTTCTAAGTTTTACCTTATGGTACACTGACTTCTCAATTTAAATTTGTGAAATTGGATATATTCTTGCTTTAGACAACTCTTTGCCATTAACAGGTCTCTTTGCACTGCTAGATTTCTTTGTTCAAGTAATATATGAGTTCTACCAATAGATTTACCTTGTATTAATTGAAAATTTAACCATGATATTTCTTTGTTCTAACATTTGCTAATATTAGGTGCATAAAATCTATTTGTGCTAAATGTCAAACCTTTTTTTTGAGCTTTAGTGGCAACATACTTGCTTATCGAAGTGATACTCCTACGGAGAAAAGGATTGCATTTCTCTTGTACCATTGATTGATGAAGTGACATAATTATGGCTAGGCTTTTGAAATTTGAGAGTAGAGTGATTACATAAGCCACTTAATCTGGTTTCTTAGAGAGATATTATGGAGTTGCTTTGATAACCCATTTTCTAATGTGGCTATCAAGCTGTATAACATTCCAAGAGACGATATTCATTGATCTAGGTGTTTGGCACAATCTCTTCCATACCCATGGTATGTTTATCGTTTCCTATTTCACAAGGGCTATTTGTGAAAAAAAGTCCATTGCTTAAAATTTGTTTTCTTTTCTTCAAAACTTTTGTTAATTTGTAGAAAGGAAGCAATGTCTTTTTTCTCAATTCATATTCTGGCCAATTTTTGTTGAATTTATTTTTTGGGGTTTTGGAGCTTGTTCACCTTGTATTAGGGTGGAACTTGTTCGCCGTTAGATGTTCTTTTGTATCTTCTTGAAGATCTAATATATTTGTATGGTTGAACCCTATTTTTTGTTGAGATTCAGCACCATAACTCATCAAAATCACATTTTGACTTATGATCACTTGAGTTTGCTTTCTTTGCCATGTAAATGACTTCTTTCTTTTTTTTCTTCTCTGTCGACAAAATTTGTAAGTTGCCTTTCGCATCTATTATGGAAACTATTGTAGCTTCTTCTCTCACTTTATTCATATTGCTTAATGTGAAATGAACTTTTTATTTGACCCAACTTACCCCAATGTAAACAACTCATTCTACCTCTATTTATGTTGGAAACTTGCTTAGATCTGCATTCAATTCATATTGACCATGAATTCTATAAGAGGCCAGACCGAATCACAAGAGGACAATAATGATCTGACGGTGGAACAAACCAACCTTACCAAACCTAGGTCAATTAGATCTAGTTGTAGACTATGGACAACTGGCAATATCTCAATGGTGGTAGGAGTGAAAGCGCACTCTATTAGCATCTAGCTACTAAGGTCATAATCCAATACTATAAAAGCAACTTTCCCTTCTTTGTTGTTTATTAATTGATGGTTTTTCTTGTTGATTAGTGTTAGCTTGATTGTAAAATTTCTTTCTCTACCTCTCCTCTTGGGAAAACGGTCTTACAAAAAATGATCTTACGGCCGATGCTTGATATACAAGCTCACCACTAGAACCTTATTCACCTCGTTTTAACTCTTCTTGGAGGGTGTCGGTTCTCTTACCATAAGTGTAGTCAACAGATTTTAAACACACTTTTAGTAGTCTACTAATGTGATCCTTATCATATCCACATATTTAATGATTTTATCAACCCCAAGAGATTGATCATGCATCTCCTTGATTCTTATTTAATAAGCCGTCACACTTAAGATGGTAATGTTGTGATGGTGATTGCAATGTCAATTTGTCTTGTATCGACATATTGATTAGGACAAAGCCTTTCATTCTCTGTTTTCAAAATATTTTAGGTTTCTATTGAGCTTAAGACATTTTGGTAAGAAGTTTTGTCTGATCTTATCATAAGTTTCACTTACAGGAATATGACCTTTTGTTGGATAAGAATGCAATTATGAAGAAACGCAATACACTCTTGTTGTATTTTGGAGATTCAATTTTGATGAACTTTATGAGTTAACTGTAGGTTGGAAAGACCAAATTCGAAATGGGGCTTTAACAACTTTTTTGTCTTTGTGTTTCTTATAGTTGATACCAAAGTTGTCACCTCGCACAAATTTTAAACATCATCTTTTCTTAGGGAAAACAATAGTTTATATCTCAAACTATTTCAATTTGTGATGATCTGTCTTCACTATATTGACTTCCATATGGATAATGATATCCCTTTTTGATCATGTTCATAATTATTAGTTTTTTCTTTTCATGTTTGACACATAACACCTCTTAATCGATAAGCTTTTTGCTTACATAGATGATTCACCCACTTTAATGTAGTACCAATATCTGTGCTGCAAGCGTCATATTCTAATGTCGTTACCAATAAAATTTGGGTAGCTAAATAGTGGGGTAGAAGGTTAGATCCTCAAACATTGTCCGAGCCTTCTCATCCCATTTGAAAGCAACTTTCTTGAGCAGATTAGTCAACACCATTGCTCTTATTGCAAAATGCTTCATGAACTTTTGCAAAACAAAGCTATTCTATTGGAGCCTCTTAATTGTTTTTGAATATAGGCCAATCTTTAATCACCTTGTTTTTGTTAGGACCCACTTAAATTTCTTTTGCGCAAATGAAAGGGTTTATTTGTTACATCAATCACTAAGTATTTGGATCCATTTCAAATGTTGAATGATTTCTGTTGGAAGGCCATGAAAATATATTAAGTATATCAAATATTCTAATGTTTAAATTTTCATAAGAATGTATGTTTGTGGTGTATGTGTCAAAAAAATTAGGCATTGAATTTGCTATTATATATCTTATAGAACTTGAACAAAATAGTTACACAAGCTTTTATGGATACTTTGCTGAGATAATATTATATAAATTAGACAATGAAACTCATAAAACTATCAAGAATAAGGTCATGAAATTTTATAGGCATCCCATATATGCAAGGTTCATGGCATCCATATAAAATTATTTTTAGATACAAGACTTAGTGGTTCAACAAAATTCTTGTATCTAATAGTTTTGGAGGTTTGGTCCCATTAAACACATTACATGATTAAATTTGAGATGTCAAGAAATCTTTTTATTGATAGAATGTGCACAACTTCATTTATCTAGTCTTTGTGAATGTCATCATTGATCAACCTCAAGTTTCAATAAAGACAAGAAAATAGAATAGAATGGTTTTGTTAAAACCTCACCTAGTTTGTCACTATGTGTAGGTTGATCAGATGCTTTTTAAAAAAATTTGTGACGAACTCTTTCGAGGTCAAAAAGGACAAGGCATGAATATGATAGAGGAGATATTCTACCACTTCTCTAAGTTAGCATAGAGAAAATTCTAGATTATGAATCCTAGATTGATTGTGGCTTTATGAAATGACTAAATGAGGCATATCCTTGCAAAGTGACTATGTCATTTACTCAATGTGAAATTTTGTTTGTAAAGAATGCTCATACTGGTTCCCCTTTCAATAAATTCTTTTGTCATCTTGTATTGTTGAAATTCTAAGACCTTCAAAATAAGGCTTCTCGAAGATATGTATTTGTTCTTTGCTTTGGATTAGCAATTGTATTACCTCGAGATTATGTAATTAGAAGGGCTTATGTTTTTCCTTCTCCCATGGTCACTTGAGCAATTCTGTTACCACTTGTTTTTTCCTTGCTTGAATGGCCTCAAGTAAGGGTGTCCCTTCTGCAAAATCCTTCATTTTCTTTCAGCTCTTGGCATTTATCAAACAACAAATGATCCAATTAGATTTTTGTCTCGACAAGCAATGTGGAGAGTAATTTCTTTGGCATAGTTTATCATCTTGGTGTCCACTTTAATGTCAAGCAAGTCTTTCATGATATTTTGCACTACCTCGTTTTGTGTTTCCATTGGTGTTTTGAATGGCTACATCCATGTGTTTTGCAAATAAAAGAAATTTGAATTCCTTTCATAACTAAAAATGAGCGTAGTGGTGTAGTTTTGTTCCTTAAAAGAATGTAAATTTGTCTTTTACTAAATTGTCGACTAGTTATGGATCATGTTTGAAAAGCTCTTTAATTTCTTCCTTCTTTGTTCAACAAGCATAGAACAATGTTATTGGAGCACTAGTTTCAATTAATTGGATTTTTTTGTCACAATGACATAAAAACCAAATTAGAATGTTACCGCTCACTATTATCTAGCCATATGTTCTATCACTTAGTTACTTTCAATCCATTCCAATGGAAACAAAACTACAACCACATAGATTTCAAACGATGTGATCAAATTTGTAAAAACACACGTTATTGCTTGTATTTTCATAAGAGGAAAACAACCAAGGTAGCTAAGTTGCCTATGATACCATTCATGTTTGAACCTGAAGGAGAAGAACAAGGCTCGATTGCAAGTTTACAGTATACAATGGGATGATTTCTTGCTTCGCCTAAAACCATATAGATCCATCATCCAAGTGCCGGTTGCATATTGGTTCATCGAGCACTCATCAACCAATGACCAACTACAATGTCGTCAATTTGTGTAATCATCGTTGTTGATAATAAATGTCAACATTGATAATATAGGAAAGATGAATTTATGATCAATATGTATCTGGAAGTTGAAACTTCTATAATTATATTCCTAAACCCCTAATCGAATATGTTCTTTTTGCTGTAAAATTTATGCATTCAATTTTTTTTCTTGTTTTGCAAATAGTCCAAATATGAATTGCAAGTCAAGGGGTGATCTTGAATCACCAAGAAATTTTTCTCTGAAATTTTTTGGCCTTCAAGAACATGTCCATAAAAATTATGCCTTAATGGTAGAAGAGGACAATAAATTGTCGATCAATTATCGTTATCTAACAAAGATTTGAAGAGCAATCCGCAATGAAATCCCTTGTAGGCATGAAAACAACCTAAATCTACATAACATGAACTACAACTAACTTACATGGGCAAGCTTGAACCTGACTACATAACAATCGTGATGAGAAGAAAGAAGCTCAATACTTTTTAGCACCATTCAACTTGTCAGAATCATTACCATGGAATGATCAAAACCTAAGCATTCAGAATATTTGTTAAATGCTTATCTGTTTGTCTCACTTGTGATCCTCTTTTTGTGAATGTAGGTTGATAATTTCTCTTAGAATTATACATCAAGTTAAAATAGTTGAAGCTCTAGGCCTTTACATGATTCTTTGTTGGGTCACATGAGAAGAGGGAGTCACATGCTGTTATTGTCTTGCTTTTACCAGCTTTGATTTAAAGGACTTGCCTTAGTCTTCATCAGGGTCGTACATCTGCCTTTTTGTCCTCTCTTCAAAGATACTTTTGCCTGCATAGAAATACTGTGAAGTATTTTGAAGCTTCCGATCAACATTGGATTGAACTTGTGTCTATCTCAAATTAGATAGGCGGTGAGGTGTTGATGAACCAGCATTTCATAGTTTTGTTTTGGTGGCCTGCAAAAAAAACGCGCATATTAATATTATACAACTTGCAAATGAAGATAGAAAACTCCTTGCAAGAAAATTTGAGGAACTGAGCCAACCAGTCTGTTATGGTATGTTGATGCCGCAGTAAAATCCCTTCCTGGCTAGCGTCGTTTACTCCACGAGGTGCGTTGCTCCTTGAAGAGGAGGCTTGGAATGATTTTCCAAATTGTAAAGCAGGTTTGACTTTGTATCCTCAACTTGTAAGCTTTGTTAAAGCCAAATTTTGTTGTATGCTTCAATCTTGTGTGGTTAGTCATCTTTTCTTTGTTTTCTAGATTTGAGACTGACATCTTTTTATGTTCTGACTTTGGAAATTGCTGAAACGGAAGTTCTTAAGGTAAGGCTTGTCCTTTTTCAAGCAATAGTTCCTATGTTGCAGAAGGTGGCTTCAGTCTTATGATGGTTCTTCACGATAAAACTTGAATACTTATTTTGTTTCGCTGGATTAAATCACTTATTATAATTTTAGCAACTCTGTTTGTTCTCTTACCACAAGACTTCCTATCTCATAGTTGATTTTTTTATTATTTATGTAGTGTCCCTATTTTCCAAGGTTCAAGCTTGCCGTAGACACAGTCCATGTAGCAGACAATGGCTGTTCTTCAAACGTAAGAAACATGCAATGAATCAATAGCTCCATGCTTGGTTGTTTTAAGTGCTTGAATTTCACGTGGACTAGATCAGCAACCAATCGATGTGTGCCCAATTTATTAGGTGCACAAGCTTGATGCTTCTTCTTTAGCAATACGGAAGGTGGAGATGGTTGATATAGGATCAAATGCAACGGATTACTGGAGCTACATGATTGGAGGCCCTAGTGTTGATCTTAGGACTTACATTTCCAAAAAAACAAGACGAGGTCCACTATGCGCCGGTTGGCAGGTCATAACATTTTGACTATAAATTGATTCCTTATGCTGTTTCTTTGTTATCTATGTTTTTGGTCTATTGAAGTAGGCTTTTGCAAAGATGAAGATCAGTTTGTGTTTTGTCTGTCATTTTCAAATTTCATGTCAAGGTTTCATCAATGATGTTTGTTTTCTGCAAATTTAAGCAAACTCCTTTGTAGAAGGTTCTGCATTGGCTCTTAACCTTTTCTGCAATGACCTTCAAAGAGCAGGAATTTTGACAATGTCTAGAATGTAGTTTGCGTGTAGCTAATTGCTCTTTGTGGTGGTAATTTTGGAATGCCTATGGATTCTGGAATTCTCGTTCCAACATTTTGATAATGTTTCAAATGCTTCCCTGAACATTTTTTGAAAATTTGTTCAACAGCCTCAAAATTGTGTCAAATGTTGATTTTGCAAAAATTCGTACACGAGGTAGGAATGATTCTCAAGAATATGAAATGCAATCGATGGAGTGTTATTCCGTTGTAATATTGTGTTTTCAAAAAACTAAATACACTCATATGAACTGCATATACCTAGCAATATAGAAAATTGAACCTGAGTGTACAGGGAGATTACGCCATAGCTAGAAAAAGGATGTTAGATTACATTCAAACCAAGTTCCACAAGAACATTTTATTGAATTAACTTGAAAGAAATTCATAGAAAAAAGGTAATAACCCTTAATCTCCAGTACATATATTCCAACATCCCTCCATACTTAGTGGCATGCCAATCTTGTTCTCTTAGCTACATGCACTTCTTGTTCTTACCTGTTAGTCTTGGAAGTCGCATGTGGATCTTGAACTACAAGTCATATTTGTGATCTTGTTTTTTAGCCTGCAAAAGCTGAAGGAGAAACATGGATATGATTTACCTTCATGAGGAGAGTGTGAAGACCAGGATAGGTTTTCTTCTTTTAAAGTGGAGCAATGATCCATAGTAGAGTCAGATTGCTGTGTACGGATTCTTAAAGGTGTCATGATAGTAGATCTATAGAGTGTTTCTTGATGTAATTTCTAGAGTGCATAAATCGTAAGGATTCACTTATGCATGTGTGTCTCTCTACCCATTTATGTGATGATGTTGCATATTGCCATGCATCTGTGATGGGCAAAGAGTGATAATCATATGATTTCTTGTTTTAACATAAAATATGTATGTTTTAGCTGATTATTGAGCTTGATTGCTACAAAACTTTTGCCAATGAAGACTTGAAACAACCTGCCAAGTCCACTCGAGGGTGTGAACATGCACCCTTGAACCTATGTCATCATATGCTTCCGTAAGCCAAATCCTTGTTTTGTTGCCAATTCTGGCATGTGTTGCGATGTCCTATATTCGCCTACACCAAGCAATTCGTAAGTTCCGTTTCGGAATGTGGGCAATTTTTTTTTTTTTAAAAAACGTAAATATTTAACAAAGGCCTTTCCGACCCAGCTTTCAGCATATATTGGTTGAGCCGATTAATTATCAGACTGAATACTCCATCGAAACAGTCTACCATTGCCTATTTCTGTGAGGCTCTTGGTATTGAGAGGTTTGTACAGATCATTATCTGTGATTCACAAAAAGGAAAACAAACTTGGAAATATCTTTTTTTGTAGCTAAGATCTCCTTGTGAGGAGGTGCATACCCGCAAATTTCCTCACCCTTATTTTTCTGTTCAAGTAACACAGCACCCCAAAATTCTGTTGAGGCGTCGGTTGCAATGATTTTGTGACCATTTCTCGGCAGCTTCAAATGAGGAAGAGTTTCGAGTTTTTCTTTGATTCTTTGAACTGCGGCTGTCGTTTCAACTCTCCATGAACATTATTCCTTCTTGATTCTTTCATTTAACAAAAAAAGATAAGCAGCTACTTGAGCACAAAAAGTGTTCATATAGGTTAGACTGCTTAAGGACCTCTATAACCGAGTTTTGTCTGTAATAACATCTGGAAATTTGCTACAGATTGAAGTATGTGTGGTTGTAACTGGAGATAACCCTTGCAAATATTGAGACCCAAGAAATCTATCTTTGTGATAGCTATCTTCATCTTCTTTTCAGAGAGAACTAATCCATTTTCTAAGAATATCCTTAAATGCTGTGTGTGCTCCTTTAGACATTGGGAAAACTATCGTGAATTTTTCTAGTCCCTTGAAGACCATACTTGCTCCGAGTGTTTGTCCCCATAGAACACAGCACACGCCCAGGGACTTTTTGTAGGTTCGATGAGTCCTCTGTTCCGAAGATCGTTAATCTCTTTCTGACACTCCTCTCGATCACCTGGTGACATGCCTATATGGACTAGTGTCAAGTACCATTGGTAATGAGACTGCATACTGTTCTCTTTTCTAAAAATCTCCTGGAAGTTCGTCTGTGTTGTATGTAAGATGTTGGGAACGCATGGCTGGAACTGAGTATTATTGGGTTGTGATTGATTTTGGTAAAACTCACCATGGTTCACTTGGGCAAAGTGTAAGTATTGTGGAGGAAGTTGTTGTAACTCATACATCTGTTTTTCAAGGGATAATCTAGGATCTAGTAACTAAACAGGGGTTTGGTCATGTTTCCTCGTTTATCAGCAATCTCTGCAACTGTAGTTTCAGCAACTGGTTTTAGAAGATCTTTCAGACAGAAATCTATACAAATTAGAGGAAGAACAAGGATCATGACATTTTATCATGCTGATAGGGAAGGCAATTTCAGAAGATTGAGTATCTGTATCTAGATCTGACTGGCTTTTATCTTCAGATAGTTCTTATGAACTATAGTTAGAAACTATGACGACTGGTTCTATGCCTTCATAGCCGGACCACCGGAGAAGCTGATTGACTAGGATCGGTTGATCCTTTTTTCTTGGTATTGTCTTTTCGGGCACCTGCTAGCATAATTAACAGCGTTCTTACAACAAAGAAATATTGCTTCTTTGCTAGGGGGGTCTTCTTTTCAAGGATCTTCTCTTTGGCCTTGGGTGCCACGGAGGTCTATTTGCTGGTTGGGAAGTACTCCTGTATTTTTTCCATTTTTTTCC
This sequence comes from Diphasiastrum complanatum, assembly GCA_029204225.1. Taxonomy (NCBI): domain Eukaryota; kingdom Viridiplantae; phylum Streptophyta; class Lycopodiopsida; order Lycopodiales; family Lycopodiaceae; genus Diphasiastrum; species Diphasiastrum complanatum. Next base: position 59,914,599 of record CM055102.1, on the reverse strand, counting down.
ACTGGATTTTGAACAACTGCAACTTTTCTTTTTCTTGTCATAACACTTATATTTTCGAATGTTCCGATTCTTGTTACATAACGAAGCTGTAGAGATCTGAGATTTTGTCCATTTCTGCATTGTCCTTTGTGAACAAGATTTTTGGATAAGTTCATTCACAATCTGCTGTATGCTTGCTAGTGACAAGGGTGTGAATTGGAGTTGCTTTTCTTTAATATACTGTGAAATGTGCATATTCAATGCTAGGAGCTTCGTCATGGAACCTCCCAAAATTGCAATAGGTGTCTGGTGGTAGGTCGCTGGTGGGGTAAAGTCCTTCACTTTCCTGGTCAGGGATTATCCCTTACTTTTGCTAATTGTCAGTTTTCAAACCCTTGTTTGCTGATTTTGTGCAACAATGGACAGGCTTCAAGCAAAGGAATTGGTCGGTTCAAGAGTATCTTGATCAATAGAGGGGCGTTGTTGAGAACTTGAGGAAGTGCCTATGTATTTAAAGGTGTTTCATTTCGTTGAAGGACTTAGGGGGAGTTTGTGTTCTTTTGTGCGCAAGGAGCAAACAAATATTGTCCAGAATGCCTTTCAGAGGCTATTTATCATGAAGATGGGAAGAAGTCCCATGAACAGTTGCGGGAACCTTAGGTGGTTAGCCTCAAGGGGACCAAATGCCTTGGGGTAACACAAATTCAAGAAGGTCAAAGGCCAATGACAAGGGCAAGCTTTGGGTGGTCAAAGGGGTGAAGGGGTTGGTGCTCCGAAAGGCAAAGGGTTGTATGGGTGGCCTAATGCCCAAGGGGGTCAACGCTCTATGTTGTCACCACAAGACCAAGAGTGGGTTTATGCTTTGGATGCTTAGGGCAACATTGGTGGAAGGAATGTCCACGTAAGTATATGAGAACGACCTATAGCCTTCAAGTAGAGTAGTAGCAGCAGCCAATGGAAGTAGAGGAGATTCAGTAGGAAGCTAATCCTAATGTTCTTCAGTTGATGAATGTTTCTGTGGTGCGGAAGGTGGACACGGTTCTTCTAGTGACATTGGCAAAAGTGGCGCACCATGGGTATCAATTTCTTGACACTTCTTTGATAGTTATGCGTGCACAGCTTTGTGGTAGAGATATTTTAGTTCTATTTGACACTTGTTCCTAGCATATTGTCATTAATTCGACTCTTGTTAAGAATTTAAGAGTGAGCACACAACTGTCCAAGTATACCAGAACCTTCGCCCAGGTACTGTCATAAATGCTTTTTGTCACAATCTGAACCTATGGACAACCTAATTTGGACATTTTAAGATCATCTAGCAGGTCGGCAAAGGTTCATAATGAGGTTAAGATGCTCGGCGAAGGTTCCCAAAATGGCATATCACTGATCTTTCACCTGACTCAAAAACTGGATTTTCCCTTGACGGGAACCTTTGCCCACCTCAAATTAGATAAATCTAGAGTGGATTTATAGTCTGAGAGCTCAGCGAAGGTTTCTGGTACTGTATAGGCCAAATCTGACCAAAACAGTGATTTTCTAAGGCATTTTCCATCAAAAAATACTGTGCTTCCTTTTTCCTATGCTGATGACTTTCTGACTTTTGCTCATCAGTCTTTGCTCAACTTTTGTTTTTTTTTTAACTGTCTTTTTCCAAAAAACTCAGCAATTTAATACTGAAAACAAAAAATTGAAAAACAAATAAAATTAAAAAACCATTGAGATCAGGCTTGCTGAACTGGCGGAGCAGGCTGCCAAAACTTGCGTAATCGGCTGCCATTCACCGGAGTATCAAGTCGTTTTCCATCCAAGTGCTCAAGAATTACTGCGCCATAATTCAGGATTTTCCTCACTTTATGTGGGCCTTCACCGGTAAACTTCAACTTTCTCTTGATCAGCTTGGTTTTGTACATCAATGCAAGATCTCCTGCTTTCAGATCTTTTTTGTGCAATCGATGATCGTGCCATGCCTTGGGCGGGCTTTCTCTGCTGCTAAGGCATGAACTTCCATCAATTGGGTTTCACATAATTTTTGCAACGCTTCATGACGGAGTTGTAAAGACTTATCATCATTTAATCGTTCCGTTGCAGCTATGTGTAAGGATGGGATTGAAAATTCAATTGGCATGACAACATCTTGACCATAAACCAGTTGAAAAGATGTTTGATTTGTACTATTTTTGTAAGCGGTTCTGAATGCCCATAACGCTGCATATAGTTTATGTTCCCAATCAGACCGACTCGCTTCAACTGTCTTTGTCATAATGGTGCAGAGAATCTTATTGGAAGATTCAGCTTGGCCATTCCGTATAACAAAAAAATCTTCCAGTAAACACTTTATTGTTTGATTAACAAAGTTTGTACCCCAGTCACTGACAATCTCGATCGGACATCTAAATCTGATCATGATATTTTCATATAGAAACTTGGCCGTAGATTTTGCATCAGCAACTTTGACAGCTTTGGATTCAACCAACTTGGTCATATAATCAGTTGCTACGATAATGTATCGGGCTTGAGATCCTTGCACGGCAGGGTGAATAGGTCCAACATAATCCAGTCTCCATTTTTCAAACGGTGCTTGCGATAAAACTGGATGCAAGGGTTCATAGTTCTGGCGAGTAGGCCGTTGTGCTCGCTGGCAAACATCACATGTCTGAATAAAATTTTATGTGTCCTTATGAAGCGTAGGCCACCAACAACTTGATGGCAAAAGTTTGCGAACAATAATATCTATAGAAAAGTGTCCTTCACCCATGCCATCATGATTAAATCTGGTACTTCATGCGGTAAAACACACCTTCGTAAAATATTATCTGATCCACGACGATACAATTGTCCTGCAATTAATTGATAAGGTTGAGCCTTATGAATCAATTGTCTCTTCTGTACTTTTGTCAAGGAGTCATTCGGTTGTCCTAGCATCAGGTACTCAACAATATCCGTTGTCCACTTAAGTACTGCTTCAACATAGAACCATGCATCATCTGGCAGTTCATCATCCACTTCAGTGTTAACTGGTGCGGATTCGATTCGTGAAACGTGATCTGCTAATATAATGTTGCTTCCCCTTTCGAACCACAATTCAAAAGTCAAATTCAGTCAATGACAATAACCATCTTGCAATACATCCAGTATTGTACGTCTTTTTTACCAAGTAAAGTAACGGCTGGTGATCCGTATAAAATGCAAAGTGCGTTTCATGAGGTAGTGACGAAATTTTCGAACAGAAAAAATCATGGCTAATGCCTCACGTTCTGTTGTTGAATAATTCTTCTTCGGATCTGTAAGTTGTCTGCTTGCAAATCGTATGGGATAATCCTTTTTATAGTCACTTGGTTGCGTCAAAACTGATCCGATGGCGTATTTTGTGGCATCCGTATGAACATGAAACTCTATCGTCCAATCTGGAGAACGCAGTATTGGTGCTGAAGTTAATGCTTTTTTTAACTTTTCAAAGGCTTCTAACGCCTCTACTGTCCAAATAGGAACAATAGTCAGTTTGTATATAGGTCGTGCTAAATCCGCAAAGAAGGTAATAAAAATTTGATAGTAGTTTGCATGACCCATAAACACATAAACTCCACGAATTGTTGTTGGTGGTGGCAATTCTACAATAACTTTGATCTTAGAATAATCTGTGGCAATACCATGTCTCGATATCACATGTCCAAGCACAACTCCGTGGGAAACCCATATCTGACATTTTTCTGGATTTAGAGAGATCTGATATTTGCGGCATCTTTCAAATACTTTCTCCAATCGATCCAGGTGGTCTGCATCTATACTATGGACTCCCAAGTCATCCAAGTATATTTCAAGGAATTTTTGCAGATAATCTTTAAAAGCAAATTGCATTACTCTTTGGAACGAACTTGGTGCATTACAGAGTCCAAACGACATTACTTTGTTTGTAAGCATAGGTGTTCCATTCTGTTGCAAAAGCAGTGTGTGCCCTGCTGTATAAGGCAACTTACTGATATTTGGCTCATCATCTGAATCTTCATCCTCCTCCCGAATTGCATCGTCCATAGCATTTTGCAAGAGTGCATACTCATTATGGCGTTTCAGCTCACGTATGATCCATTTAGGTAGACCTGAGAAAAATCACATAATCATGGCATTTTTGTTAATCAGCTCAGGTTCGCATTCAGATCTTAGGGGTTTCACCCGTTCAATGTAATCTCGAACCATTTCTCGCTTTTCCATTTTAATTTTACTTAAAAGTAGGAAAGGGTCTTCCATAAATTTTCGCGGTTTGAACCGTGTGTTGAGGGCTCGTTTAACAACCTCCCAATCTGTACGCTCAGTTTCATCTTGATTATAGTACCAATCTTGTGCTGCACCTGTTAAGGCCATAGGAAACAGCTTAAGTTTATCTTGAGGATAAATTTCGCCATAGACTTTATAGGATTCAGCATAGATCTGAAGGAATCTAATTGGATCTGTTAATCCATTATATTTGGGTAGATCCAAACGGGGTGCTCTTCTAACAATGATTGGATTGACTTCCTATGAAGCACCTCCAGGGGCAGCCATCTTTACAAATTCAAATCAAGCAGACAATGAGATTGGATCTAGATTTTTCAATCAAAAAACTATCTCAGATCAGATCTGCTAGATCTATTTCACTTTTCAAGAATCTGATTCTATATCATGAAAAAGATTTCAAAATTCGATTAATCGATATTTCTTAAAAATGATAAATCTCTCAGAATCCAAATCAAATTATATCAGATTTGATCCAAATTTTGACAGAGACTTGATTTGGAAAATCAGAAACTAAAAATAGGACTGGCGAAGGTCCACTAGGCGCAGATTGTCTCTGCGAAGGTTCAACAGTGCTATTTTGGGAAAAGCTCTCTGAACAACTTTTCTGACAATTTCTTGGGAACTTCGTCGACTTTTCAGATTAAAGATCTGACACAGATAAAACTATGGAAAACCGGGCGAAGGTTTCTGACACAAGAAAATACAGTTTCTGTAGTTTGGCGAGGGTAAAATTCAAGATTTCCTGTGATCTGATCAAGAAGAATCTTTGCTGAACTCAAAAATAGTATTTTATTATAAATAGAATGTTCTGGAAACTCGACGAAGGTTCTGGCGAAGGATCAAGAGTAATACTGGTATTTTTGCAAAAAAGTGACTTTTTTGGCAAAAATATGACAATATGACAACTGATCCTCTGAAAACCTTACTATTTTTGGTATTATTCTTTGCCGATTTGGCAGTAAATAGATCTGAATCACACCTATGCACAGTGAATCGGGCGAAGGTTCTTTTTCTGTATTTTTAGGGTTTTGGTGATTTTTGGGTGTTTTTTTGACGGTTTTTCTGATGTTTTTGGAAATCTGCTAGGAATTAATCTTCGCCCTTCAAACTGAAGGTTATGTGAACAAAACCGAAAGTGCTTGCAACTCGGCGAAGGTTTTTAGAAAGAGGGTAAAAAGTTATCAGCTACTCAGATCCAAATGGATCTTAAGGTTGGTGATCTGAATAGCTTTCTCTGTTTTATAATCAGATTAAATTTCAAACAAGCAAATCCACTCAGATCAAGCAAAATCAATCCCAAACTTAACCCTAAATGCAGATCTAACACTATTCATGTCACGACAAGATGCCTAATGCAAGCTAACCATCCAACAATCATGCTACAAACTAAAAAATTGGCGTAGCTCCCCGGCAACGGCGCCAAAATTGTAGTGGGTTTCTTTCCTTGCCTAACCTGAATCCAAGATCTAGTCAATCTAGCATCAAAGAGATGAAGTTAGTTGTCACGCGTAGGTTCGTATCCATTAACACTACGATCCATTAAGACTATGATCCACAACAAAGATAGCTTACTCTTTCTCTCTATCTCTTTCTTACTCATAAAAAGTATAATAACATACAATCCCAACAACATTCAGATCCAACAATTAGCAAAAACCAAAGAAAGCATGAGAGATGGAGAAGGAAAGAAGAAGAGCAAGGATATTTATGAATCCATTTTTGAAGAGAACCAATCTGCTTTATTGAAATGAGGAAATGAACATGAGGAGCAACTCGAGTTGGTCCTTTTTTATAGTAGAGAGGAGGACCCTAGCCTCTGAATCCTATTGGTCCATTTCTACCTCCCTAATTATTCAAATCTAAAAAAGTGTGGGAACCATCAAAATTGGAGGGAAACCCAACTTTATTTACTAACTTGACATTTAGGCCCTGCGACATTAAAAGTCCCGCAAAAAGGCCTAAAGTCCTTTTATTGACTTTTAACTAATCAATCAAATAACTATGTGATCATCGGGTTGGACTTACACACGCAGGGTGCCAAATCTCTCACTTATTAACTAGGGTTAGGGTTGCCTTGGGATTCGTAAACCCTCCAACAACCAACATATAAAAAGATAGATGCACTTGGGGTAGTTGATTTATTCCATAGTTGCAGCGCGATTCGCGAATCGCGATTCAGAATCGCACGATTCAGAATCGCGATCAGAATCGCGATCAGAATTCGCGATTCGGGATTTTCCCAGAATCGTGTAGAATTGAATTTTTTTTTTTTTTTGAAATTTTTTTGTGCAATATGGGTATCAGATGAAAGCTTTGATCGAGGGGAGTATGATTGTGTAGTTTGCCGACTGTTTCAGGTGCAGGATGGTCCCTTTACGCTAAAGCTGCATCCCATATAAAAAAAGAGAACACATTGGGGCATTCCTAGTGAACATAGCAGGAATCTCCCTTTCTCTGATTCTCCCTCTCTCTATCTCTCTCTGATCACGATTCACAACAAACGGAACTAAAACCATGCTGAACAGAAACCTAGCTAAATCATTCTGAACTTTAGCCTTAAATGAAACAATTTTTGACAAAACAACCATACTCTCTCTCTCTCTCTCATTCTCTCTACAACTACTGAACTAAAACCACAAAGAACAATACTGAATCACGACAATGCTGTGAATAGGATCATCATAATATATAATATCGGGCCACATGGCACCAAAAAGGGGTACAATGATGTTCCATGAACGTAATGAAAACTATATAACTAAGGCTCGTCAGAGTCATGGTAGGATAAATCATCCGAATCTGTGGACTGCAGATCCCATGGGTCCGGAGATGAATCGGAACTGGAGGGGCTCGTGGTGTGGCCCTGGCTCTGCTGCGTGCTCTGGATCCCTGCTGCGTGCCCTGTCTCTGGACCACCCCCCTCTCCCTGCCTCTGCCTCTGCCTCTGCCTCTGCCTCTGCCTCTCTCCCCTCCTCTGGCCCCCATTTGGCTGCCCCCAGCCCTGTGTCTACTCCGTCGTGCCTGTGTGTCAGGTGGCCGTAACCCTACGCCCTGGGATGGCCCTACCCACTGTGATGATGCCTGGCCGACGACTGCCTGTGATGCTCCACTCCTGTCTACAAAAAGAGTACTCAGCCCCCCCTCCTAGAACTTCTAGGTCTCCCCCTAGGCCTACGTGCAGGAATGGCTGGCTCCTCCTCTGTCTCTGCATCAGGGTCCACCAGCAAGTCAGCCAGGTCATCCCCCTGTGCCTCCGCCCACATCTCCTCGTCCTCCTCTGTATCTCCCTCAACCCGCTCCTCCTCCTCCACATAGTCTGCCCCGAGCATCTCTCCACCCTTCGAGACCTCGTCATCTCCCTCCTCAGCCCTCTCCCTCTGCCTCTCTGTCCTCCTCTGCCGCCGTAAAGCCCGTGCGTCAGCCTGTGCCTGTCTGTAGAGCTCTCTATGGATCTCATCATCCATCTCCTCCTGTGTAAGTGGTGCCCGAGGAGCAGCAGCTATCGAATCCACCAAGCAAGTGTCGGGGTCCACCTGCAACCAAAAACAATACATTGTTGTTAGGCAGGTATTGTGCAACTCACTGCATATTTTGAAAGCAAATCAATTCATCAAAGCATACCAAGAAAAAAGGGGTGATGATGTGACTCACCTCGAGCATCTGACCCTCTCCTCGTGTGCGCCTCAGCATACGGCCGTTGGTGTTCACAAACACCAACCGCCTACACTGCTCGATGGACAACCTGTTCCTCTTCTGCGTGTGATACAAGGCCCAGGTGCTCCAATTCCGCTCACAAGCTCCTGCAGAACAATCCTGTGCAAGGACTCTCTCAGCCAATCGCCTCAGGTCACCTGTGTTGCGCCCGTGGATGCACCACCATGTAACGGGCCTCAGCTGATCCTCCCTCCGCCGACTCTGCTCTCCATCGAAAGGAAACTGGAAGCGCTCAAATGCGAGCAGCTGGCTTGCAATGTTGGCCAGCATCGGACCTATTGGCAAAAGGAAAAACATGGCACATGTAAGACCCCTCAAATTCAGACACTACCAATGAGTACAATACTACAGTAACATTGCTACCAAATGACTTCTCACACGTACTTGGTCCGGGCCATACGCGCTCCGTGTACTCCACCCATCCCCGGTGCAGCTCCGGATCGTCCCTCTCTCGTGTAGAGCGCCACAAGGGGTGTAACATGTGGGCTACGGCGTGGATGGGTCAGTGGAAGTAGTCCCATCTGGCCTCCCAGATGCGTGAGATCTCGCGCCTCCTGCAGCAGACAAATCACAACAATCACTAAACCATAGCATAAAAGAAACGCATCAGACTCGAGTGAGAAACAACAAACTAGACACTGAAGAGTCATACCTATGCTCGTCCAAGGCTGACAACAGAATCCCCTCGCCGATGCGCTCCATGAACTCGTAAATGAGACCGAGGGTGCACCCCTTACGGTCTACCAGACGCAGCACTCTGTAAATGGGTAGTAGGATCCCACTAATCTCCTCAGCAGCTCTCCAGAACTTGTCGCCGTACACAGTGGACTGGAAAAATGCCGAATGGGGGAGGTCTGTAAAGTCCCGGAAGTGTTAAATTTCACACGTGTGGACTGTCCACTACAAGTACTTGTGATCTCCTAAGGTGTGTAGATGCACCAAGATCAAGACTAGATTGAGATTCAAGATCAATCTTGAATCCTATGGCAAAAACACACTACTACATATATTCAATCACTTCCAACTCTCACTCACACGTGTGGGAAGTATTCAAAAAATAATCTAAGTAAAAACAAGCTGCTCTCCTCGGGTAGAGAGAGAAAATGCATCAAGAGCTCTCGGGTAGAGAGAGAAAGCTAGAAATCCAATAACTCACAAAATCCGTGAAATCACCAAATCAATTAATTTCAAAATGAGGAGTACAATGATACTAGTAGGTCCACGAGCTACCACTATGCTTAACTATGATTGGACCACATTTTGTCACCTCTTGATCCTATTGGATCATTGATCTATGCACCTCTTAATTCTATTGGACTATATTCAAGCACACCTCAATTTCCTATTGGACCTCACAAGGTTCCACCTCTATATCCTATTGGACCTCTTGGAATTCATCAAACGAAAACTTTACACTTGTCTACACTCTAATTAGCAAGTGTTTAGCCTCTTACTCTATTTTGGCTCAATAGTGGCATTACAAGTGGAAATGCATAATTTGCCATCTATGCCAAATTTATTCCTATCAACATCCTACACCTAGATGCTTGATGTAAAAAACATAAGACCCCTATATCTAACATAGATAATTTTTTTCAATTCTTCACAGGAAGGCCACGCTGGAAACCATCCGCCGCAATGCATCCTTCACCACCACCAATCGCTCTAGCACCAAGAAGTAAAACGCAAAGCGTGTGGGTGCGGGCTTCTTCAGGTTTAGGGTGGAGAAGGTGTGGAACAGGGCCAACACACGCCTCTTCCTGGTGACAAAAGTGACCAGGCGCATGGCCGTAGAAGTGATCTGCAACACAAACACCCAGTAAAAAAGTTTAGACAGTAGTCGAGACGTGGTTAGCAGCATCGAAGGAAGAAAGCATAGCAAATAGAACAAACTATACCTCTCTGATCCATGGAAGCGCACATAGGTCATGGATGAGCAAGTCTATGCAATGTACAGCACAGGGTGTCCACACAATGCTGGGGTGCTCCCTCATCATAATCTTGCCCATCTGCTTGCAGTTCGAGGCGTTGTCGGTGACAACCTGAACCACGTGCTCATCTCCGATGTCAGCAAAAAATCAAGCCTACACTTACCAAATATCGAAATTTGGTCGTTTCGCTCTCCACGAAGCTCAGACCCACCCGGCACCGTGCACACCAACTCCGTATCGTCGAGTAGATGCCTGCCAAGTATTCACTTGCGAAGATTGGACACCCACGGCTCTCAGAAAAAAAATTTGCCTCCTCCAATGTTGGCACGGTTCTGTGCGCGAGGAGGCGGCCGAAAATCGGGTTTTTGTTTTTTTTTTTTGCGATTCTGTCCACGATTCGCTGCAGCGCGATTCCGGAATCGCGAAACTGGCGAATCGCGATTCGCTGCAACTATGATTTATTCATACAACATAACATGTATCAGAATTCATGGGTTACCATCATCCATAGTGGTTGATAGAGATACACGCTTTACGGGTCATTTTTTGATTGTTGTGATGGATAAGCTTGAGGTGCGGTTGAGAATGAATAGTACTGACCACTTTGAAATGGATGGTCAAACTGAAAGAGTTAACCAAACCATAGACGACAAGCTTAGGGCATATGTAAGTATTAAGCAAACGCAATGGGAAAAGTATCTGCCATTGTTAGAGTTCGCTTATAATGATAAAAAGAGTAGTGCTACTACTTTCGAGTTGAAGTGACTAGTGGACCGCATGTATGCCAGTTCTTATAATCAGGGCTATATAGTTGGCCTACAGACTGCCTACCTTATTAGTATAGATCGGGGGGTACGACTCCTAACCATTCATTCTATCTATCTAGCAGAAGATGGATGATAGTGCCTCATGTGTTGGGATGTGAGCTATGTAAAGGTGGGTGATGGCGGCGGTATGGGGTGTCATCAGTGCCAGAGGTCAGATCTTGCTAATTCCAAGTCTTAGTCCTAGGACACAGAGGGTGGATTGTGATTGTCCAGCTTTGTGTGATGTTTGGCACTTGACGATATTCAGTGTCAGTAGCTCGTAACATCAAGGTATTGTAGATACTAGGTACTCTTTTTTTTAGAGTCTCTATCGATTTTTTTAATGTCATCTTTTGAAACTTAAATTATTTATTTTCCTTTAGTTAGTCAATTATGTTGCACTTTGCAACTCCTCAACTTGATAACTGGACGCGAGGGTGATTGCCATTCCATCATTTTCGGGTTTTTCTTGCTTGCTAATTTTTACAAGTATTCACTTTTTATATTCACAACAATCATTTGCATGGTCTATACAACAGACTTATATGAATCTATTCATTGTCCCACTTAGGAGCACCCTACACCTTATGTTTATTTTGGTTCACCCAAGGGGAATAAGCTCAATAATTAATTGGCTATGGTTGAGACATATTTTATGAAATATCAAGTGCATGATGAGTAAGAGGTGTATTCTGCTTATTTTTGGTCAAAGGGTAGGGCTCACCATATTGTCTCTCCATGTATGAGCAAGAAAGCTTGAGTGTCAGATAGTTAATTCATTATAGCAAAGTTTTATGTCTCTTAGAAAGAGTCCCCTTGAAGCTCATGTTTGGCTTGTTGACAAGAGACATGTCACTAAGTGGTTATGCATTCATTGTTGGGGCACTCAATAAGGTCACAATGACACATTGACATCCTCACATTGACATCCTATACCATGTATGGATGTTGTGTTTTCTCAATCAGGAGAGGCGTGCCTCTATCTTTTGCAAGATCAACCTTGAATTTAGGTATCATCATATATAGGTACATTTATGAGATGATTGCAAGAGGATCTTCTACACTTCATGGCATGCCTTTGCTAGGCTCACAGATATATCATCTCTTTCAACATCCCCTAGCCTTAACATGTGTTAGATAACATGCATTGCTTTGTAATGGGGTATCAAAATTTTTGCTTCTAGTATTTTGTATTTTGTTTGTCTTTGGTAATGCTTCTATACGTATTATAGTTCCTTTTTTTATTAATTTAATCTAAAATTTTTGCTAATTTTCATTTTCTTCCTAGCCAACATTGGGTCTACCCAAGAAGATTAAAATTCTTTAGGAATCCAGATAGCAACATATGTGATGAGACACAAATAGTGTTAGTTGGCTAAGATGTGTTGTTTATTGAATACTATATTATTGTTTTGAAATAGATCTTTTGACTTTTTTATTGCTATTTTTTCTAAGTTTTACCTTGTGACATCACTAGTTTTTCAAATTAAATTTGTGGATCTGGATACATTTCAATCAATGAAAATTTTTTATAAAAGTCGTGGGATATCAAAATGTTGTAGTATTTCCTAGCATCAGCTTTGTAGGTTTTCTTCCTTAAGATTGGAAGGAACCATTTATTTGTTTTGCTTTTCTTTTGCGACTTTGATTCCTAAAAGGTTCTTTCTTTCAAAGATTTTTTCTAATCTAAACAACTGGAATGTTTATCGTACATGGTTTTAACTTTGGTTTATCCATTATATTCCTTATTGTAGTAAGATTTTGCTCACTCAACTTTGTTTTTAAGGCTACTGATCAAGCTATCTTACTCACTCAATATTTACAACAATTACATTATAAAGGCACAATTGCGAATCACATTATCACATTGACTAGGAATGTCAATTATTGCTTGCCATATCTTTAAGAACATACCTACATTTAGAAGGCCTTTGTGTAGGACAATATAGCTTCTCCTCTTTCTTTATCTTTCAAACCTGGTTATGATTCTCGATGCCATTTTTTCCTCGAAATTTTTAAGATGTTGGTGATTTGTGTTTTGTTGTTATGTTCATGGGAATAAGCCTCATATAATCACAAAGGTTGAAAAATTCTTTGCAAATTAAGATATAAAAAATATAGAATGAAACAAAGTATGTAAAGGATGAGGCTACAATAAAATTTGTAAGGACCTAGGTCACAAGAAAAAAATAACAAAGAAGAGAACAAGAAATGAACGAGGGTTGCAACAATAGCTATAAAGGTTTAAGAGTTGACCCTAACATACAAGTAGCTGCTGATTGCCTTGGGAAAGGTCTAGTCGTCTACAATGAGCTAGAGAGAGAGAGAGAGAGAGAGAGAGAGAGAGAGAGAGAGAGAGAGAGAGAGGTTGTTGACATGTTTTGTGGTTGACATGTTTTGCAGGATACATGTACTCCAGTGATGACTGCTTACAAGTTGGTTACTGTAGATGCACCCTACTGGGGTTTTGGCTATCAACTTGAGCAAGCTTTCTTGGGGGTATGCTAAATTTCGCATTAGCTTTTGTAGTAATGATCATAATTTGAAATGGTAGGTGTCGTATTTATCCTACTCTTCATATAAAGTAATTCTTCCAACCTTGGTCCTACAATCTGAGCTCTTAATAAGCACATCTTACCTAATTCAAAGCACATGCTTGGAACGACCAACATAAAGTGCATTATGGAATGACACCATTGATTGTACTATCCTTGGTTTGCAACCCTATCTAGCACCATGAACACCAAATAAATTGTTCTACAGGATTTGATTATGCTAAATTCCTTCTATGGGAGAATTTTGTTTTATGCTTCAGGTTATTCCATTATATTATTGTCTTTTGTGGCATCAAGTAAATATTTTGCTACTTTAGAATATTTGTTACTCATGCACCTTTGGTGGCATCATTTTGCATGTGTTGATGTAGTATTGAAATGTGAGAAGGAACTTCTCAATTTGTTGATTGGTTTTGCAATGTCTTCGGGCTTATGATATATAGAGTCAACAAAGGATTTTTAGTTGTTAGTGGCTTTGGGATTAGTGGTCGATTTAGCAGTTGAATTTTTAGTCTAGCTAGAAGTAGTTCTATATATTTGGCCACTTGCATGCATGCAATCATGCAATGCAAGGTTCAATATGTTAGTGTTGAAGAGCTAACATGTATTTTACCCCTTTGGTCAAGCACTAATGTTATTGTAAGTTGTAAATTTATCATGCAGCATTTTATCTGTAAATATGTGGGGCCTCCTATTTGTAACTTAAGAAAATTATTGGAAGTAGCTTATTTCCAAGTTGCTCAATCATATGGTTGCCACCTATACTTTCCATGCTTGCACATGAGGCGCTGACCTTATAGAGGATCAGGAGGACCCACACCCTCCCCTCTCTCTCTCTCTAGCAATTCATTCTCTCTTCTAAGTTTTGGTGCTATAAGGAGTTCAAAGATCTTTGCAGTGCATGTGGGATGAAGAGATAGTTTGTCACTCCACATAAATCGCAACAAGATGATGTGATTGAGCAAAGAAATAAGTCTATTGTTGAGTGTTCGAGGAGAGCGCTCAAGGCAAAAGGATTGCTGAATTGCTATTGGGAAAAAGTCGTAGCAACTGTTATTTTTCTATTGAATAGAAGCCCAACCAAAGTGGTTGAAGGAATCATGCCTAAAGAAGCATACAATGACAACAAATCCAAAGTTCGTAGCTTTCGAGGGAAACAATCAAGGAGAGACAATCTTGGAGGAAGTAGAAAACAATGAACAGGGTTGTAGGGGGCTTTTCACACCTACATGTGAACCCTATTTCTAGATCGCGTTTCTGGGCAAAAACGTTTCTAGAAACGTGTTTATGGGCCAGAAACGTGCCAAAAAAAAACATAATATAATTTTTTTTTTGATCCCTCTTTGCGGCCAGAAATGCGCCAGCCATGGAGGGGGGATTTTGATCTACTGTGGGCAATAGGAGGCGGATCACTGCGTGTGAATAGTCAGCGTCCACCTGCTCAGCGATTTGGAGGTGGTGCACACGGTTCTAGGGGGATCTGAGCTGTGTGGCGAGCAAAATCAACCAATTGTGTGATTTGGTAAGTGTAGGCTTAGTTTTTTGAAAGTGTTTACATTGAGCTGTAGGCAATCAAATCGAGCGAAGTTTGGCTCTAGATCACCTTTCTTCATGCCCACGATAACTCGTACAGTGTTCAGTTTCAGTTGTTACGACGAGCCTAGCAATATTTGAACGCCACACTCCAAATGCATGTGTATTTTTGCCATTCTCATGAACTGGGCTGTAGGCGTCCGATTGAGGTGATGTTTGCGCCTAGGCTGCATTTCTACATGCCTGCAGAGACTCCTATGACCTCTGTTTCGTCTTTCTTTGTCCGTACTACAAGTTTCATTTTCCATGCCCTAATTCAATGTGTTTTAGGGCCTAAATGTGGAGTGTCGTGTAGCATTTGCCTGGGGCATGGTTTAGGCTTACACCCATGTGTTTTTTGGCACTTGCTTTGATATGATTTGTAGAATGATTGTGATGTATGCTCTGATGTTTTGAACTCTGTGCATTTGGATTTTAGCTTGGTACTGTTGTTAAACAATAAATCCTAGGGCTTTAACGTGATGCTTGTTAGAATTGTTGCGAGCAATTCAATGCAGTATATTTTCTTCTACTGAACATTTGCTTGTTTATTTATTTTGCAGGTTTCGTGTACACGATGCCAGTGTAGGGCCGAGGTTGATCTTATAGAGGGAAATGTGGCTACACACCATGGCACAGGAGTCCGCAGATGGAGATGCTTGCATTGTGGTGGGCTCTTCACAGGATCACTCACCAGGAACACTTATGCGGCTCAAAGGGCCAGATGGGCCGATATTGGGCATATTTGCTTGCCCCAGGATTCCGGATGAGGAGGTATGGGCGCGATGGTACATCCACCCAGCCAGTGAGACCATCACAGGGTTCGGGTAGCAGGGGCAGCTGCAGGCTCACAGGCAGGACCTAGTACAACACGGACATGGCCTACTACGGGTGCAGGGCCTAGTACATCACGAGCATGGCATAGTATAGCACGGTCTGGGCATGGTTTAGGTGCAGTGCATGGTCCAGGCGAGTGATGGATGGACCGACATTCATCGGCGATCCGTCATGAATATCTTGGTTTTTTGCCCGCTTGGCACAGTCTTCCTGCGTGGTGTGGATGCCACTCAAGGTGGTGTAGCCATCACAGCCGACTTCATATGGGAGGCTATGAGAGATGCAATTGATGACATTGGGGTGGAGCACATGGTTCAGGTTGTCACAGACAACGCCATGAACTGTAAGCAGATGGGAGCTAGTGTGTGGATTCAGTGGAATTATGCGTGCCATGTTTCTTTTGCCAACAGGTCTGATGCTCAGGAACATAGCACGCCAGCTGATCAATTTTGAGCACTCCTAGTTTCCATTCGATGGAGAGCAGTGTCAGATGAGGGAGGATATGTTGAGGCCTGTGACATGGTGGAGCATCCACGGGCGCAGCATAGGTGACTTGTAGCGACTGGCCGAGAGAGTCCTTGCACAGGACTGTTCAGCATCCGTTGGTGTGGAGCACTTGGGCCTTGTATCACACACAGAAGAGGAACAGGCTATCCATCAGTGCAGGCGGTTGGTGTTTGTGAACACCAACGGCCATATGCTAAGGCACACACACACAAAGGGCTAGGTGATCGAGGTGAGTCGCATTATTACCCCATGCTCCAGCTATGCTTTGATGAATTGAATTGCTTTCGAAATATGCAATGAATTGCAAAATACTCGTTTGACAACAATGTTTGTTTGTGGTTGCAGGTGAACCTAGACTCTTGCTTGGTGGACTTGGCAGCTGCTGCTCCTCCGACACCACCCACGTAGGACGAGCTGGATGATTAGATCTACAGAGAGTACTACAGACAGTCACAGATTGACGCACGGGCTTTACGGCGGTAGAGGAGGGTACAGAGGGGGCAAGAGAGGGTTGAGGAGGGAGATGATGAGGGCTGGAGGGTGGAGAGGAGCTTAGGGCTGATTATGAGGAGGAGTGGGCTGAGGAGGGAGATAAAGAGAAGGAGGAGATGGGTGCAGAGGCACAGGGGGATGACCTAGCGGTTGGAACCTGATGCAGAGACAGAGGAGGAGCCAGCCATTCCTGCACGTAGGCCTAGAGGGCGACCTAGAGGTTCTGAGAAGGGGGGTTTGGGTTCACTATTTGTAGACAAGAGTGGAGCATCACAGGCAGCCGTCGGCTAGGCATCATCACAGTGGGTAGGGCCATCCCATGGTGTAGGATCATAGCCACCTGACACACAGACACGGGGGCGTAGATAGAGGGGTGGGGGCAGCCAGAGGGGGGCAAGAGGAGGACAGAGATGTAGAGGTAGGGGCAGGGGGAGGACGAGCAAGGGTAGCAGAGCCAGTGTTTCGCCACAACGTATGGTTCCCTCTGATTCATTTGCAAACCCTTCGGATCAGCAGACCCTTTGTAGATGATAATGCAATAGTATGCTGCGTCTATAGCACCTGAACCAAGACTAAAAACATATCCTGTAGTAGATCTTCGGTCGTCTGCACCTCCAGCCCAATCAGCATCCACATATCCTTGTAATTGCAAATCATCCCATCTTCCATAGAGAATACCAAACCTCAATGTACCTTGGATATATCTGAGTACTCGCTTAGAGCTCCCCAATGAACATGCTTAGGTTTAGCCATAAACAACAGCAATTCAGATATGCTTTCAACTCAGTGAACTAGTCCTGTAGCAACAACCGCGATCCAGCACCAGCAGTAGGTCTGATTCAGCAGCGATCAACCAGCACAATTCTGTTTCCAACGATATGATTCAGGCAGCAACTATCTGTCTCAGCAGTCAGTCCAGTGATCAGTAGGTAATAACTTGAGCTCAGCGATCAATAGCTATTATCATTCAATATTGTTGTCACAGATTTGGTTTTTAGTGCACTGAGATCATAGGGTTGTTGATGAGGCCGCATGGGAATCTTTGGCTGTTTCGATTATATACCTTCATTGCAGGAGCAGGCTTGTACCCTTCATGTTACGCATTGGATCCTCTGGACACAAATAATGTTTGTGATGTTTTACCACCTTAATCCATAGGTTCTATCAAACTACACAAGGGGCACCACATCTTGTCTCGTATTAAGTACAACGGTTGCTGACAATTCAACAACTCAACCACTAGTCAAGAGGATATGCCAATTCTGTATGCCAAGCTGCATGTGAGTCAGTGAATTCCAGGACTAAGTGAATCCTTCATATCCATTGCATGGGACAAAGCAGATTCTAGCCCCCAGGAATAATTCAAGTCTCTCCAAGACAAGAAAAGATGCAAACGTATATGTGCCTCCAAAGAATGAAAAGTTAAATAGCTATCTGGTAGTTAATTCTCAACATTCATGCTCATTATAGCCCATATCGTTGGCAATATGTTTGTGTGGGAGTGTTAGGGACATAGTGCATAAAGACATACAAGGCCCATATATTCACACATTTCAGGGGCACTTAATAGTTGTGGGTATTGTTTCCCTCCCAAGAAGCTGCCTCCCTTGTTTTTCGAATTAAGCACTAAGGCTTCTTGGAAGGTTACTTTATGGTTTCCTAGAAGACTCTTAATAGGGACTTAAGACACTCATTGTGGAGCTTTTGATCTTTGTGGCTGAACTTCATTACATTGCTTGAGGGCATTGTTTAGAATTGTATTGGATGACCTTTAGTAATCTTTGAAGAAGACTGACTGTTCATTGTCCATCAATTCTGGTTTGAGCATTATAGTCTTTCTATGCTTTGTGTGATGCCATATCTGTGAATCTGTTCATGACTTGTACATCCCTGGATACTAAAGAAAAGAGTACTCTTTGTATTTGTGATGCTCTTGATGCTTTGGCATGCTATGACTACAAGATATGACGCTCATGTGATTCAGCCTCTTGAACTGGAGCGTGTCTTATGCATATTATTTTGACAACTACCTTTGTTTGCTAACTAACAACAGGTTTAAGGATGTCGTACGGATTTCTGAGTTTTCCAAGTGAAGGAACAAGCTTAACAAAGTGTCATGGTTTTGTATGTAATGCAGCAGCACTTTCATGCTCACATATTTCTAAAAAATTGTAACCTGGTATTTCCTTTATTTTATGCAGGCAGAAAGAGCAATTTTTCTGGAAAGCCACAAACGCTGCTTTGCTTGGATTGATGAGTGGTCAGAACTTTCTGAAGAAGACGTTCGGCAGTTGGAACTTGAAACAGATGAAAAGCTCAAGGAGGTGAGCCATTGGCTAGCAGGCATGCAAAATCATGGATTGAAGACATATTGCTCATCAAATCGAGTTGGGTGAAATGTTAATATATGTATAAACTAGTACCAGGCTAGGCCTTTGCTCTTGTGACAACCTAAAAGCATTTTAATGCTTATTGTGGTTCTGATTATCAGCAGGTAGACTGTCATCTTTTCTTCCATAGATAGTCAACTGTATTTGTGAAAAAGTGTAGTCCTCACATGCAGTCTTGAATAATCAAGAGTGTGAAATATGTGGATTTTTTTCGTTGAAGTGGACCGTGTGTTCATTGGTTTGGTTGTCTTTCTTTGGGATTAATTGTTTTTCCTTGAGATTGCAGGCTTTCAGAGAACAAGCTAAAATAAGGGGATGAACAGAATGAAGGAGTGTATACTAATATTAAAGAGATTTTCCATACTGCTGACAAAGACTGGTCTATAAAAAAATAGAACAGTCAACAAAGAGGTTTAGAGTGGAGACATCTATGCACATGGAGAATGATTTGAGGATGACAAATTCAGATTTTCATGCTGTGATTCACCACTTGAGGGGTATCTGAGTAAACAAAAATCCTCATATTTGGAAAATATTATACAGCATGGTGCCTCCCCATATTTAGTACAATCTTGACTTGCGGTTTTGATTCCCCATGGTCATCAGTCAAGTCGTGAGATTGCTTGAGCTCAACGTTCAGGCTTTTTGATTCTTGACTGTTCTTGTGGTTTTAAATCAGTTGAATCATGAGATCATTTGAGCTTGAGATTCAGGCTTTTTGTGAGGTGACCTCTAATGCGGGCAAAATGAAGTCACCTTGCACTTTAAGCAATCTGTTACTTGCGGTGGATAGCCCCTCTGATGAATGGCAGTCAAGCCATCAAAGTTGTGAAAATGTACATCTCTACTCAACAGCAGCCAGGTGAGAGTGTGCGAGTCATATTGAATGCCAGTCATATTGAGTACTGACATTGTATTGCAAGTGGTGATAGACATAACTTGCGGAAGCTACTCAAAGAGATTGCCATGTGTTCTCTCTTCCTACATAGTTCGCAATTTCAAAGGATTGCTGACAACATCCTCACCGTCATTTTTTGAAAATTTTGTGGTGTAACTCTCAAATAAATATGTATAAGCACTCAGGTACTTGGAACTAAATGTAGGAATTTATAATATACATGTTCACATACGAGTCGAGTACTTGCGCATCTTCAAAATCTAGCTCTCTTGAATTGCAGTCATATCTGAGGATAACACAATGAATGCAAGTGTGCCCGGACAAGTCACAAAAAGTTTACTGTGATAACATAAAGACATCTATAGATCATTACATGACGTCAGAGTTTTAGCATTCCAACACTCCAGAACCATGACCAAGAAGATTTATATATTAAAAATCGTATGAGCACCAAAGAAGCTTCAAGCAAAGTGGCGTAAAGAATGGGTCAATGATGGCATTTTCCAGGTTAGTTCATACATAAGTACATAATTGTTGCGTTATTATCCAGAGATTCCATCCTTTGCAATTGAATGTTGCTCATTGACAAACATGAGATTCATTCCATTATAATGATCCCATGGTAAAAAAGGGGTAAAGGAACCATCTCAAACAAAGTGCTTTCATGTGGTATCACAACAACTCTACAATATTTGCATAACTTTTGTTGCCTGTAATATGATCAATCGTATACTAGTGAGAAATTGACATTGAAGATGACGTTTGAAATTTGTAGACAAATCATGACGATTTATCCATCAAATGCAATCATAATACATTTAATGAAAGCTAACCTTTTATTTGGTGACTTGAACATTATGCCAACTCTTTTTCTTGTCCATTTACAAAATGTATCATAGTTTTTATTTGATGTAATTGGATGTAGTTCCATCATGAGCCTTATTTATCTCTTAGCATCGTAAATAAGGACAGTCTTGATGTCATTAATTGACCTTTTTGGTTTGCTTTGCTTTGCTTTCTTGGTGCAAAGTGACACAAAGTGGGTATGATGTTAGTACTTATCTCAAGTATGTGGTTTGTAATATTTGTTCTTAAGTTAGTCATGAAACTCAAATGCAAGTGACTAGAGTAGTCCTCAAATACCTAAACCTATGAATGTTGTGATAATAAGGTGGGTCTTTGGTGTGACATGTTACAGATTAGTTGTGGTTTTAAG
Source organism: Diphasiastrum complanatum (assembly GCA_029204225.1). Classification (NCBI taxonomy): domain Eukaryota; kingdom Viridiplantae; phylum Streptophyta; class Lycopodiopsida; order Lycopodiales; family Lycopodiaceae; genus Diphasiastrum; species Diphasiastrum complanatum. Next base: position 59,893,433 of record CM055102.1, on the reverse strand, counting down.
GTGTATTAGCAATCCTAGGTTGTGCCATGATGCTTGGTAGTAGTTGCTTTTGTTTTGTTTCTAAACAATTTGTTTTTTTGAGTCAATTTTTATGGAAATAGTCACTTTGCCACATGTTGCCCATGGCAGTACTAGTTACAATAAACTTATGCTGAATTGAAAATGAATGATATGGTCCATCATAGTGGGGTGTATGGGTAGAGTTGTTGACGGCATTGGAAAGGTGCAGGCTCGAATGGTGACCACTGTGTATTGATATTGAAGGAGCTTAGCTCTGTAAATGGCATTGCCAAGTCGTATATGTTGTATATAACGACCATTAGTTGTTTAACATGTATGCTAAAAAAAAATGAACGATATGTGGTAAGTGACATTTATGTATAGAGTATTAAGATCTAGTCTATCTGGGTTGCAAGTTACTAGATAAGCTTTTGTTTGTAGGGGCACATAAATAATGTCTTAAATATTTCATTCACTTACTCATGCTTAGGAATTTTGATGATTTAGGCATGCCATAAAACATTTTTCAAGTTCCATGTATTTGATTCATTTGGTCTAACTTGGTTTGATATGTCGATGTTTTTTTTACACTTGGACTTTCAACTTACAAGACACATAAGATTGATGAATCAAATGAGATGTTTCATGAAATTGTTGGCATGAAATATTTGTATTTGAATTGCGATTCCTAGTTGCATTATTCTCTCCACAATATTGCAAAAAATCATCATATAATTCACATCTTATAAGATGTTTCTTGTCCTTCTAAAGGGCACAATTGTGCTTTTGGCCACGCTAGAATAAGAATCCAGTTGGAGATATCTTGAGATCTTTTGTAGTCTAAGATATGCAAGATTTAGGGTTTAAGAGATCTGAGAAGTTCATCTAATTGCAAAGCTATCCTATTGTCCAGTCAACACCACAATATTCAGATATAACATATAAACATAGGAGATATCAGGTCGTAGAGGGAGATTAAGATGAAACACTTTTAATGTGCGAGAAACTCAATAGATCAAAAAAATAAATGTGCCAATTTCAACTTGAGATTGCATGTCGGGTTGGCAGCTACTTTTTCTCTTCCATATAGATGTAATTCTCTATCAAGAATAGTTGTTTCTCCCTATAGTGATTTCAAAAAAAAAAAGGAAAACTTTTATGCATAATGTTTCCTAGATTTTGTTTCTTTTGAATCACTCATTTTATTTTTAACTATGAAAATAATAATTCCTACTACCAACTCATATAAACCTGTCTCATATGAATTACGATTCTGCCTACTCCCAAGTCCATCTCAAATCATGAGATCAAGAATTATAGGTTCCAGTAAGTTATCTTGACCATAGTACTTCTATGTCAAAAGTGACAAGGCGTTACTTTTTTGGCTTGTAGTGGTGTGTTCCAACCACATTGAGTATAGCCTCTCTTTTGTGTTCCAAGGAGAGAGGAAGTTGATATTTTGTCATACCAAGCGAATGTTCGGGCCAAGTGCGTGTTAGGATAGGTGCATGGTACTTCCGAAAATACACAATTCATAAATATTACGTTTCATTGTGCATGTCTTAAATTTGCTAGTCTTGACAAAGCTTCAACTAGCATCATGCGTAAAGTGTGTGTAATCCATTCCACATACTATTAGTTTTCATCAAGCGATAATATAATGTATGAGAATACCTTATCAAGTGATAGGGGCCAATTCAATAACGAGGGATCAAATCCGATTAATCTAAATTCTTGATCAAATACGATGTCAAGTGATAAGGACCACCTCAATTTGATTCATTTATTATGAATTTCATCAAGTGATAAGGAGCACATCATTTGATTCTAGACTCAAGATTCCTCTACTTTTATCACTCAATGGACAATTTTGAGTGATAAGATCCAAAATAAAGCTACCTCGATTGACAGATATAAAATTTGGATAGATATATAAAAAGCGCCTATGCACCGAGCTATGAGCTATGATTAGTCGATGAACTATGTTGAGTGGTAAGGGGCATAATTGCAACATAGCACTCAAGGTATCTCGACCAATAGACGTGAATCAATCCTTGCTAGAGGGACTAAAGTGGAGTATGGCTCCATGAGATTCAACAGAAAGGAGTTTTCTTGTCCCTATACCCCTCAACAAAATGGGGTAGCCGAGAAGAGAAATAGGACATTGTGTGAATGTTCTAAATCTTTTTGGCTTGATGCATGTATACCAAAGTCTTTTTGGGGAGAAGCCCTCACTTGTGCTAACTATTTGATGAATAGAGTTCCATGTAGCTCTATTGAAGGCAAAACATCATTTGAAGGCTTATATGGGAAGAAGCCAAACCTCAAGGACTCAATGGGTGTTTGAATGCATGTTCTATGTGCATAGCTACCAATAGGCTTTACTATCCTTCAAAGGACAGTATGAATGTTTGGTTGTTCCATAAGTAACGAAAGGTTACATACATACTCCAGAGATGAAGCCATTGTAGTATCATGCTATTATACAAAAGATACAACTCAGACACTGGCACATTCTGATTATGATAAAGATACCTCATGCTTTAACCTGTTTTGCTATCATACTCTTGAATGACTGCTATTTCAAATGGAATACTACTGTGTCTAAGCACTAACAAATAAAACTTGCACTCTTTGTAACATCGAATATTACTACTATCTTTGTTTTCGATAAGGTTTGGTTTCGAACCATAAAGCTATAAGCGTTTGCACAGGTATGCACATTAAACCATTCGCTTCAGACTTATATAAGCAATGAGTGATAGGCTCTCCTTAACGTGTTTATTATCGCTTTCACAATAGCTGACAATAACATTATGAACGGTTTAAGTCTAAGGAAGGCAAGAGAAATCGAGGGACTAAACATGGCATCCTCACAAGAAACCACTGCTACAATCATCCAGATATGAGTTTTCCAAATAGTCTTCAGACTTTGCAAGCATCACCTAGGCTCGAAAGGTAAGGTGTCTTTTCACAAATATATTCCATTCTAGGTGACTAATAATGATCCTAAATACAAAAATTAGTTGGTTTCTTCAGTTCGACTATATCACTTCATTAATAATGAAAATTTTCTGCGTATAATGACACACCCACGTTGTCCCGAAGCAAGGTTTCTCTTCAAATTATCTTGGACTGCATGGATATCTTGCAGGAGATTTTGGACTGGCAAAGAACCTCATGGAAGATGATCGAGCTTCTTCGGTAAGGTAAGGAACATCTAATTATCTAGATATACATAATATTTTGTGATAGTTTCAGGTATTGCTAACTTTGTTGAACAATGTTTTTCCACCAATTTGCAAATTATTAGTCCAGTCTGTTATTGTAGATTTGGATCTTTCTTAAGTCTACTAAGCTATATCTTCAGAAAACAAAATTGTTTGCCTTTGTACATGTTTTATAACATGTGTCAAAAATCAATACATCAACAGTAATGCTACTCGGAGTTTGATCATATGATGCTCATGTTGTCTACTAGATCTCACTCATTCATACGTGTTTCTGCAGATATTTTCCTAGTTCCACACTGTTGTGCAATCACAAAGCACAGCCTTTATGTTTTACACTGGTTAAGCCTATAGATGTGCTTATAGGAACTTAGGTTTCAAGGAACATGTGTTTCAAAATAATTATTAATAATCCTTCAAAGCTTTTCTGAAGAATTGAAGTCTTGCGCTTTGGCAAAATATGTACGAGCTCAGAAGTCAATTTCATTTGAAGGGCATCTAAGATTCTTTCTACTTGCAATGTGGGGTAATCATTGATTTTTGAAATGCATTGGGAGATTTTCTCATTAGCATAACTAATATCAATGTTGGCCTCCTGATTTTGGCACTCACACAGTTCCCGTATCGTCTTTATGTTTTTGTTGACAGTTGGAATGACATGGAGACAAATTATCATGTAGCATCTTATGCAATATATTCTAATCCAGTATTTTAATTGGGTTATTCTGAGAAAATATTAAGTTCAAGACAGTCTTCTATCAGGAACAATTGAGTCCCATATGTGCAAATTTTGCATATCGTTGTGTAGAATTTAGAAACGAGGAGGAAGAATGCCATATATTGCTTGCACCGATACTTTTGAAATTCAAAACGAGCGTCTAACCAACTGATAAATGGCTTTCTTGAGTTTTACATTATAAGCTGCTGCAAGGAATACTGATTGTATCTCTTAGTTTTGTTTGAATAAACTAATTTTGAAAGTGTATTTAGTGTAGATAGAATCGTTGAGTATAGTTGGAAATTCTCCCCTCGGTTCTGGTTTGCTTGCGAGCTTTTCCATAGTTTTAGTTGGGAATTTGCGTTGCCTAAGTGTGTTTTTTTTCAGAGACAAGTTCTACAGCAGCGCAGAACCTCGGCACACGATCCATCGACATCAAACTGCAGTTAGCTATATCTCACATGGAGGTAACACTCCTGCTTCTTTCGACACTCTGTCCACTGTACCTTCGCATATCCTGTATCATTGACTGGATCGACACTATGTATCTACACACACTAAATGACAGGTCAAACCTTATATGTATATACTATCCATCTGATAGAAATGGCAGCCTCCGGTCTGTTTTCCATTCTCATGAGAGGCATCTGCATATCAATGTATTTCGCAGGCGCCAGAATGGCTTACTCTTTCAGATTTTTTGAGAATTATCACCTGTTTGACGAAATTTTACAACATGGCTTGAAGTAAATGGATCGTGCTCTATGTATATGGTGCAATGGATGGTCATGTCTGTCTTCCTTGTTACTAGCTGCCAAGAGAGCTTTAACCACAACTCGAACTCTCGGAGCGATGATCGGTTTTTTTCTGGCAGTTCCAAAAGGTGGATGCAAATCTTTAATACATTTTGCTGTAGATAGCTGAACTGAAATAGATTGTTACCAAAAAAAAAATAACTGAAATTATTTTATTTCTGTTGGCTTTAGCTGTAGCAATCCAGCACTAATAATGTTTTTCGCATTTCACATTTGCTTGGTTGTGGACTAATGATCCTTCCTCAAATACAGCATGGCTGCATGGTGCACGAGGGATCCATTTCTAAATGGCTTCCTTCAGCTTTGGAAAGCATATGTTGTTGCCCTGCAATCGTTAATGTTGATGTTCGTAATCATCAATTTTTATGTGCACAAGAGTGCCGTATTGGCAATACTTTATACCCAAAAAAATGAAGCAAACATCATGAAGCCCCTTGTAGGAAACAATGAGTGAGAGAGAGAGAGAGAGAGAGAGAGAGAGAGAGAGAGAGAGAGAGAGAGAGAGAGAAATTTTTATAGGGATTTTTCCCTAGAAGTTTTCCTATAAATTTCCTTGGATTGAAATGAACTAGGGGATTTCCATACTAGGAAAAGTGGCACAAACTTTTTTCCTATATAGGGATAATCATCTACCTAAAATGTATGTATTTTTCCTAGATTTGCTTTCTAGGAAAAGAACCACTTTTCCTAGTATGGAAATTCCCTATATTAGTTCATTTTAATCTAGGGAAAATGCACAATTTTTTTTTTCACCAGCTTCAAAAATTTGTAACTTACTTATTACTAAACGGAATCCAGATATACCTCTAAGAAGCCCTTTCTATGCTTTAGAGCTCTAGCTATTTAGATAAAATTAAGGAAAATAGAAAATGAGGCAAAAAGTGGAATCACGAAATTAAAAATGTCCAAATTTTTTTGCAAAGTACTGAATATTTTTTCCAACTTCAAAAATTTGCAACTTGCCTATTACTAAACGGAATAAAAAAAAATTACATTCCCAAAAAGCCCTTTCTATGCTCTAGAGCTCTAGCTTAGATCAAATTAAGGAAAACAAAAAATAAAAATAAAATAAAAAATAGATCGAATAGGACACAAAAATTAAAAAATCAAAATTTATTGCCAAGATAATGCTTGTTGATTTTGATCCCTGTAAATAGGTGAAGCTGCTAGCAATGACATTGAACTTGAAGCTAACGAGGTAACTACAGTTTTTTTTTTTTTGACATTTTCAAAAATTTGTAACTTCTTCAATGCTTAGCGAAATGAGAATAAAATTATACCTCCAAAAAGCCCTTTCAATGACTTTGTTCATTTAGATTGAATTATAGAGAGTAGCAGGTTGTGCAAAAAATGGATCAAATAGGACAAAAAAATAAAAAAAATCTGGAAGTTTTTGGTTTTTGACAAGTTTACATAATTTTGTTGCCAAATTCAAAAATTTGTAACTTGCTCAATGCTTAACAAAATCCAAAGAAAATTATATGTCAAAAAGCCCTTTCAATGCTCTACAATTCTACCTATTCAGATCAAATTACGGAGAACAGAAAGCTGGGTGGAATTTGAATAAAAAAGAGCATAAAATTTTTTATAAAAAAAAAACAGAAAATACAGTCCCCACTCACTTTTTTGGACATAAACTCTTAGAAATCACATCCATAATGCAAATCTAATCCTAGCATGCCAAAACCAAGATGCCTAAGTGCAAGCTAACCACCATACATGTATCATAAACATGCTGAAAATGAAAAATTGGCGTAGCTCCTTGGCAACGACACCAAAATTGTAGCAGAGTATTTTCTATCCTCTTTCAAACCTAGATCCAAGCTCAATCAAGCATCAAGAAATGAAGATGATTATCTTGTTGTCACACAGAGATTCGTTCCCATGAGAGCGATAACATAGTTCATAATCAAGCACGTGCTTATGGTCCACATCTAACACTAACCATTAATAATACATACATTAACACTAGCAATTAACACTACTCAAGCAATGATAGATCTTACTCTTCTCTCTCTCTTTCTCTTTTTCTATAACAAAAAGTATAATAAAGATAAACTCCAACAAGCATCAAATCCAACAATTAGCAAATCTAAATAAAACATGAGAGATAGAGGGGGAAAGAAGAAGAGTAAGGAAATTCCATATCCATTTGAAAGAGGATCCACCTGCTTTACTGCATGAAGACGACAAAAGATGTTATAAGAAGCACAAGTATTACAAGAGAGAATCTTGATCCAAACTGGAAACCTGTTATGCAAATTACACTAAGGAATGTACATATATGTACTCTACATGCAGAGGTAAGAATAACAGAAAAGCTTGTTTATCTTCACATAAAAGCTTTCTCGAAAAACATGAGATTTGCCATCTAAACCAAGCATAGGAGGTTCTAAGACACGTAGATTTTTTTCAAAATGTTCAAATAAGCCATCAAGCATTCAACATTCTGTTTGGAAGGATATCATTGTTGCAATTCAAGATTTTGAGGTGAGAGGAACAACTAGATTACAAAAGATTGATGTGTGGAAGAAATTGGATAGTATGATTATAATCTTGAGAAAAAAATACATTTACAAATGCAGATAAGCTGGTCATTCAACAGGCTTGTGTGGAGTTTGTCGATGTTGTTTCAAAAGCATGGGGCATAGATCACATCACACATTACATGGTCAATTGCTTTAAATAATCTTAATGTTTCTATTGTTACTTATTGTAGTTTTTATTTTCTAATGCTATCTCTCTCTCTCTCTCTGTTTTACAGCACATACTTAGAGATCACACAACATTTTTTGCGAATACATATGGGAGCATGAGTATCTGGCCATCACAAGGAATGGAGAAATCATAGTGGCAAGCACGAGCAGCATTCCATCGAAACACTCAGCATGGGGGAACTAATGAAAAGAGAAGTTACATTATTCAACTATTTTAATGGTTCTACAAAAAAATTCAAATAAGACAGATAACCAAATCCTCAGATTACGACAAGTTCAGAAAAGCTTGCAAATTCATAGAACGAGAAAGAAGCTCATCATAGGCACAACAAACAAACATTGTAATCATATTGAAAGTATAAATTGAGAATACAAAGTTTTCATTCATTGTCATCAGATATGGTATCTTCTCCAATTGTTGTATTATCATGGAGAAACTCTCTACTTGAATATGCATCTAAGAGATGTGCATTGTCCTTGTTTCCACTTAGTTCTATATATGCTGCATACAATGGAATAATGAGAGCTCCTTAAAGGAACATTTTCTGAAGAAAATCCTAAGATATTTAGGACATAATTTCTTTTAACAAAAATGATCTTATTTGTCCTAGCAAACCTATGGCCTTCTAAATAATAAGACAATGACTTCATAGCCATTATAATTGTCTCTCCAACTAGACTGAATTGAGAATGAGATCTCATTCTTCTTAAAATGCCTAAGGTAGTGGCCCAGTCCACTATCTCTATGAAATGAGATGGAGTGCTATCTGAAGCCTCCTCGACGGGGGTAGCAAAATCATCTATCACAAGGCCTTTTTTGCGGGACTTTTATTGTTGCAAGCCTTATAGTCAAGTTAGTGAATAACAAGGGCTCCTCCCAAAACTCGAATTTCAAATAATAAGGGGGGGGGGGGTGGAGATTGGCCAATAGGATTTGAACCCAAAGCCCTAAAATCCACTATATATAGTGGTGGATTCGAGTTACTTTATACATTCACTCGTCATTTCAATAAAGCAGGTGGATCCTCTGTCAAATGGATATAGAATGTCCTTCCTTTTCTTCTTCCCTCCTCTATCTCTCATGTTTTCTTTGGATTTTCTAATTGTTGGATTTGATGCTTGTTGGAGTTTATCTTTATTATACTTTGTGTGTGTGTGTGTGTGTGTGTGTGTGTGTGTGTGTGTGTGTGTGAGAGAGAGAGAGAGAGAGAGAGAGAGAGAGAGAGAGAGAGAGAGAGAGAGAGAGAGAGAGAGAGAGAGAGAGAGAGAGAGAGAGAGAGAGAGAGAGAGAGAGAGAGAGAGAGAGAGAGAGAGAGAGAGAGAGAGAGAGAGAGAAGAGAGAAGAGTAAGATCTACCTTGAGTAATGTTAATTGCTAGTGTTAATGATTAATGTTAGATGTGGACCATAAGCATGTGCTTGATTATGAACTATGTTATTGCTCTCATGGGAACGAATGTTCGTGTGACAACAAGATAATCCTCTTCATCTCTTGGTTCTTAATTGAGCCTGGATCTAGCTAGGTTTGAAGGAGGATAGGAAATACCTCGCTACAACCATATGTGATTCCAAAGGTCACCATATTTTTTCAATGCAATCCAAACTTTACAGATCTTATCAAGAAGGAGTTACAGAGGTTATTGGAAGTTGATTTTATTTATGAGATTGAGCATATTGAATGGGTTTCACCAATTGTCATCATTTCAATTGGTCTAGATCAGGTATTGTACGGAATTTCAGGTGCTGGTACGTGTGAAATCTGCCCATTTTCAGTTTGGTAGTTCTCTCTCACCTCAGATCCAAATTTCATGCAAATTTGTCTACTAGAAAGCTAGAAATGTGCAGAATTTGATGCAATTTGAATCATACAGTTGGATAAGCCAATCAAAAGTTATAAGCTTTTGAAGAGTCGTAGGTAGGGCGCCTAGACCTGTGGCAAATCATGATTACATGTCATTTATTGCTTGAATGATCACAAAAATAATCCAAAAGTTGACCAATGTCATCTATATGTGATTTAGACAAAATTTATAGGTTCTAGGCAAATTGTTTCATAGATTGTATTTGAGTCAATTTGACATTTTTGGAGTATTTCACATGTGTGAAATAAATGGTAGCAACAAAGTGCATATATTCTAATATACTTACAGTTACATTCTTTATGATCATGAGGATTGACATCTTGTATTTTTCATTTTGAATGCATATACACATGTTGTAGCAATACATCAAATATAGAGTGACCTCCAGGAGTTGTCTTAAACTCCATAATCTTTGCTTTCTGGTATGACTTATATGTCATCTTTGTCCTTTTCTTCTGTCAAAAATTGCCCTTTGATGATGGATACAACAACACCCATGAATCCTTTGTATATTTTGTTGGTTCCCACATAACATTTTTTTCTTTTTGATTATAAAAAATTACAGATTCAATTGTTGATCTTGGTCTCTTGCCATTGTTACTACCAGAGCTTGGGTGCCAAAATTTTCCCTATATGATTTTCATATCATTTTTCAATATCACATTTAATCTCATGAGAAAGTCACAATAACTAAATCAGGCTACTGTGCATACTATAATTCATTAATTGTAACTAGTCTAGTTAACAAATTTCATTATACTAACCAGCATAGTCAACAAATTTAACTTGAGGTATTGAACTTAGGCACATGTTGGGCAGGAAGAGCCAACCAATGATATACATCCATGCTTCTCGATGCAAACTTCAAAGTTTGCTATTTTTATTTTTCAATTTATTTGAGCTACGTTACGTAGATTTGAAATGTGTGCATTTTGATTGGGCTAGGTGGTGGTCAAAACTAAAGAAAAATAAATAAAAGTATCTTCACAAATGGTCATTTTTTAATTTTGGAATTCCTCTAATGCATTCTCACAAAGAGACCTATTCTTTCTCTTGGCCACTCCATTTTTTGTGGAGTTTTTGGGCTTGAAAGCTCCCTCCTGATCCAATGTGCCTCACAAAATTCTTTGAACTTTGTAGAGATACACTCAAGTTGTGTTTAATAAAATCCGTGAGAAGTGTCTTTTATCAGTTTCATATGAATATGCATATTAGTTAGCTTGCCAAAATCTAGACAGCTAAATGGAAAATTTTAAGTCCCAAGCAAGAAGAATGTGATGGCCTAGTTCAAAATACTTGTGATCATTCCCAATGGTTTTAATAAGTTTATTTCAACTTTAGATTCCATGTGATACTTATGAAAGAAATATTTCTTGTAATCTACTCTTCAAAATTTGAACAAGAAAAACGTGACTTCATTTGATAATACCCTATGTTCAACATTTTACTTTATTAATACAACTCAAGAAATGAAACCACATTTATATTAGAGGCATCATAACATCTTCATTTTGATGGTGTGAAAAGAATTAGTCGTATTACGATAGAAGGATTGAGCACATCATCAATATTGCATATATAATCATATCGCATTGTAATTGGTAAAGCAAGACCTGATTGTACTTCAATCAATTTAAAATGATTCAAAACATATTCGATACTGATATGTCCTTGTACTAAATAGAATAAAAATCTTTGCTACACACATCACGAAAGTAACCACAATAATGTATAAGACCATCCAATCAATATCAAAGTTGCTATTCTACATGTGAATCACCTATCAAGCACTCATGAGATAAAATATTATATCCACTTTATTTGAATATTTGAAAATAGTAAAGGTAAAATTTTAAAAGCAAGAATACATTTATATGATCTCTCAGCATAAGTGTCAATAATAACAATTCAAAAAAGTGACATCTCATAATGTGGTTTAGCTCTTTAAAGCCTAACATGATTCATAATAACAAAAAATGCGCATATTTGACTAGTGTGGAAAAAATATGTACTTATTAACTAGGCTTGAAGTCGTGGTTTAAATTTGTGAAAATTTGGAATAATGTTGATTGGTGCTCAACATGAACTTTGGAAATGCACACACATTGAAACAATCTAAGGGTTGGTTTGAGTTTCATAAAACAGAATCATACATCATGCTATGACTAAAACAAAAACTAAATGTATTGATACTACAATCAAAATACAAGAAGGTAATCATTGCTCCAAACTTGCAATTAACAACTCTAAGCTTGTCAACAAGCATGCAAATGTTGTGATAACTCCCACAAGGCCATTAATACTAGGATATTTGTGAAACTTTGCTAGCTAGGTCTAAGAGTTTTAGAAAGAAAAAGTTGAAGAATAAATAAAAGTTGAGATTCTTAATGCTTTAAGCACTAACGGAAAAGAGACTTGTGAAAAAAGGCATGACACATATAACATTAGTGGAAAGCCGACCTAAGATAGGTCAAGATCACTTCACATCTACAATGCAAATGCTCACAACTGAATTGCAAATTCCCAAAAGTAGGCCCTTATTCATATCAAAGTCCAAAACAATGTTACTATCCTTGTGGAGGGAAAACAATCAACCAAAAGCATTAGTATAGCAACTTTTTCACTACCATGTGTAGGTAGCTCATGTAGTAATAGCAAATCACTCCATGCACATCTTGTCAATAATTCACCATGGTTGCAATTTATTTATCAAGTATGGAAAATATGCATTAAAACAATCTAATGAGCACAATTCTCCCATCATCAAAACATAATATTGCAATCATTCACTAGTTGTTTGATTATCTTGAAATTTTGTGTGTAATTTCGTCGCTAAGGCTCCGAATGTGACCTTCCATCCTTCACTAACAAACTTTGAAAGCAACCTTACCATCTTCCCACTCTCCTATCTTTTCATTATTTAACTAAATTAATAGACAAATTGTAGCTATTTCTAAAACAATTTTTCGTAACTCGTTTAGTGATAATGTAGCACTGATTGGTTACTACAGCCTATTATCATTCACATACTGGTTCATTTTAGAACCAAACATCATCTTACTCCAAACATAGGTATGACTGTCTACTGGGTTTTTACAAAGCAAGTAGTTTAGCATACTCCGTACACTTCATCTAAACGTTCTAGCATAAGCTTTTAAACATTACTATCGACTGAAAAGATGTTTTATTGTTGTTATGATATAGATAATAAAACCTTTACAAAAAAATGGCAGCCTCCCAAGAAGTCTCGTCTACGAACATTCAAGTATGACTTTTTCAATTTTTATACATAAGCACAAAGAAGAAAGGGATGCACTTTACTTTATATCTACTCTCATTCAATACTACTTTTTCTTTTGATTATGAAAATATGACTAATGTAAAAGATACTACATCCATAAAACTGAATCGACCAATTGATTCTCTAAGAGACCCTGTCAATAACTCTAAAAAGTGAGGATTCCAATAAAACGGTCTTACATAGCATGGATGTGCGTAAGATACGTAGTTTATAAAAAGGGTTAGAATGACATGGATCTGCCCTAATACCTTGTAGAAACTTTGGGAACTTCTCACTCATAATTAATGATGTCTATACAAGGTAGTGTCCTCGTACCATGATTGATATATGATCTCTGTATGACACATTTTTGCGTAGAAACAATCATACAATCAATCATGGCAAATCCTAAATGTACCCTAATAAATGTTACTCTAGACTTTTGGTGAGATACAACTGGAAAGCATGGATATGATTAGGAGTATGGACAGTAGTGCATGATGACATACCAATCTGGAAAGGGTCACTTGGGTTAGTATGGCATGGATTTTCCCTAATACCAGCACACGTGTCCACACCAAGTCTTTTGACCAAAAAAATTCAAAACAGTTAAAACTTTTTATACTCGATATAACTTAAAACGAACTGATATGGACCAACTAACCGTAGGCTAATCAGTATGGCACTCACCTTGATACGGTGATCTAACAGCTTGGCCTATCGCCATAACACTGCTTGTTTGGAAAGATTGGACTATGATCTAAAATGCTATTTAAAGCTGTTAAGTTGAACATAAATAACAACTGACGTTCAGCTATGACGCCTGTCTTTCTCACTAAACTAACTTGTGCAGTTGTGTTTTGTGAGATGGTGGTAGGTATCAGTTGGACGTCTTGAGAGTGGTTATGCTTTATGGTTCTTTTTCTAATTTCATTTTACTTTTTAGTTGTATTTTACCTTGTTGTATTATGAATAAAGGCTTCAAAAGGTTTTAGTCTTGCTTTATTAATAGGAACTAAGTGCAGTTTTGTGTCTCTCTCTATGCATCCAGGTGGTGTAAATTCGACTATTCCTTGGTTGGGATAGTACTGAAACCTTTATCTTTTATCCGATTCATAAACTAACAAAGATCTGTTCTATGGTTTAGTCCACAGGATGGTTTCAAGATGCTGCCTCTTTGGGTTATGTGGAGCCCCTTCCTCCGCCTAACCATTTCGTTCAAACACTGATTTGTTGTATGAAAAAGGTCGTTGAGATGCATAATTTTGTCATTAACACTGAAAGGGCTACATGTTCTTTTGTTGGACCTGAGGATAAGATTCTTTGTCTGTCTGATCTGCTTGAAACTATTGACTGGGTAAAGATTTATCTTGAGTTTGTGAAGAAGAAAGACACTTTGAGCTTAGCGGAAAATCTTTATAGTCGTCTTAATGATTTCGTTGAAAGATTCGAAGAAGAGGATAAATCCACACCGGATCTACCGTTTAGATTTTCTAGAAATAGAAAGGAAAACTTCAGAAGGTAACATTACCAGCTTTCTAAATATATCCATTGCCTTTGATCAAAATTCTGGTCCAACACACCTTTCAAAGTTTGACAAAAGAAGGAAATTACCTTTTCCTTTTTTGTAATATATACATCTGGCTTCGAATAGACCAATCTATAATTCATATAAGGTTATTGTTTCACAAGTCATTGCCGCAATGTATTGTTGTAACAAACTAGATACATTCATAGAAGAAGTTGAAATTTTGGTTGATGCTTTTCAAAAGAATGGATTTATGAGAGATAAACTATGTCTTTTCATCAATAATTTACTCATCTCTGAGGTATTTCCTAGTTTGTCTTATTCTTTACCATATGATATTGATTGTCTTTTGGCGGGCAGTTAGCTATCCCTTACGGGGAGCTAACTACCCCCCGAAGGGATTCACTAACTACGGGACAGTTGGTGAAATCTCTCTCTCTCTCTCTCTCTCTCTCTCTCTCTCTCTCTCTCTCTCTCTCTCTCTCTCTCTCTCTCTCTCTCTCTCTCTCTCTCTCTCTCTCTCTCTCTCATGGATGCTCCTTCGTTTATCTCTACTCTGTTATGCTACCGAACATATGGACAACAAATGACGAACCGTTTTTTCAAAATTGCAAGGTCCAATTAACCTTCTAAACTTGCATAAGATTGTTTTCATTTGTTTAAACTTAAAAAGATTTCCCACTTCATGGTTTTCTTCAAAAAAAACAGTACAAGACTTTTTGAATTCTAAAATCTTAATTGGAGGGAAATTGATTTCCCCTCTCTCATTCATACCTTCCAGAAAACCACACTACGTGACATTATAAAGCATGCAGTTTCGACGATTACTCCACACTACACCGCGAAGAGTTTGCTTCTTTTTCTGCTACTGTTAATGCGCCCTACCAGTTCGTCACTTGACAAAAGTTTTCATACGATAAGTACTTCTTATTTCAACATTTTACTACTGTTGCTTGCCCTCTTGCTGCTTGTAGCATTGGATATGTTGTCTATGTAAGCTTATTCTCAAATATGGCTATGGCATACTCAACAATAGATGTTGTATATCAACTTTCTTTGTGGAAATGGAAACTTCTCCAGCGATGGACAGTTTGAGAGGTCTGTATGAAATGGATATGATTGTAGTGCGCCATACTGGCCGTGATGATGACACTTCAATGTTTCACATGCCTCTGTGGAATTGCTTTAGAAGTAGCGATGATCCGCATTCTCATCTGAATGCTTCACTTTGTATCATATATGGGTAGCGATGGAAGGGCATTATCAATTACCATTTTGTGGCTTCAACTTATGCATAAATGAGTGCAGATGTTCAGTGATGGACAAGTGCTAAGTCTTCCATTTATAACTGATGAATCACTTGGATAAGGTGTATCCTATCCAGCGATGACATCAAACACCTTTTTTCCGTTTTTACTAATGCCACTCTTACTATCCAGCGATGGACAATAGGAGAACTCACTTTTTGAATAAATATAAGTTGAATGGCTTGCTGACCAATGATGGACAACAAGCATTACTCCATATTCTCTAATGCTACGTTTGTAGAAACCCTCTCTTATTCTACAAAGGATAAAAGGCTGCTTTTGGGCTCAACTTTAAAGTAATGCATACATTTTTTGGTTTAAACAACGATTGCTTACTCTCTAATACGATACTAGATTATTGGTCACACCGAGATTTAATTCCACATCGAGGCTTGTTTGTGACTAATGACCTTGAGAGGACCGGGACACTCTAATTGAGACATATGGAGTAGTGCATGTACATGTGACTGACATAGGCAAGAGGAATGCATGAAGAGATGTGACCTATTTATAGTTGACCTGCATGGGGATTGCATGGATTCATGCACATGATCTTACTCTCTATATATTGAGGTAGAGATTATCTCGTCGACGACTTTGGTCTAGATTACCAGTTGAGCTCTTCTCCTCTTGCTATCACATGGCATGGCTTGGGGGCTAAATCCAAGAGGATTCTCCAGGAGGGATTTAGGATTGGTTGGGTGGTTTTGCTCCATTGTCTCTCTTGTGTTTTCCTATCCTCATCCTAGGGGTTTTCCCTAGTGATCTTTACATTAACTAAGTTAAGTGCACCAGATAACCTTAGTAACCAGGAATACATAGTAGATCTAAACAAGATAAATTGTGCCCATATGAGAATAATCTCACTATGACCTAGTACACAAACATATATGTCATTATCTGGCGGATTCGTCCAAAGTCCGCATATGTTACTCACATATCTCACTGAGAATCTTGTAACTCAGCAATTGAAGAACTCTATCTCATGAGTAAATAACATATCTGAAAAATCTCTGAAGTGAATAATTCCACATCACAAGTTTTCCAACCACCATACTTTTACAAACATAAATTTTTCATCCAATCAACCTATTTCATATTATAGTGTACAAACCAAGATTAGGCTAACTTATACAGACATCTTTGGACATAAGATTAAGATTAAAACTTTATTCCATTACTACAGCTTGACACAAAAACAATGGTGCCAAGGTTCCACACATATTCCGAGCTTACTAATAACTGCCGATGTAACACACAAAAGACGTGTAATTACATACTCCCAAGGTTAGAATTTTTACATCGAACACCAAGAAATCAAAATTCCTATAACTGGGTGCTAGTAACTTGAATTCCAAGAGTTGATGTAAGGATCTAAAAAACTTTCTTTTTGAAACCAACTTAAAGTTATCGATTAACAAAATCCTTGAAGAACTTTGCACATCCGGCACGTAACAAGCATAGCCGTGCAATTCCTAAAATTGCCAAAAATCAAAACCCTTGGATTAGGGTCAAAATCATCAGTTATTTTCCCTCAAAGAGAAAAACCTACATGCTTGAAGCAAAGCCTTAACAAAGTAAAGCAAAATCCTAAAAAGGGAAAAGAAGAGATAGGCCTCGATCAATAGCCTCAGCCACCACAACCACTCTAGTCACACACCATTCCTCCTCACGCTGCCATCGTTGGTGTTCAGAGGTGTCTCCCAAGTTCAGATCTCTCGGCGGTGATGTGGAATTATTCACTTTAGAGATTTTTAAGATATGTTATTTACTCATGAGAAATAGAGTTCTTCAGTTGCTGAGTTACAAGATTCTCAGTGAGATATGTGAGTAACATATGTGAATTTTGGAGGAATCTGCTAGATAATGACATATATGTTTGTGTACTAGGTCATAATGAGATTATTCTCATATGGGCACAATTAATCTTGTTTGGATCTACTATGTATTCCTGGGTACTAAGCTTATCTGGTGCACTTAACCTAGTTTTTGAACATAGACATATGATCAAGTATTGTGTATGACAATTACTTGTAGACTTAATAGATCTGTTTTGATAGATCTATAGGTTTACTTAATAATGATTCGGATAAGGATCTAAATGTGGTGTTGTACTAGTACAATCAAGAGCTGCACTTGAACGTTTAAGATTTCTAAATCATGTGCAATTAACTTGAGTAGTTGATGTACTCCTGTGGAAGTTAATTGGTAAAACTAATAGTGTAAAGAAGATTCACTGAAAACTGTTTATTTTGTGGTGTATTGCTTATAAGACACATAATGTAAGAGTCATTTGGATTCATCAGGGAATTGTGTGTATAGGATATACTGAGTTCTTGGGTGAGTATTTCTCAATTGAGGAATAGACTTAATTCATTAGTGATAGTATCCTTGTGAGCGTAATTGGATACCCGATCCTAATGATTCCAAGAATGGTGAACTGAAAGTTTGGAATTCAGCAGAACTTTGTAATCTCTAGATGTTTTTCTAGGTGATTGTATAAAGTTTTTGTTATAGACGAATGTTGTAAAGGTCTTTAATTACTTGGTTGATTGTAGAATTTGGAACTCATAATCTGGTTAAGAATTGGTTTGTGAGAATATTCTTGAAATCCAGTAATTTTCATTGTGGAAAAGATTTTAGAATGATTCTTATATTTCCTGAGTTGTATGTTGTGCATATACTCTAGTATTTTTTTAATGATTAAATATGTTTTTGGAATCCTGTAAATAATGATTGACGAATCATAAGATTCTAAATGTTTATGATTGACGGATCATAACTTAATACTTAAAGGTCATTAAATGAATATAAGAAAATGTGAGGATTCTTAAGATAATGAGTAATTCTTGATCAATTGGGTGAGTCAAGGATTTAGATCAATTACTTGAACTCTAAATTTCTTTACTCCAGCACATACTTGAGATTGTGTGGATCTCACAGGCATTTTCATTAAGTAATTTATGAGGAAGTTGCTTACCTTACAGATTGTAGTCAAGGAATGCTTGTGTACTATTTCAACCTAAATCTCTGGTTAATTAGGAGGTAGTTAAGTTTATCAAAATTGAAGGTTGCTATTTTCTTGTATATGATGATAGAAATAAGAGCACTTAACTCAAGAGAGTATATGGAGGGCTCAGGACTGAGTTAAAGTCATTTTTATCTTGATGAATCTCCTAAGAGATTTTGGTAGGATGAATTGCTATACCTTAGCTTTTTGAAAAAATCTAAGTGTATTGGTATCAAGAAGCCTTTATGACAGATCTACAAGTAATTGTGGATAGTCTTGGACTATAAATGTTTGGATCTTTGACTTTTGAATATTGATTTCCAATGTAAGTTGAGAACTCACCCAGTGATTCATATATATTGAGGTTACATGAAGGTGATGTTATTAGATTGGAGAGAATCAAACTCAAAAAGGGTAAATTATCTCTTAGTATATTTCTGAAGGTCAATATAGTACTTCATTGCAGAGATAAGTAATTTGAGAATTACACCATATCTGAGTACTTATTTGATATTGAAGTCAGACTAAGGATTGATATTTGACTATGGGTAAAAGTGAGAGTTAAAAGATTGATTTGTTAGCTTTTGAACTTGATATTCATGATTGGTCGACTGCTCATCTTATAGTGTCAGTTCGATATATTGAAATTTTACCCATTTGGACGACTTATTACTCAATTTACCTTTGGAAACTGAAAGAGTACTCAAAACCAGAGATAAACATTCGAGAAAATTGCTCTATCTCTGAGTGCTTGATTAGGTTCGATGATCAGATTGAGGATAATGATTCATGGGGAAAGAGCTAAAAGCATACAAATCTGGATCTTCCCTAGTTCTCTCATTATGAGGACAAAACTTGTTTAAGGGAGGAAGAATGTTACGACCATATTAAGTAAGGACATGAAATAGTCCTAATATGGTAGACGGCCCTCCAGTGTTTTAAATTATTGGTCACGCTGAGATTTAATTCGACCTCAAGGCTTGTTTGTGACTAATGACCTTGAGAGGACCCAAACACTCTAATTGAGACATATGGAGTAGTGCATGTACGTGTGACTGACATAGGCTAAAGGAATGCATGAAGAGCTATGACCTATTTATAGTTGACCTGCATGGGGATTGCATGGGTTCATGCACATGATCCAACTCTCTATATATTGAAGTAGAAATTATCCCATCGACGACTTTGGTCTAGGTTACCAGTTGAGCTCTTCTCCTGTTGCTATCACATGGCATGGCTTGGGGGCTAGATCCAAGAGGATTCTCCAAGAGGGATCTAGGATTGGTTGGGTGGTTTTGTCCATTGTCTCTCTTGTGTTTTCCTATCCTCATCTTAGAGGTTTTTCCTAGTAATCTTTACATCATTATTCACCGTTAGAACATAGCATAGTACAGTACTTGATCTACTACCTGGCATGCCGGCAGGTAAAGATCTGATTTTTTGCCATTACTCGCCCATTGTCTATTATTCGCTTCCATTACTCACCTCCATTACTCGCCATCATTACTCGTCACTTATTACTCGTCCACTGTGATTACTCGCCATCATTACTCACCCACTGTATATTACTCGCCCACTGTCTATTACTTGCCCACTATGATTACTCACCCACTATCTATTACTCACCATTACTTGCCCTCTTCTAAAAAAAGAAAAGGATCTCATCGGCTAGTGACTTGACACGCTAATCACCTACTCAATCGGATACAAGTCATACCGTCGTCGGGGCCTCAGCGGGTAGACCCCAGACCCTGCCCGCCCGGCACCGTAGTTACTATTGTTCCTTTACATCAGTTACCATTTGCACAGTCACAATGTTCATTTTTTTTCCATCTCCATTCTGTGTAACCTTCATCTTGTTCATCTGTGATATCCATTTGTAAAATCCGTCTATTTGTAAACTCCATCTGTTATATCCATTTGTTAAATTCACCTGTTACATCCATCTGTTACTGCAACTTTTTGTTTTTGTTGTTTGTATTTTTTCATCCATACTGATCAATTTTTTATTTGCTTTTTTTTTTTCTCGTTAAAAAAAAAACAAAAAATTGGAATGCCACCATTGTATTGGCACTAAAGCAATTCCACATACAGCTATCTCTACTACATTCCATTGTCTAGCTATGGCAACTCCACTTGCATGGTTGTCTGAAGTACAGATGTTCTCTGATGAAACTTTTCAACAATACACTCATAGAATTTACATCATCATGAAGAGTTGTGATCCACCTCTACCTACAGAAATCATAATGATGAACTACTATGCCAGACTTCTGGCATGGCAAATTTGGAATCCTATACTTCATTTGTACAAATTTGTCAAGATGTCGTTCTTATGGAAGCAAAGATCTTGATGGAGGAGGTGGATCATTGCTATAATATTGTTGCATCATCGAATGGGGCATCAGGGGAACCAAAATCCACAACGTTAACCAATCATAAAAGAGAGGAAGACATGGCCTCACAGTAGAGTCAAGAGGCATAACCAATTGCCACATGTCATAAAGTTGACTGAGATCAGCAAAAAGATGACCAACATGAGCTTAAGGCTTGAAAAATGAAAATTGTTCAATCGGACTAGTGTGGATATTGTTTTGGAGATCATGCATGCACTGAATGTCAAATACGAAACCCTCGGTTGAAAAATCAAGAGATAATGAAGACCTAATATTGGAGGTCAGAATCAAGAAAGATCAAACTTGATGACGAGCCAATAAGAGACTCGTTCAATGGATGTCAAGAGTTTTGTCCCGAACTCATCAAGACAATCCTCAACCGAAAAAGGTGGAGTGAAAGTCTTGGTAATATCATCAGGCCTGTTCCTGAGTTCAATTGAAGACCATAATAGCTTACCACTCTACTATGTGGAGAGTGAGAAGGGACATTTGTTACTTTTGTATGCTTGTCACCTCCGAGGGGATGGTATTCTGCGCATGGTAAGATGTTTAGGATGTGGTGGAAGACATCATTGATCAGAATGCCCACATCGAAGTGATCCAACTATATTTTTACCTTGGTGTTCACAATGTAGCGTCAACCATCCATGTCTAGATTGTCCATTGAGATAATTACAAAAATCTAAGATGGCATTATCTTACAAGGACCAGCATGTACCATGTTATCAAGCAAATCCACTCAAGATGCACTACAAACAAAAAATTTTCGTGCCACCTGGTTTTGAGACAAGTGGATTATACGTCAATCCTCCCAAATCCAAAAAGTGCACAGAGTCACCTCAACCTCAAACGACCACATCATAACAAGAGATAGAGCTGGTAGAATCCATCAAACAAATTGTAACAACAGAAATTACGAGAATTCTACCCAACCTTCTACAACAAACAGTGGATGCTACATTACAACAAATACTTGTGGCAACTAAAACTCTTGGCAAAAAACCGGCACAAGGCTTGCAAGCAAGCATGGTCACAATCTTCAAGAGTGCAAGACAATGAGAAGGAAAAGGCTAAGGTTGCAACCAATTCCAAAATCGTTGATGGACAACGTCCAACCAAAGTTTAGTTGTTTCACAAAGCAACAGACCACTAATAAAGTTCCAAATCTAGGTATAACAGTGCTTGAAAGGCCAAATCTAGGGAGTTCAAGCCCAAAAAGACCAACTGCACAACAAGAACCAATGCCTACAATGTCTACGCCTTGTTCTCAATTGGTAAGATTGAATGTCGAGGAAAGTCTTCAAGCTAAAGAATACCATGAATAATACCTAGATAGACTAAGCAGTCAAGAAGCATGTCCTATCCACATTACGGATTGAGAGAGATCACGACAATACCATTGGGAGAAGTAGCGCCTATCTATCAAGATCAATATCAACCATCATGAAATCCTATGATGGATGGTGCAGACTACCCATTTGTCGATGAACAAAGATTATCAAGAATGGCCACCAGACTCATATGGTTATTATTGAAAATCTGGCAAGTCCATATTCTTGCTAATCGTCATCGAATAAAGCCTCAAGTTTTAGTAAGCAAACTCATATCTATGCTTTTCCTAGAGCAACAAAAAAAAAATCCCATACATATGCTCTCTACAGACTTTGACAATGCGATTCGCCATCATCCCAAGGACCAGTCGGAGGCAGAGTGCCATGAAATTGGCACTCATTTGGCAACAAGAGCATGTTGTCTGATTCTGGGTACGACATGAAATATTCTAGAATATGGCAAGAGGCTTCTGCAGTAAGCCCAAACACTATACAACAGAAGTAGAGAGTCGGAAGTATTAGAAACAGACGACCAGTTGGCATCTTGCGTATGTGAGTCCAACATTGGGCCTTAGGCTAATATGTGCCATGGAGCAGAATTATTCAATAAAGTATTTTAGACTTAGCTTTTGTAAGTTCTTAAGTTGGGAAACACAACTTGACCTCAAGAAACTTGATAGTCAAGATAGTGATCTTGATGGAACTTCAATAGCCAATCAGAGTGAACGGGACTCACCTCTCAAATCTATAAGAGGGAGCCATTTCCCTTGTATTTAATCATTTTCTACTCTTACTTATAAAATTCTCTCTCTCTCTCTCTCTCTCTCTCTCTCTCTCTCTCTCTCTCTCTCTCTCTCTCTCTCTCTCTCTCTCTCTCTCTCTCTCTCTCTCTCTCTCTCTCTCTCTCTCTCTCTCTCTCTCTCTCTCTCTCTCTCTCTCCCTCCCTCCCTCCCTCCCTCCCTCCCTCCCTCCTCTCTCTCTCTCTCTCATTAAGAAAACTATGGAGTGATCATTAAGATCCGTAGGTAGGGTTCTTTTCACAATTCACCTCCCTTGAGAAGACTAACCTCTTGAGGAGAAGATCTAGAGACAAGAATGCCTAGATAAGCACAAATAAACGAAACTAAGAAAAGACCAAAAAGAGTGATAGCATCAGAGATGAACGCCGTAACAATTTAGGCTATTCCACGAGTAGATCTGAAGCAAAGATTGACAACCTTAGCAAGCCTAGATTCTCACTCCTATTTCGTCGCCTAACCCTCTCTCCATTGGATCGAAGCCCATTTCTACACGACAAAGCCCCTTCTTTGCCCTCTAGATCTGACCGATTAGGGAGGCACAGAAAGGGTCCAACAATGGACTTCGATGCTGCTTATCTTTCCGATAGGCTTCGCAAAAGTTAGAGTCTGCACTTGTAATCTTAAGACCATTCACAAGTTCTTTCTTGCTCATGTCATAGAGACTCCTCATATTCAGATGATACATGCGTCTATGCCAAAGATGATTCTCACTTTCTAATGCATTTAGTATACTATCATACATGCTGATGATTTTTGCTTGATATGTATTACCTTGTCTTGATCCGATAGTCAGCATCTCATTCAATCTGTGCTCGACCATTCGACAGACGTTTCTATCGAATAGGACTCATATTCCAAGATTTGTTATCATCGACACAAATGGTAGATCTCTCCTTAATGTGGATACATAGACCGCTCCTTGTAACTCTGCATGTGCCGACAATGTACAAAACTAAAGAGTTTCGATGCCTTCGACATCATGTATGCTCCCATCACCCAATATCACCGTTCTTGTGTTGTCCAGTACTTTGTAGTTCATCAAAATATTTTTGTTGTAGGTTATATGAGATGTGGCTCCCAAATCAATCACTATGTCATAGTCGTACTACGTGTAGGTTGTTGACTCTTTATCGATAGCTATGAACGCATTGTCGTTCTTCTCACCATCTTTAGATGATTCTGCAACATTTCTCTTTTCTCTTTGTGCTTTCCTTTGGGATTGTGCCATCATTCGTATGCTGAATGTCCTTTTTTCTTGCAGTGAGTGCAAGGTATAGTCTAATTAAACCAGCATCTGTCTATTGTATGCCTCGTTGACTTGTGACAGTGATCACATGTAGAAGTATCTTTGTTGTAGTTACCCTTCGTTGAAGACTTCATTTGAGTCTTCTCAATGTTGGACTTGTTTTTGTTTTTCTTCTTTCCCCTTGCAAAACGGGCCTTCTCCTGGTCAACATTTGATTCTCCTTCATCTCTCATCAATCTTTTGTCTGCTACAAGATTGACTGCTCTCTCGAATGTCATCTCAAGTCAACTTAAGATGAGCATTCTTAGTAGCTGATAAGATGAGAGTAGTGATTTCATAAAGTACATCAGCTGCTGGGGTGCTAGGACTTGATGCTCTTGTCCAGATGCAGAGAGCTAAGCGGAGATTGTTTTGATCTTCTCTACATGATGATCCAGCTCATTTCCATCTCATCGCAAGCTCTATAGCTAATTGTGGAGGTGCATGACCGATGCGGCTATCTTCACTTCGTACTTTTGCTTTAGATTTTCCCACACTTCATGGCTGCTTTGGCAATCTTCAATCTGCATGAGAATTTTTTTGTTTATGGAGGATACGATGATCGCCATTGCATGTTCATCCTTCCTTATCCATTCTACCCTCCTTGGATCTCCCTCTGGAGGTTCTGGCTCTATGAGATCGGTCATTGACCATATCAGAAGTGTCTTTATCTTGAACTTCCATATGCAATAGTTTGTGCCATCAAGATTGATCGTAATCATTTCTTGAATTGTAGTAGCCATATTGTATCTAATGAATCTGCTCTGATACCATGCTGCGGGGCGCTATCTATTGCGAAAGTATGCTACACAATGAGCGAGATTACTGGATCTAGGTTTGCTAATACGAATCACATGTAATGCAACAATCAATCAAACAATAATGGATACAATGCAAAAACACTGTTGGAAGAACAAAATGTCTTTTGTATTTTCTTCTATTGGAGTGAGTCGGCAGTGCAACGCAAATAGCGGCCTGACGCTCCTCCTCTTACAATTCCGTTGTTGTTCTCTGACAATGTTTCTCTTCATCATCTCTCTTTTGTTTGATTTCTGGTCCATACTCATGTTATGCCAAAAGGGATTAAAAGATAGTTTAACTAATCATTACAAGAGTGGTTTAGGCTAAACTGTCATTTAACTACCTGTCTCCTCTTGTAACGTTCTTTACGGTTGAGCGTGATAGTTCTATGTTTCACGACTGCCTCTAGCTTCGAATTCGATAATTTGAATCACTTGACAGTTCGTTTGCATCTTACCACTTGTAGGCATCTTACTAAATGGTCATTTCTCATGTCAAAAAATTTACAAATCTCAAAACATCACATAAATGGCAAGGCCTTTGTGGTATGCCACAACGTTCTTGGTTAATTTTAAAAATTAATGTTTTAGTCACACAAACCTGCCCAACGTTTATGCGAAGCTCTTGTGACTGACATGTGTTCTTTTGCCCCGTAAACATTTTACAATTCTTACAGATTTTTCGTATAGAGGTAAACAAGTGTAAGTCGTTTAAAATGTGTGCTTGCATGGAGGCCCAGCAAAAAAATCTGGTGCTTGCTGTGCATGCCACGACACGCTTGTTTAAGTTCAGTGGCCAAAAGCGTGCAATTGTACCAAAGGCCATGGCGCTCACAAATTAAAAAAAAAGAAAGACCAACGCCTTTTAGCTCCACCGAGGGGCACTCAACCTGGAGGGACGCCAACGCAACGGGCCTCCTCCTCCTCGTCTCTCTGCTCACAACAACAGGAGAGCAGCGCTAACAATAGCTGGCATCTACGATTATCCATATCCTCTTTCCTGTACATTGATATCAACTTCTCCCTCTCTCGTTCCTTCTTCTTCCTCGGCTTTGGATTATTGAAGCTTGAGCCAAGAACCAGGAGGAGCAGCACAGACTTCATCGTCGATCGCACGCGAGGGAATGCCATTGGAGCAAAGCAAGCGCTCTTCCGCATGACAGTTCCGTTTTCGGAGTCCTTGCGGCAAATGTCTTCATCTTTTCCTTTTGATTTAAGCATCAGAAATGAATTTCAGTGTGGTTCGCAAGGCAGCCGTTCTTGGTATACAGCCTCGCCTTTTACTTCTCGAAAAACGTTAGGCTCAATGACAAAGCACAATAGTAAAATTGCTGATAGCATTACGCTAGATTCAATAATAAAGAACGATATTACAGGACTTAGTCAGAAATATCATCAGAAGCTTTTGTTATTCGGCGTAGGATCGTGTAGAAGAAGAGCAGGATTTGAAAGTTCTTGTTCAGTCACTACTGTGAGCGCGGATGGCAACGAAATAATAAAGCGCGATATCACAAAATCTAATCAGAGATATCAGCAGAAGCTTTTGTTATTTGGTGTAGGATCGTATAGAAGGAGAACAGGACTTGCAAGGTCTTGGACACTCGCTAATTTAAACGCGGATGGTAATGAAATAATAAAGAATGCTATTACAGGATCTAGCCAGAAATATAATCAGAAGCTTTTGTTATTCAGTGTAGCATCGTGTAAAAGGAGTGCAGGATTTGCAAGGTGTTGTTCATTCTCTAATGTGAACGCGGATATAAGTGATCATCTATCGACATCGAATGAAGACGTCGCTAATGGCTTCATTCCGAAAACTATCCAACAGGCTGAGACGGTTGTAAAAGAGAGTGGCCAAGACTTCGCTGCTACAAAGGCTTTAGAAATAGATACTGGAGGAGGTGGAGGTGGAAGCAGCAACTACAGAGGCTACGGCGGTAGCGACGACAATGGGAAAGGAGGCGATGCAGATGAAGAGGAAGAGGCCTATGGACCTATTTTGAATTCCGAGGAGGTAATCAGAGAGGCAAAGGCTCGAGGAATCACATTGCCCGTGGACTTGGCGGAGGCAGCACGTGCCGTAGGCATTGAAAAGCTGCTGCTTTTTCGGTATTTCCAGTTGCAGGTACATGGAATACGTTTCCTCATTATTTGAACTTCGATGATATTAGAAGTCTTTTAGCATATTGCTCAATTGTTATGTTCTTTGCTTATCGATCAACAACATATGCGTATTTGGCCATGAGAGTAAAATTGAAGCTTCAAAAATATCAAAATCATACCAGCTCAGAAAAGTAAACATAAGAGATGAAGTTTCTGTTGTTTCAATAGGCAACCCCCGGGGGCGGGGGCTTGTCTGTGGTCCATCATGTGTCCATTTTATGAGTTTTGACATCTGTGCTTGAAGGTTTGAGCTCCAAGCTATATGAACACTGCCTCTGGGTGAAGGGTGCATACCCGTTAGATTGGTAGCCATGATCGAGCTCAGAGCAGAATTTCATAATTGTTTCTTCGGAATTCGCAAAAATTGTCTTTATGTTGTGCGTTCACAAATACCGAATATTTTGTTTGTAAAGGCCTATGATCTTTTTGGAGCAGGGTGCACTATGGCCACTTGGTTCAGCAATAAAGAAGAGCTCCATGTTAAGAAATTGGATGCTTGCGGACCCAAGCTTTCTTTTTAAGCTTTTGATAGAGGTATAAGCTCGTCTATTTCTAATATTCTGGCACCTACATGAGTTAAATGTTGTAATATGTCGACTACGTTTTAAGTTTCTTTTATGCACTTTATGTTTTTGAGGTTGAGTGGGTCAATGAACTTGTCATAAAAAATTGGTTGCCATGTTGCACACTTCAGCGGGTAGTTTTTAGGATGTGAAAACAAGTTGTCTTTTTAAGAGAGAGCATGATACCTTGTCAACTAGCCTAACATATAGAATATTGTTTGCAGGTAGCCATTGATGCTACTTGTGCAACATTTGCAGAGGTACAAAAACGAGGAAAAGATTTTTGGAACGAGTTTGAGCTGTATATGTCAGATCTGGTTGTTGGCGTTGTTCTGGATATCACTCTTGTTTGCATGCTTGCACCATTCGTGCAGTTTGGAGGAAAACCACCTCCTCGAGGAACAATGGGACGACTATCTAAGGCTTTGGGGGCTTTGCCAAGCAGGTGAAGCACTGAACATTTTATTTAAGTCATTGATCAACAGAGTAGCCATATGAGCTTGTTTCTATGTTTCTTCAAATTCAATTCTTGTCTTGAATCAAACTACAATAATCACAGTAGCTCTGAACCTTAGTTCAGAGTGATTCAACACAATCCATGACTATATTTATATCTGGTAATGCACTCGACACTTTATCTCACATAGATTAATCAGAGTTACACAATCAATCCTGAAAACTGTAGGGTTCTTTTGCACCTATTCAAAACTTATAGTTCCATATCTCTATTAGTATAGGTGGCTTATGATCTCCCATAGATCTGAACGATCCCCGAGAACTTTCCAACATCAATTCAGAGCTTATCTTATCATTCTAATAAGTGTATTGTCTCAAGTGTTTGACCGAACTAAGTTCTGACCACCTAGTGGTTTCGAATAATGTTGTAATAGACTTCTGGAATATGCAATCAACAATATTCTTGAAAGGTGCCCACATTTTCACATGTGTTTGACAAACTTTCTAAAGCAGGTTCAACAGATCATGGTACCATTTCAGAACCATGGTTGCTATGCCTTGGTCAACTTTACTGATATTGTTCAAATTCTGCATTATCACCTTTGATACTATGTGTAAATTATTCAATGGTGTGTGCCTATTCTGAGTTTTGGTCAGATCGGAGACCTAAGGTCTTATCCCTTCATGTCGAATACCATTTTAGATCTTTTTAGATTTTGACTCAAAAAAAATTGTACTTGAAAAAATCGATTCTCAGTTGCGAATAGCGATTTGGGGTAGGGGGGGGGGTGTTGACAATTCGCGAATCGCTATTGACCGCGAATCACTGTGGTGCACACAGATTGTAACTGGTGGTCATGAAGATCGATTTTGTATTTCAACCCTAGCTCATCAGTCGACTTTGGTTTTGGGTCGGGATCAAAAGAGAAGAAGGATTGAAATGAGTGGGTCGAATTCTTGATCTTGAAACTAGGGATCTTTTTAGATTTTGACTCAAAAAAAATTGTACTTGAAAAAATCAATTCTCAGTTGCGAATAGCGCTTTGGGGGAGGGGGGGGGGGGGGGGGGGGGGGGTGTTGACAATTCGCGAATCGCTATTGACCGCGAATCACTGTGGTGCACACAGATTGTAACTGGTGGTCATGAAGATCGATTTTGTATTTCAACCCTAGCTCATCAGTCGACTTTGGTTTTGGGTCGGGATCAAAATAGAAGAAGGATTGAAATGAGTGGGTCGAATTCTTGATCTTGAAACTAGGGATCGCAGTAGATGCCGATTCGATTCGACTCATTGATCCAAGCCAAGGATCAACTTAGATTTTGATCCAATTCCACTTTGGGCTATTTTGACCCTTCGGATGCATTTTCGACCCACTCTGCAGACTCTCATTTCCATGAGTAAATATGCAGACCTGCAGAAAATTAGTTTACTGTTTTATTAAATCCTCACATGGAGTGAGACTAATTTCCAACACTCCCCCTTAAGATCACTGCATGTGTTTTGGAAGATTCAACATGGTCTCCCCCATAGGTTGCACGCTGGAGCCAGAATGCATTTGTTCCATAATTCCCCCTTAATGTAGATCTAGGAGTACAGAAGAGAGAGAATACAATTTGTGCCTTCTTCAATAGTTAGCAGACTCTGTACTGAGAGTCCAAGAGCATTTACCAGTGACGGATTGGATCTACAAATGCATTACAATTTAACTTGCTGCTCCAGAAATGATTACCCATAAAAATGGCTAAAAGCTAGACTTGGTAGAACAAGTTACCCAAACAGACTAATGCATGCTACTAAAAAATGAAAGATCGTAGCTGCATATAAATCTTGATAAAATAAGTTGGCCTAAATGGTAATCCTGGTCAGATTGGCTTAAGCACATTGGAATGTAAATGATACTATTCTTGTCTAAATGGATCACTTTAGTAAGCTAAAATGAACATTAGTTGTCTGCTACTATTAGCAGCATATTACTTCTCATGACAATATTGAAAAGCAGCCTCTTAAGTAGCCAAGGAATGAAGCCCCTTTGCTGAAACTGTCAAGGAAGATGTCACTTGCAAAGAACTCATGATGCAGTAAAGACTTTATAAGTCTAAAAGGTCTTCTCACATAAGCCTGACTGCATGTGCAAGAGATAATTTCAGTGCTTATAAAACAATAGTAAGAGTGCCCATTATTCTGTTTCATCGAATAGATTATGAGTTACCATGTGGTGATTATAGCCTGCCTAATGAAAGGCATATGAGTAGTGCCCAAGTGTGAACGCTTTCCGACGAGCATCTACGAGTTATACAGGGCAAGAAATCGATAACCGAAGCTTTTTGGTGAGTTTAGGCTTCTCTTTTGGCAAACGAATGGATTGAGCTGTACTGTAGGCAACGGAGTTGAGTGGGTGTTTGTTCTAGACCACCTTTCTTTGGGCCCATGGACATTCCTGCAATGTTATTTCTAGCTTTTACCACACATAATGAAAGATGTGAATGTATCACCCAAATCCATGTATCTGTAGGTGACCGATTGAGGTGTCGTTTGATGCTACACTGTGTTTCTTCATGCCCATAGAGACTCCTATGCTATTAGCTTTGCCCGTTATCGTCCGCAATGAAAGTTGCCAATGCCATGCCTGAAGAAACATGAAGTTTCTACCCACAAAGCATTGCTAGCTTATGAACCAAAAACGTGCAGAAATACACAAAAACTACCCACAGCCAAAAACTGTAAACAACCGCAAAGTCCTGCAAACGGTTTCAATGAAGCCACCGCAACCGCACTGCAATGGTCAACCTTACAGTTACAAGCGAAGACCAAAACCGCAAATCGCAAGGCACCGCAAGAGTCAACCTTACGGTTGCATACAAAGACCAAAACCGCAACATACGGTTCATCGGAATCTTCAATGTCAACGATTGCAGTCCACAAGCGAAGACCAAACAACTGCAACGCACCGCAACTCTCCAGCATACGGTTCATTACGGTTCAGACTGAAGCGAACCGAAGGCAGCTCTCCTCACAACCGCTAACGACTGAAAGGCACCATAAAGAAACGATTGCGGCCACAGACGGCTGTAAAAGCGGCAGATCTTCACGACCCAAGTCCAGGGAAGATCCAACAAAGTACCAAAAGGAAGAACGAATTCCACGGATGAAGGAGACAAACTGGAAGCCGTTCAGTGGTCTCAGAGCTGAGAGCGCTGCGCGTGACTGATTTCCAACAGTGGTATCAGAGCGTGAGGTTGCAAAGCATCTCGTCTGTCAGGGATTCCAACAGTGGTATCAGAGCAAGTTACTCAAAACCTCAGAGCCTGGTCAGTCAGAGTTGGAAGGTTTTCAGAGCCTGAAGGTTTTCATTCAGAACAAAGGAGCCTGATTCAAGCTGAAATATTGCAAGCAACAATGGCGTCTATATGCAGCATTCAATCAAAGATTTGCACAATACTTCAAGCAGATGCGTCAAACTACCTAGTCTGGAAGGTGAAGACTTCGCTTATCCTAAGAGGAGAAGCACTTTGGCCCTGGGTGGATGGGACTGAAGAAAAGCTAGTAAACACCAACAAGGAGCTTCGCGAATGGAACGAGAAAAACGATAAGGCAGTGGATGTCGTCTTCTCTTCCATCGAAGACAACATCATACTCGATCTCTCATCCATAGCAAATGCATGAGAACTATGAGCTGCATAGATAGCAAGGTTCGAAACCAAATCACGCAACCAAATCATGCATTTGGAAGATCAACTCACATACGTACGCTGGGATGGTAAAGATCTCACAACATTCATCAGAAAGATGAAGAACCTATTTCTTTCTTTGCACAATGCTGGCACGGAGCACGCAGTTTCACAGGAGAAGCATCTGATGTATCTATTGTGTGGAGAAGCAACTGATGTATCTATTGTGTGTGCTACCAAGATCTTTCCAAACGACACGCACTCTGTTAGCTAAGGATCCTGCTATGACTCTTGAGAAGGTAGTAGCCGAGATCACAGAGGAAGTAGAAGCTAGAGAGCACTACTGTGAACAACCAAAACTCTCTAAGCTGCTCAACTCCTCAAGGCCGGTGTGTGGAATGATCCTCCCAACCATAGGTTACCCCCCTCTTGAGTCCACTACCTGTTATTCCTGTCAACATACACGAGGTACCCCCCAAGTGGTTGATCAGGCCACCTGGCGTACACACTGCATGCGACCTATGAATAGTGAGTGACTCATGGGATACCACCCCCATGCCCCGTCATTACCGATGACACCAACTGGTCACCTCGACTGCTTGCCGGCTAGCACTAACGGCTAGGGCCCCGACAGTTACGCGACCCCATCTCTGATAGCTTGTCAGACGGTCTCACCGGATCACGGGATTTCGTGACACATTGGTTCCCACTTGGAAGCGATGCCCTTCTCGGTCACTGACCCTTGCCAACTTGGTCTCAGGCCCTCTGAGTGACCGGTCGTGCCGAGGTCATGTTTGAACTAGACTGAGTCGTAACAATCCTTCCCTCTTTTGGCAAGTCATCGGTCCTCGATGACAAATCTTGGGTAAGATTTCTGCAAACACTGTTGCGTCTCCCTGTAGCATCAGACAAAGGATGCCCTTTCCAAGCCACTAGATACACTCGGAGAAAACGATTTCTCAATCGTCGCTCTCTCCGATCTAAGAATCTATATGGCCCATAATCTGTAGTGTCTTTCTCCTCCAGAGAAACTAGACCTTCTACCAGATTATCGCCATCGTGCAAACATCTCTTGAGTTTGCTAACATGAAACATTGGATGAACCTTGCATCCCACAGGTAGTTGTAGCTTATAAGCCACACCACTAACCTTCTTGATAATCAACCATGTTCCACAATACCTAGGAGATATCTTGGCACAGCTTCCTGTTTTTAGCACCTTCGACTTCAGAGGGACTAGTAAATATACCCAATCTCCTACCTCAAACTCCCTGTAGGTACGGTTCTCACGAGCATAACTCTCTGCCATGACCACAGCCCTGGACAAGTTATCCTGTGCCATCTCTAGCCTCTGCTGCATCTGAGTCAAAAACTCTGCGGCGCTGGTACCTTCTGTGGAATGCCTATGGTAGCAGGACTCAATGGCCTAAAACCATAATTGAGCTCAAATGGACTCAATCCAGTGGACGCATGTCTCTTATCATTATACGCAAACTCCAATAGTGGTAAATGCTTTACCCAGTCTGTTTGCGTACCACTAACATATGCTCTAAGCATATCCTCTAAGATCTGGTTCACTCTCTCTGTCTGGCCATCCGTCTGAGGATGCTCAGTACTACTCATCTACAACTGTGTCCCAGCTTGGCGAACACCTCAGTCCAGAAATTTCCCGTAAACTTGGGATCCCTGTCAGAGACAATGGACCTAGGAAGACCATGTAACCTAACTACATTATGGATAAACAACTCAGCAACTTGCGGAGCTATGACCTTCGTGGTCGTTGCGATGAAGTGAGCCATCTTAGAGAACCTGTCTACCACTACCATAATGGAATTAAATCCCTTCTGCATCTTGGGTAGACCAACAATAAAGTCCATAGAGATGCTTTTCCACCTTCTTGTTGGTATCTCTAAAGGGTGGAGCAAGCCCGGAGGACTTACTCTCTCGACCTTGTTCACTTGACAAGCCGTGCAACACTGGACGTACTCCCTAATGTTTCGCTGCAATCGTGGCCAGAAATAATGTCGCTGACTAACTGAGTAGTCCTATCAATACCCAGGTGCCCTGCACAGGGACTATCATGGCATTCATGAAGAATCCTACGACGAAGATCCTTCAAATCTGGCACGAAAACTTTTCCATTTCTCAATAACATACCTTCCTTCACGGTGTATGTTAAATATGTCCCAGTGTGTGTCTCTACGGGAGTGACAGCCTCAGCTGACTCTTCCGCATGATCAATAACCTGGCACGCCTTAGACCACACACGCTGACAATGTGGATCGTTTGTTGAGCCTTCTTGATCTCCTCCATGAGATCACTATCAACTACAGTAAAGCTCATCTGATGCAGAGATAGTGCATCGGCGACCACATGTTCCTTCCCTCTTTGGAGGCGAATTTCCAAATGAAATTTCTGCATTAGCTCGGCCCACCGAGCTTGGCGGCCTCTCAAATCTGGCTGAGTGCAAAAATACTTCAAAGTATGATGGTCAGTATACATGTAAAATACTATGCAGTCACAAATTGATTCTTTACAGCCTCATGGTCTTGGTAAAGCTCCTGTTTTTCCTTCATTTGGGACTCCCCCTCCATTGGGATTTCCATCTTCCTCTGCTAGTCCGCCTGGTGGTGGACCGTTCATTCCACCTAACCCACCTCCTGGTTTCTTTTCATGTCCCCCACTTCCTGAGCCACACTTTGCTCGAGACTTTCGTGATAGGGTACAGCTTGCTACCTATTCCGGTTCCTCTGACGGGAACTTATTAGAGAATTGGTCTGCTAAGCTTGACACATATTTTCAGATCTAGCCTAAGATTGATCCTCAGAAGATCCAGTTGTCTGCTTTACATTTAGATGGACGCGCCGCCACGTGGTGGCAAGTTTATCGAGCTGATCCTGATCGGGAAGGGCTCCATTTATAGCATACCTTTCGTCGTGACCTCTGTCATGCTATGATTGATCCTCAGTGGCTCAACCGCCAATGTGATACATTCCGTAGTCTCACTCAGTGTAATAGATCCTAACACCACAGTAGGGCAAACACTCACTGATCCACCCAACCTTGCCTACTCCCTGATATAGAGTAAGCCCCTCCTAGCCCAGTGTGCAACTGCCAAGTGTCGGCCACGGGTCACTGATGTGGCCGACTGCACGTCGAGACCCAATTGGGAGCCCTATCCTGCTGACAGGGTCCCTACGCTGTGTTAGGCCCGCCATGGCTATGGACCGTGCTGGGGCACACTACTCACACTGTCTTGCCCTGTTGGTCCTGTACGCTGGACACGACCCTGACTGTGGTATCTGACTTATCTGTGTTCTCTAGGGTTCGGCACTGGTCACGAGCTTGTAACACTCCCTCCCCCTTAAGAACCGTCTTGGTCCCCTAAGACAAAGTCTGGAAAAATCTTGCGAAGGACGCTGCCTCTTTCCCAAGTGGCATTCTCAACAGGCTGATCATTCACCAGATATTCTCGGTATAGAGTATGACGAGTCTGCGTCTCTCTACTATCAAGAATCTCCTCTACTATCAAGAATTTCCTCTGGTTCATGTGGAGGTTGTTGAGAATCCAATGGGAGAACTAGAACACTGTCCCCTACCAGATTCTCTGATCTGGTTAAGGCTTTTTGTAACTGACTTACATGAAAGACTGAAAAAACCTTACTGCTGTGTGGGAGTTCTAGTTCATAGGTGACCTCGCCTAGTCTCCTACTGATGGTAAAGGGACCACAATACCTTGGAGACAACTTAGCACACACTCCTGATTTGAGGGTTTTAGAGTCGACTGGGACTCTCAAGTAGACTTTCTCACCAGTGGAGAACTGCACATCCCGTCTGTATGGATCTGCATAATGCTTGGCTCGATCCTGGGACTGCCTAATGCTACGCTTAGCATGTTCTATCATCTGGTTTAGGTCCTCTAAAAAGTTTCTGGTTGCTTCAACTTTTTCTTGTTTAAACCCTACAGCTGTGGGTGAGCGTGGCTAAAAACCGTACATCAGCATAAAGGGGCTGTATCCCGTAGTTGAATGTTTGGTACTGTTGTAAGCAAACTCTAATATCTAGAGATACTCCTCCCAATCAGTCTGCTTCTTGCTGACGTATGCACGAAGCATATCCTCCAGCACTTGATTTACCTTCTCTGTTTGACCGTCCGTCTGTGGATGGTCGGTGGTACTCATATTAAGTTTAGTATGGAGATGATGGAATACTGCCCTCCAAAAATTTCCAGTAAACTTACTGCCCCGGTCACTGACTATGCCGGAAGGTAGACCGTACGATTTAAATAGCCCGTCTACAAACAACCTCGCTAAGTCTGGAGCTCTAACGGTTGTTTTGGTCGGAATGAAATAAGCCATTTTGGTCAGACGGTCAACTGTGACCCATATAGCGTCATTACCCTTTTGGGTTTTAGGCAGGCCTACTATAAAATCCATGGAGATACTCTCCCATTTACCAGCTAGTATTTCTAAGGGCTGCAACAACCCTCCTGCCTTTAAACGCTCTGCTTTGTTTACTTGACATTTTTGGCAACTGGTTACATACTGGTGGACGTCCTTTCTCATACTAGGCCAGAAAATTTGCCTACGAAGAAGCTCATAGGTCTTCTGTATGCCTGGGTGTCCCGCACTAGGATTGTCATGACATTCATATAGGACCTGCTGCCTATAATCCTCTGAATGGACACATACTCTATCTCTATAGAGCAAGTACTCATCCTGAATGGAATACTGTTTCCATTTGAATCCTTAAGTCAACTGACCCTCAACCACTGGGGTTTGCTTGGGTAATACAGGCTCAGAATCCTCAACGTCATCTGACAACGTATACTCGGACTCATCATCATCCTCAACGGAAGCTGCCGTATTCTCGGATGAATTGGCACCAGCCCCGGGAACTGGTTTTGGAGTCTGTAACTGTCTGCTCTGGACTGAGTTCCAGATAGTAGAGAAGAATGCATCATGCTGGCATTTCCCTCTCAAGGACTCGAGTAACTCATTACGAATCTGAGTAAAACTCAGCTCGTTTATCATAGGCATTCTGCTAAGGGCATCTGCTACTATATTGAATTTTCCACGTCTATATCTGATAGACATGTCAAATTCTTGCATTAACTCTGCTTAACGAGCTTTCCGACCTCTAAGCTCAGGTTGATTGCAAAGGTGTCTGAGACTCTCATGGTTTGTCAGGACCTCAAAGTTGGCACTATACAAGTAATGCCTCCAAGTCTTAAGGGCATGGACTATAGAAAAGAGTTCCTTTTCATAGGCACTGTACCTAGTCTGAGCTGGCTCGAGTTTTTTACTCTCGAACGCAACTGGTCGTCCACCCTGAGTTAGCACAACACCAATTGCAAAGTCGCTAGCATCTGTTTCGACCACAAATGGCTGATTGGGGTCGACGACTTTTAGAACTGGTGCTGTAGCTAAAGCTGTTTTGAGAGCATCAAAGCTTTCCTGTTGTGCGGATTGAAACTTCAGGAATAAACTGAAAGTCACATAAGAATACCTGATGGTCTTCGTCTCCGATTAGCTGACAGAGTTCTAAACTGCAGACCATAGGAGACGGCCACTGTCAGCTTAACTATGGTAAGTAATTTGAATCTTGGTATTCAGGGGTACCAAGATGAAATAAACTTTCAGATAATGCACATGGATCGTACATTGTTCTCAGGAGAGATTGGCTGACCCTAAACCCTAAACCCTAAACCGTAAAGTCTCACCCGAAACTGATGGAAGTGGAGAAGGGGATAACTGAGAAGTGGAGGGAAGGCTTCCTTTCGCGGAACTCAAAATCAAGCTTTTGAGTTCAGCGAACGAGTCGTCCACACCGGACTTGAAATTGGCTAATGCCAACTTTAGTTCATCCACTTCTGTTACCAACTAGAGAAACTGCTCCTTGGTAACCAGTTCGTCGAGTTCTTTGGCGAACTGTTCCTGTTCTTCCAATTCCATGGGTTCTTTCCCTTTACTGTAAGCCAAGGCTTCTATTTCAAGTTCGTCGAAGCCTCTCTCTGGGGGTTGATCAGGTCCCTGAGGAGTGGTCATCATCGGAATTGAAAGAGAGCTACCTTAACTTCTGAAGGAAAAAAAAGTCTAAAAGACTAATTTACAACTGTACAAGGGAAAGGAAAGATGACTTAGCTGTTTCTGAGGACTGTACTTCCAAAGAAAAGATGAAGAGGAACCCTCTCAGCTCTTTTACCCAAGATTTCAGATCTGCTGTCCCGGAAAATCCCAGTTTGAAGCTTCAAAACGGTGTCAAAATTTCCGGTTCCTTGAGTATAATAGCTCGCTGATCTGATTGCTTCTGAAATCGTTCCCAAAAATCAAATTTGAAGCCAAGATTTACTTCTGAATTTTGAAAATTTCAGAACACTGTACTCGCTGCCTGGCTGAGGTTCAATTTCTCTGAAAACTTTGTAAGTTTGGTACTCTTCTACCCTCGTTGACTGGACAGCTATCTAATGGCTCCAAAAACTTCTGATTTAAGCCAAAGTGTAACTCTGAAAATCAAGATGGATGAGGGTACTGTCAGCGCTGGATCAACACCACTCTTCCACTTCAAATTTTCACTCTACTTCCCTGAATTTGATAGCAAAAATCAGAGATGAAAGCTGAAAATACAGCACTGGACCTGCTCTAGAAACTTTAATTGATTTCTATCTGGAAAGCAAGCTTTTCTACACACTTCTGATCAGTAGAAGGCTGTTCCTACAGCGCTGGCCCTGCTACTCTACTTTCTGAAAACTTGAAGAAGTTCTGAGCAATCTAGCTACTTTCTCCACTGCTGAAAACTAAATTCCCTAGGATGGAGATGGCTCTGATACCAGTGTAATAGATCCTAACACCACAGTAGGGCAAACACTCACTGATCCACCCAACCTTGCCTACTCCCTGATATAGAGTAAGCCCCTCCTAGCCCAGTGTGAGGACTGGTAGCATGCAACTACCAAGTGTCGGCCACGTGTCACTGACGTGGCCGACTGCACGTCGGGACCCAAGTGGGAGCCCTATCCTGCTGACAGGGTCCCTAGGCTGTGTTAGGCCCGCCATGGCTATGGACCGTGCTGGGGCACACTACTCACACTGTCTTGCCCTGTCGGTCATGTACGCTGGACACGACCCTGACTGTGGTATCTGACCTATCTGTGTTCTCTAGGGTTCGGCACTGTTCACGAGCTCGTAACACTCAGACCAGTGACCTTGCTTCTTATACAGATCAGATCTTTTCGCAGATCTACAGCCCAGTGAGCTTATTTCTCATTACATTGCTGGGCTTCGTGGTGCTTCACGTTATGATGTTTCTTCCTTCCATCCTCCCACACTTGTTGAGGCGATGTCTCTTGCCAGTACTTTACAGCATAAGTACTCTGACACCCTTCCTTCTCGCTTCTCCCGACCCCGTCCTTCTGCTTCATCTTTTCCCGCTACGTCCACCCCTACACCTGCCCCTTTTGTTCCAGCTCTCTCCATTGTCCCTTCGTCTCCTCGTCCTCCGACTCCTCGACCTGCTTTTGTCCGACGTTACACGTCTGCAGAGTTCGCTGACTTTCAGCAGAATGGTTTATTCGCAGCCTGCCAAAGGCTCATTGTGCAGCCTTATTATGTGTTTAGCGGGCAGTACCAGTTCCTCCAGTTTCTACTCCATCAGCTGTTCCTCAGGTGATCTCTGACTTATTGCATCAGTATTCTTTTATCTTTTCAGAATCTACAACGCTACCACCATTACGTGATGTGAACCATCATATTGACTTGCGTCCTGGTTCTGTTCCTCCTTCCCGTCCCCCTTATCGTATGTCTCGATCTGAGTGTGATGAGCTTGAGCTCCATATTACTGCCTTGTTAGATCAGGGTCTCATTGTTCCTACTCACAGCCCTTTCGGTGCCCTTGTTCTCCTTGTTAAGAGAAAGATGGTACCAAACGCCTTTGTATTCATTATCGTGCTTTAAATAAGTAAACTTCGTAATCAGTACCCTATTCCACACATGGATGACCTCTTTGACCAGCTTGGTACCTCTAAAATCTTTTCCAAGATAGATCTTCATTCTGGATATTACCAAATCAGGATGCACCCTTCTGACGAACATAAGACTGCTTTTCGTACTCATCTTGGTTTATATGAATTTCGTGCTTCCTTTTGGTGTTACTAATGGCCCTCCTATGTTCCAGAATGTGATGAATAACGTCATGCGTCCGCTTCTTGGTCATTGTGTCTTGGTTTATTTTGATGATATTCTTATTATTAGCCAGTCTCTTGTTGAGCATGTTTCCCATCTTTCCTCTGTATTTCAGTTACTTGTACATCACCAGTTATTTGCTAAGTTGTCTAAATGTTCTTTTGCTGTTGCCGAGATCGAGTTTCTTGGTTTTCTTGTTTGTAATGGACACATTCGTCTGGATCCTCATAAGGTTCAGGCCATCTAGGATTGGCCTATACCAACTGATATTCATCATGTTCGTATGTTCCTTGGGTTAGCCACTCACCTTCGTCGTCCAGTTCCTCATTTTGCCACTATTGCAGCTCCTCTTCATGCACTTTTGAAGAAGTCTAGTACTTTTCTTTGGACTTCTGATTGTCAATCAGCGTTTGATACTCTTCATCGTGCTATTGTTGATGCTGCCGTTATGTGTTTACCACAGTTTGATCAAAAGTTTCTTGTTGAGACTGATGCTAGTAATGTTGGTTTGGGTGCTTTACTTCGCCAATCACAATGCATTAGTGCTTATGAGTTGCGTCATCTTCGCTCTTATGAGCAACGTTATTCTGTGCATGAGAAAGAGCTTCTTGCTATTATCTATGCTCTTAAGAAGTGGTGTCATTATCTTTATCGAGTTCCATTTGACATTATTACTGATCACCAGTCTTTACGTTATCTGTTTTCTCAACGTGACCTTAGTGATTGTCAATTTCGTTGGTTGCAGTTTTTACAGTCTTTTAATTTTTCCATATTGTATCGTCCTGGTTGTGCTAACACTGCTGCTGATGCATTATCTCGTCTTCCAGCTTTGTTGAATATACTCGTTTCTACTATTTATACATGGTTTGATGATCTACCTGCAGCATACTTTACATGTTCTGATTTTCGTGATGTTTATAGTTCTGCCCCACTTGTTTCGTCCCGTCCTCATCAGGTTTACTCCATTGCTGACAACCGTCTTTATCGTTATGATTCTCTTTGTAATCCTATGGGTATCCGTTCCCAATTGTTGTCGAATGCTCATTCCTCTCCTGTTGGGGGTCACTTTGGTTTTCAGAAGTCTTATGCTCGTCTGAAAGACCATTTCTATTGGCCTTCTCTTCGATCTGAGCTTGCTATACTTATTCGTACCTGCCCTTTCTGTCTTCGTAATAAGTACTCCCGTGCTAAGTCTGCTGATTTGCTCCTGAGTTGGCCTATTCCTCATCGCCAGTGGACTGATATATCTATGGACTTTATCCTT
Organism: Diphasiastrum complanatum; assembly: GCA_029204225.1. Taxonomy (NCBI): domain Eukaryota; kingdom Viridiplantae; phylum Streptophyta; class Lycopodiopsida; order Lycopodiales; family Lycopodiaceae; genus Diphasiastrum; species Diphasiastrum complanatum. The sequence goes on along the minus strand of CM055102.1, from coordinate 59,852,060 downwards.
GGCCTTCCCCATACCCAGTGTGGTCACGATTCATGTATGGTGGTAGTTGACAGGTTCTCGAAGCAGGCACATTTTATACCAGTTCGCAGTACTATCACAACAGAGCAGTGTGCACGTTTGTTCCTATCAAAGATTTTCCGCCTGCATGGATTTCCTTGTACTATCCTTTCTAATCGGGATAGTAAGTTTACATCTATATTCTGGACAGAGCTTATGCGTATATTGAATGTACAACTTTTTATGGGTTCTGCTTATCATTCTACTTCTGATGGGCAGTTTGAGGTCCTTAACAGGATCCTTGAGGATTATTTACGCCATTTTGTTACTCCTTCTGGGAAGGATTGGGATCAACATTTATGTTTAGCAGAGTATAGCTATAATAGCTCTGTTAGTACCAGCACAAGTGTCTCACCATTTTTATTATCTCATGGCTATGCACCTCTTTTACCTGGCATTCCTCTCCCTCCTGAGGATACACATGTCACACTTGCATCTTTTCTATTAGGTGCTCGAGAGCTTATTACCCGGGCTTGTTCTCATTTACAGCATGTTCAACAGCGTTATCAAACCTCAATTGATTGTCACCGCCGCCATGTTGAGTTTCAGCTTGGAGATATGGTTTATCTACGCCTACGGTTTGCATGTCATCATTTTGTCCAGGGCCATGCTTCTACTGAGAAGCTTGCACCACGTTATTATGGGCCTTATCGCATTTTGGAGGTTCTTAGTCCAGTTACATATCGCTTACAGCTTCCTGCTTCCACACGCGCCTGTGATGTATTCCATGTCAGTTTATTACGTGCTGCTATTGAGGATGACGCTCCTTGTGATGTTGAGTTTCCTACTGCTCCAGAGTTATTTCCATTTTTACCTGCTGCTATATTATAGGTTCGTCTATACCATAGTCGACGCCGCCGGCAGATTCAGTTTTTGGTCCAGTGGGATGGTCGTCCTATTGAGGAGGCAACATGGGAGCCTATTGATGTCTTTTATCATACACCATCACTTGAGGATCAGGCTCGTGCTCTTGCTGCACTTGTTGATTCCTCTACATCAGATGTTGTTCTAGCTGTTGATGCACCAGGGCTTGCTGTTATTTGATCCAGTTTCTTTTCGGAGTTGGGTCTATTTTTTTGTGCCAGGGAGAGTTATGGACTCGGCTCATTACATTCGCCGCGTCCATTTACATTTACTTTACTTTATGCATGAGCAGGCCTTGGGCCCTTTTTTATTCATTAGTGACACTTAGACTATATGGTTGGCCTTTGGCCTTATTACTAATTATTAGGCCATTTGGACATATTACTGGAGAGTGGGGGCCTTCTTGGAGGGCGCACTATTTTCCCTCCCAATTGGGCCCTAGCCATCGGAAGCTTCCTTTTAGGGCTTTCTCTTGGCTATAACTAGGGAAACTGTGTCATTTGTTATTCAACTGATGATATTGATCTCTCTCTTTAGTGTCTTTAATCTCTCTCTTTCCTGCTTTCTAGGGTTAAGTCTTGCTTATGTGCTGCTTTCATAGCTTAAGTCTTGCTTATGTGATGCTTTCATAGCTTAGCTCTAGATCAGCTGTGGCTCTATTCGTAACTCATACCATCATACGTTACCCTCGATCCTTGCCTACCTATATCTTGAGGCCTAGATAATCGTCCTGACCTGACCACCAGTGGAAGAGCTCTTCATCCTACAAGAGAGAATGAATGCCAAGCTCATGGAGATCCACCTCTATATACATAGTCCAAGTGGGGTTATCTCCGACCATTCGTTAGGGGCAATGCTATTAAAGCATAGTCCATAATGAACCTGTGAAAGAATCTTGTGAAGCCCAAAAAGGATTTCACATCACAAATTGTTTGAGGGCTGCGGCCATTCTCGTACCTTACGAACCTTATCATAATCGATTTCAATACTCTTACCATATATGATATGGCCCAGGTATTTGAGTTTAGTTTGAAAAAACTCACATTTCGACTCCTTAGCATAGAGCTTTTCTTGCCTTAGAAGATCCAAGACAATACGAAGATGTCGATTCTTTGCAATTCAAACCGGCCCATATTGGTTTTGAACAAATTCGATTTACAATATGACCAATTTTGGATTTGTTGGAAACAATGCATGACACTAGCTTTGATTGAGCACAAGCTGTTTATTCTGGGTATTACAAAAATATATTTTTCTTGATCAATTACAATAGAGTTCTAATGTAGTTTGACTTGTTTTGAGCTCAATAAATTTTACTATTGTTGATCATCCCGTTGAAGAATTTTCCATGCACAATCATTCATATACAAAGCAATTGCCAAATAGGTACAAGCATTGTCATTTTACAATGTTTTTGTGACCTTAAGCAAAAACACAACTGATTATAGTTCATCGAAAGCATAAGATGCAAATTATCTTTAATCTTCTTATTTGCAAATCTATTGTAGAGCATGGTTGTTCAGATTTGACATATCAACCATGATGCTTGGGAGGAGATTGGTTCTGTTCACTGATTTTGTCATCGCCTAGTATGAGAAAAGCTAGGCTATCCTTTTGATGGATGCGATGTGATTGACAGCATGTTTGAGGCAGAGAGACCTGGTCGTGGTTTCACTTTATACCAAAGAGTGGGCACTCTCTTTGTAAAGGTACCTACACTTTCTTTTCTTTTAACTCTTTATAGAATGTCTATTCTTTTTGATGGGTTTATGTACGTGTCAAGCTTTAAACAAGGAGCAAACCTAATTTCTAATCTCGTCATAAGAGGATGATGATCAAATTTCATGTTTTGGGTATGTGGATTGAAGTGAAACAAACAGCAGCAAAGAGGCAGGAGGGTAGAGAGAGATTTTATTAATGTCTTGTAAGTTCCTAGAATGGTATAGCAGACTAAAGAGTACATATCAAGTATTTTTGTTTGGGACTGCAATGCATCATTGTAATAAGAGGCCATACTAATAAACCTCGATATAGATCCTATCAAGCGCTTAGGTGAATATATGTCTAGTATGTCACGTGGGTAAGAACAACAATATCATCTCTGTCTACGTATTCTCATGGCTCAGAGGTTTGAAGAATGTGGTGATCTTGACTGAAGGAGGTATTGCGCATATCTAATGTGCACATTTATGGGCCATATTATGTGTCTGAGCTCACATGTGAGCTCATTTATCCATGTCATGATTTCCAAATTATTGACAGTTTATCCGTAAAGTAACCCAGTTGTCTTTCACAAGTTCATGCTTATCCTCACTCATCATCCATGAGTCTGGGACCCAACTAGCATTAAGAGTGATTCTTACTTGCAATAGGTCATGATTTCAGAAAGTCTTTTGTCAGGAGAGAAACCCTTCAAAGACGGGTTCCAAACTATTTTTGGTTAAAGCTTTAAATTTTGATTTGAATTGTCCATGGTAAGTTGAAGAGTGAGGGTTTGTTTACCCTTCAATTTAATGAAAGAATTTTAGGTTGAAAGGTTTTAGAGTGATGTACTTGAAGGGTCCTGAAGGGCAACAATTACTTTGTTTTGAAGTTGTGATCAGAATATTTTGTTTTGAAGTTATAGTGTACTTTGCCTCAATAATTGAATGTTGGCCTTTAGGAGTGCCTTAGGCCTCAAATACCTTAATTTTAAGGGCTGTCCCATAGCGTAAAATATGCAAATTGCAGGAAACATAGAGTCAATTCAGTGAAGTGAACAAATTTCTGTTGGAGAATTAATTTGACCATTCTTTGAAGGATATGCTGCCTACATGTGGAGATAAAGATTGGTGTAATCAGACGGCATTGCACTGAGTTATGGCCTATCAACTGAAACGGTAACCTGTAGACGTTTTTAACAGTCATCTATTGAAGTGCATTGGTTTCGCATAGTTGGAGTGACGACTTATGTCCTCTCCTTCAATTGCAAGCTGAAACCGGGCATTAATCAATTGAAATGCGAGTGAAGATGGATGCATTCTACTACTTGAGAAGAGTAAGGTTGATGGCAAAAATTTCCTAGCGTCAAAATTCAAACTGGAAAATATGTCAATGATGATGGATTTATGGGATTTCTTCCAAGAAGCCATAAATACAGGTTAGCGTGAGATCTATAGGGATATCCATTTGCAACACATTGATGGAGGTTCCAGGGGCTCCCATAAATAGAGAGCTAGGGCCCTCTAGCACGGGAGCATCTTGAGGACTCGTCCACATTGCTTGTTCATTGGAGTGTGGAATTGTAATGGTATACATTCTTCATCCACAATAGGAAATTTGATAGACTTTATCACATATGGAGATATTTAATTATTCATGAAGACACGTGAGAGCCATCTGAGGGGATTGCTAGCTTTTTAGGCTTCGGATGGGACTCGGTTTACAGGACATGGATGAGATCCGCGATAGGTAGATGTTGTGGTGGGGTTGTGTAATGTGTCAGGCGTCACCATCTGTAATAGATCCTAACACCACAGTAGGGCAAACACTAACTGATCCACCCAACCTTGCCTACTCCCTGATATAGAGTAAGCCCCTCCTAGCCCAGTGTGAGGACTGGTAGCATGCATCTGCCAAGTGTCGACCACGTGGGATTGACGTGGCCGATTGCACGTCGGGACCCAACTGGGGGCCCTATCCTGCTGACAGGGTCCCTAGACTGTGTTAGGCCCGCCATGGCTATGGACCGTGCTGAGGCACACTACTCACACTGTCTTGCCCTGTTGGTTGTGTACACTGGACACGACCCTGACTGTGGTATCTGACCTATCTGTGTTCTTTAGGGTTCGGCACTGGTCACGAGCTCGTAACACTCCCTCCCCCTTAAGAACCGTCTTGGTCCTCTAAGACAAAGTCTGAAAAAATCTTGCGAAGGATGCTGCCTCTTTCCCAAGTGGCATTCTCAACAGGCTGATCATTTCACTTGACCAGGTATTCTCGGTATAGAGTATGACGAGTCTGCGTCTCTCTACTATCAAGAATTTCCTCTGGCTCATGTGGAGGTTGCTGAGATAAGTATACCTGCTGGGCTCTCACTAGTGTATGCTTGATTTGTGATGAGTAGCTACATGCTGCTGGTGTGACTCCTCTTTCCAAGACTTTGATTGATCCATAGCTTGGGGGCTAGATCCGTACGATCTAGGTTTGGTTGGGTTGGTTTAACCTCCACTGGTTCCCATGTGTTGTTGCTTGGTATGGTATGCTTAGGCTAGAATCCTGAGTTGAGGACTTTACATTGGTATCAGAGCCAGTCTAAGCAGGATTTACCATTGAAAGTGCTGAGTGGAAATCTCGACGTTTTCTCGATTCCGACGGAGTAAGCAACAAACGGTGGAATTTCCGTTGGAAATAATTTTCGAATTGCAATCGATTGTGTGGTAAGTGCACTACCAGGCTCACAATTGGTTCGTTTTTGTGCTTTTCGAATTGGTTTCTTGGAAGGAATTCTGTGTTAATTCTGTTGTTGCCGATTACTCTGTGGTTGGCATCTTTGGGAAAGCAACAAGTTACTTTATAGGTTGCTGGTTTTTTCCTTTAGTTTCATGTTCTTCTCAGAAATGGTTATTGTATTTCGAATGCTGTCTATTGCCTGTTTGGAAGCCGGTTTGGTTTTAAAACGGTGGGAATAGGCTGGAATAAAAGCAAAAATACTCTAATTTGTTGGCTGTTGAGTGTTGGTGATGATTGACAGGATTGCATGGCTGCTCTCTGTGAAAGTACAGGCTTATGCTTCATTTTCCAGCAACCTAACAGTTGTTTGCAGGGTTAGGAGCCTGTAAAACCATTCTGGAGGATGGTTGGGTTCAGATCTGATGACAATTTATTGAGTGTTGTAATAGCTTGCAAAACTAGGTTTTCTGGAAAATTTTGGCAGCATGACAACTGTTTTTTAGGCACTGTGATGGCAAAACCTTGCAAATCTTGCTTTGAAACTTTGCTTATGCTGGAAACTTGTATTAAAAGCAAAGACAAACTGTAAAACGCTGTGAAGGCAATGTATCTGCAAAGAAACAGCAGATGATGGTGCCTTTGTGCTTCCTACTGCTAAAAGGTTGTAAAACTAAGAAAAGGAACTACAGAAAGGTGCTGGAAAATCTGTGGGCAGCCGTCCTCCCAAAACGCCCATAAACCTGCATAGCAAACCTGAAATGATAGGGAGGGTGGGCGCTGATCCATCTTCACCCATCCGACTCACTCTCTCTCTCTCTCTCTCTCTCTCTCTCTCTCTCTCTCTCTCTCGGGCGGATTCCTCATCCATGCATGCTGTTCGGGCAGGAAGAGGATGGCCGAGTAGCGCGAGAAGGGAGGCCGTAAGCGGGCCCGAGGTGAGGGAGACAAATGAGGGGGGGGGGGGGGGGTTTAGGCTAATTTTTTTCCTTTTTTGAGTTTTTCTTAGCTTGTAAATTTCTTGACGAAAGGTGTTTTTTTCAGTTCCAATGAACTGTAAGTTCATTTTTGTAGATAATATTTGAGTTAACAGTTGTTAATGGATTTTCGATGCATTAACGGTTAGTTCCGGTTTTTTTATTACTTTGAACCCATTTGTCGATTCATTGGCATAATTTGTGAATGAAAGCACGTATGGTCTAAAAAATCGGTTTTTTTTAAGACATTGCTTGGTTCAGTAACTATTATACCCGTAATGAATGTGTTAACTGAACGAATTTTTTTTTAATTTCAGTTGGCAAGCAAATGGATACTGATGAAATTTTGGAGGGGGGTGCTACCGAGATTCACCCGGCATCACCAGGAAGTGATGGGGGAAATACGGAGATTCAGCTGGCCTCACCCGACAGTGATGACACCCTAGACTCAGAAAAACTGTTGCAAACTTTAGGCAAGGCAGTTTTAGAACTTCATCAGAGCAATAAACAACGGGATAAACAAATGGAAAATCTATTTAATCAACTGCAAGCAATTAACTCTAACAACTTGGGCTACCAACCGGAAATATTTTTCGGCGATAAAAAGTTTCGACGGAAGTTGTTGAAGACTAGATAAACCGTTGGACAAGCTATTTTAGCTTGCACAACGTCCCAGAAGATGAACAAATATCATCGGTTCTATTGTTTCTGGAAGGAAAAGCCTCTTCTTGGTGGAGGGAACTTTCCATGAAACCAGTGACTTGGGCTGGATTCTTGACGAAATTCCGAAAAGCTTTTGTCACGATAGACGATTCTGAGCTGAATATTTGGTTTGTCAACTGCAAAATGGGCAACCGAGAACTGGACGGTTATGTCCAAGAGTTCTTGGACTCTTTGGCCAAGGTGCCGCTATTTTATCGTAAGTTAGCAAAGTGACAATTTATTGCCGGACTGCCAGTTGACTATCAAAATGAATGCAAACGAAATATCCTCAACTCACTAGAGGATGCTATCCATGTGGCGAAAGCCTATGATAGTACAATTGTTGCATCACGGAAAAGTGTGCACGGCCAAACGGCCCCGAAACCCAGGCAAGAAAAATCTATCAAGCGTAAGAAGCAGTTTTTTGACGAACTGGAAGCAGAAGCGTACCAACAGTCAAAGAAAAAGAAGAATAAGAAAAAATTAGTGGTGAAAGACAAAGCATGGCGGCGCTTAAACATAATCTGTGTTTCCTCTGCAATAAACCCGAGCACCGTGCCAAACAATGCCCCGAACGGAAGCAAAGTCGTCAAGTTTCATGACTGTGGATTTACCGGCAGGTAAATTGGAAGTCAATTTGTTAAATAATTGTGACTGTACTTGTAACTTTAGTGCAATCTCTTTCAAGCCTAATGAATTGTTTCGTGTGAGAGGCAATATTTTAGGGAAAGACGTGAATGTGCTATTTGATTTAGGTAGTACTCACAATTTTTTGAATGCTCGACTTGTGCAGAAGCTCCGAGTGTCCACCATGGCCAGTGATCACCGTTACGTGCTTCGTCTTGCCTCAGGGTCGGACACTGAGATTTGGGATGTCAAAGACTCGAACTTAGAGCTTCGGATGCAGGACTATGTTGAGTCGTTGGATTTCCATGTCATGAATCTGGACTGGACTGATGTGATTTTGGGCTATGAATGGTTTTTTGGCAAATCAGACTCTTTAGAGATAGATTTTAAAAATCATTCTATGGTGTCTACGTGAAGGAGAGCATCTTGGATCTGGAGATCAGTTGGACCTGTTGGATGAATCATTGGGTGTATCTCGTCTTGAACCCGAAAAGATCTTGGATACAAGAACTAAACGATTGAGAAATCGTATAGTTACCGAGCATCTGGTTCGATGGAGGGGATGTACAGACGATGACGATTCCTGGGAACAAGAAGGAAGCTTAAGGAGGAACTTTCCTAGTTTTAAGTTCTGAGGACAGAACTTGAATAAGGGGGGAAGAATGTCATGCCCATGAATGGTCTCGGGTAGCGTGTCCACGCTAGGGACCGGTAGACCAACAACCCATAAGTTAATTGTGACTATAAGAGAATTGGGGCCCTTATGTGTACATGGTCATAATTAATGGTTGTAGGCCTAAACACATGGTGGTGGAGGTGGTATGGGTCTATCAGTGAGTCATTAGGAAACTGGATGACGTGGCCCAGATAGGCTGCAGAGGTGTCCAGTGAGGTGTCACAGTGCACTACTAGTGGTGCATGGGCCTTGGAGGGTATAAGTATACCTGCTGGGCTCTCACTAGTGTATGCTTGATTTGTGATGAGTAGCTACATGCTGCTGGTGTGACTCCTCTTTCCATGACTCTGATTGATCCATAGCTTGGGGGCTAGATCCGTACGATCTAGGTTTGGTTGGGTTGGTTTAACCTCCACCGGTTCCCATGTGTTGTTGCTTGGTATGGTATGCTTAGGCTAGAATTCTGAGTTGAGGACTTTATACTGGGACTGCCTAATGCTACGCTTAGCATGTTCTATCATCTGGTTTAGGTCCTCTAAAATGTTTCTGGCTGCTTCAACTTTTTCTTGTTTAAACCCTACAGCTGTAGGTGAGCGTGGCTGAAAACCGTACATTAGCATAAATGGGCTGTATCCCGTAGCTGAATGTTTGGTACTGTTATAAGCAAACTCTAATATCGAGAGATACTCCTCCCAATTAGTCTGCTTCTTGCTGACGTATGCACGAAGCATATCCTCCAGCACCTGATTTACCCTCTCTGTTTGACCGTCCGTCTGTGGATGGTTGGTGACTCATATTAAGTTTAGTATGAGATGATGGAATACTGCCCTCCGAAAATTTTTGCCTACTCCTTGATATAGAGTAAGCCCCTCCTAGCCCAGTGTGAGGACTGGTAGCATGCATCTGCCAAGTGTCGGCCACGTGGCACTGACGTGGCCGACTGCATGTCGGGACCCAACTGGGGGCCCTATCCTGCTGACAAGGTCCCTAGACTGTGTTAGGCCCACCATGGCTATGGACCATGCTAGGGCACACTACTCACACTGTCTTGCCCTGTTGGTCGTGTACACTGGACACGACCGTGACTGTGGTATCTGACCTATCTGTGTTCTCTAGGGTTCGGCACTGGTCACGAGCTCGTAACACCATCCTAGGTGGTCACGTGTCGCCGGCAGGACCGTGCTTGATGGGACCCACTATGCTATGCCTATTTAGTGATGGGGTTTCTCTCTTTCCATTCACTCAGTCTAACCGAGAGTTGGTGGATGGAGCATATGCATGAGCCAGGATGTGTGCTAGGGAGAGCCGAGTGCGATGGCTGATGGTATGGAACGCTGGTTATCGTACGAGGCTCAACTGGGCATGACTATGTCGATAGCTCTAGTGCATGGGGGTGGGTCGGTTGTGACCCTATGGATGGGCGGATATGGTGCGTCGTCACTGGTATGGGGTGTGCGGAACCTTCAAAGCAAACGGAGATCTTAGGGAGTTGTAACATTTGGTATCAGAGCAGCCGATTCCTTTTCGAGATGCACACGTTCCTTTTACATTTTTGGAATGGTATTCTTTTATTTGGGATGTGGATGTTGGTTTTCCAAGACACTTGTTCAAGTTTATTCTAGTTACAAGCTAAGATTCACTAGCTATGCTAGAAAGCAGGACTTAAGCTAGAAAGCAGGAAGAGAGAATGCTTAGGGAGGCTAAAGAGGAGCAATTATCATAAACCGAATAAAGGAATACAATGTTGCCCTATGTACATCCTCTCCCTAAATCAAATAGAGGATTCAAAAAAGGGAGGGAATAGGATTTGGAGGGAAAATAGTGCGCCATCCCAATAGGAGGACCCCCACTCCAAATCAAGGTGACCAAGTCCTAAAAGTATGACAAGTAGGGCCCAAGGCGAGTATATGAATAAAAAGGGCCCTTAGGCCTGCTTATGCATAATAACGAATAAAAGAATGGACGCGGCAAATGTAATGAGCCAAGTCCATAACTTTCCCCTGTAGAAAAACAAAGCCCTCCATAGGCTAGCAAGCATAATGACTATATAAAACAATAATGTAAGCATGCTAAATACTAAAAAATCACGAACTAATGGAAATACTGATGGAGAGGACATAAGTCGTCACAACAGATACCCCAAAAGTATCATAACTGTGTAAAGCAAGTACTAAGCAAATATTACAACAAAACAAAAAAAAGAATAGTCATAACTAGCCGAATCATGAAGTAGAGGGAACATCTGCAATGACATCTGTAGTAGAGGAACGAACTAAAGCCATGAGGGCTCGAGCCTGATCTGCCAATAATGGTGTATGATATAAGACATAAATAGGCTCCCAAGTGGCCTCCTCAAGAGGACAACCATCCCACTGTACTAAAAGATGAACCTGCCTGCGACGTCGACTATGCTGAAGGCGAACCTAATGGATGGCAATTGGCAAAAAAGGGAACAGCTTTGGCTCTATAGGAAATGTGAGATCGCAAGGAGCATCATCCTCAATGGCTCGTGTAGAATCAGGCAACTGTAACCGCTATGTAACAGGGCTGAGGTGATCCAAGATACAGTAAGGCCCATAATAGCGTGGTGCAAGCTTCTCAGTAGAAGCGTGACCCTGAACAAAGTGATGACGTGCAAAGCGCAACTGGAGGTAAACCATATTACCAACCTGAAACTCAACATGACAGCGATGACGATCAACAAAAGTCTGATAGTCCTGCTGAACATGCTGTAAGTGAGTAGTAGCCCTAGCAATAAGCTCGCGAGCATTGGATAAAAAAGAGGCAATGGTAACTGGTGTATCATCAGGAGGAAGAGGCACCCTTGGCAAAAGTGGAGCATACCCATGAGCTAATAAGAAAGGTGAAACTCCAGTGCTGGTACTAACAGAGCTATTATAGCTATACTCTGCCAAACATAAATGCTGATCCCAATCCTTCAATGTCGAAGAGAATCCTCAAGGATCCGATTAAGGACCTCAGTCTGCCCATCAACAGTAGAATGATAAGCAGTACCCATCAGAAGTTGAGGAAGAGGACCCTTGGATGGAGTAGGAGGAGTAGCAACTGATGTATTTTGAATGATAAGAAGTGCTGCACCCTGAGCCTTTGGCAGGCTACGCATAAACTGCTTCCTGGTAACCAACTGATGGTCACCCTCGGAATCAATACCAGAAAGTAAATGATGTTGACCAGCATGTGTAAAAGACAGTGTCTGCTGAGAAAGATCCACAACAACAATACCAAGTGAAGAAAACCAATATGCACCAAGAATAATGTCATAGCGCTCCAGAGGAATAATATAGAAATCAGCCTGTCCAGAGAAGTCACCAATGCCAGAGTCCAAGCCCTAAAACATCTGAGAGCTGATAAAAGAATGTGAGCTAGCAGCCTCGACACTGAGAGACTGTGTAGTTGAAACAGGTGTAGCATGAATCCTGGTGGAATGTAACTGCTAATAAATGAATGTGTATTGCCAATATCCACCAAAGCAATATACTCTCGTCCCAAAATGCGGACACGTAACTGGATAGAACGAGGACCAGGAGGCCCAGCCCAAGTAGCATAAGCAAGCTGTGCATGGCAAGCGGCGAAAGCAGGATCATCAGGAAGCGGGTTAGCCGGCTCATCGACAGAATGTGCGTCAAAAGTATCAAGAATCTGGATATAAACATCATAATCATCAGGAGTAAGAGCCTCATGGTAAAAAACAGCATTAGGAGCAGTGATAACAGAGGCGCTTCTATTGAATCTCAATGAACTCTATGGCTGATTAACATCGAACAAAGGCAGGACGGAGTGTAGGAGGGCGAGGAGGAACGGTAGTAGGAGAAGCAGTGGAATGAGAGCGAGAAAAACTAGAAGAAGTGGATAACTCAAGATACTTTATGTTGCAAGGTAGTAGCCACAGAGATAGCATCTGAGAGAGTAGGAAGCCGAAAAGATGAGACATCATATCGTAAGGAGCCTCTAAGGCCAGCAATAAAACGTGAAATAAGCTCTGTAGGATGAAGATCAGTAAAAAGGTAGGAAAGCTCAGTAAACTAATCAATATAAGCAGTTAAATCACTAGTATGGCGAAGGCTACGAAACAGATCACATTGGCGAACCAACCACTGTGGGTCAATCATAGCCATACAAAGATCATGACAAAAAGTAGGCCATATATGTAACCCCTCACGAGTAGGCTCAAAGCGATAGACATGTCTTGATTTTCAAATCTATTTCTACCAAAGCTAGGCCTCCTTTGAGCATCCCTCATTAGGTATATGCTCTTGTCCATCATCACCTTATCATTATGGAGCTCTATACATTCTCCATTTCACTGCAATTCTAACAGTAAGAACATTAGTGATTAGTGTATGGCCCCGCTGGGAGTATCTACCGACGTTAGCTAATAAGTCTATGTACGGGGACCCTCAACAAGGGAAGCTGTGTTAGGAGGCAAATAACATCCTACTACATAGAAGTCATTGTTCCAATCCAATACCCTGTCCAAAAAGACAAATCTAAATATATCGCGCATGGTTGTCATGATTGACAAACTCCAAGATCGGATGTAATGTCTCCCTTTATACTACAACTTGTTACAACTCCCTAAGATCTCCGATTGCTTTGAAGGTTCCGCACACCCCATACCAGTGACGACGCATCGTATCTGCCCATCCATTGGGTCACAACCGACCCACCCCCATGCACTGGAGCTATCGACATAGTCATGCCAAGTTGAGCCTCCTACGATAACCGGCGTCCCGTACCAAAACCATCGCACTCGGCTCTCCCTAGCACACCTGCTGGCCTGGAGATACATCCTGGCTCATGCACGTGCTCTCTATCCACCAACTCCCGGGTAGACTGAGTGAATGGAAAGAGGGAAACCCCACCACTATATAGGCATAGCATAATGGGTCCCATCAAGCACGGTCTTGCCGGCGACACGTGACCACCTAGGATGGTGATGTGTGGCACCCATACATGTCGATAACGCCAGAACTGCATCATGCCCCTTGCGAGGCCGTCACCGAAGGGCGTACCGTTATGGTACATAACATTCCCCCCCCCATAAAAACTTCCTTCTATGGGAAAAAACCAGGGAATCTAAGTCTCAAATCGTCTTCCTTCTCCCAGGTGCTCTCATCATCTGACTTACCTTTCCAACAAATCAGATGTTTAGAAATCAAATGATTTCTCAACTGATGACGTCGGGTATCCATGATTCTATTAGGTTCATGGGATACAAAAGCAGTTAAATCGTGAGTGATATATGTAGCATCCATGTAATAAACTGCTAACTCTTGAGTAGCATTGTGTCATAAGTTTGGGAAACTGTGATAACTAGTTGTCCTTTGAAAATGCAAACATTGCAGAGACTGATGATCAGTGCAAAGGTCAAAAGAGACATTTCTAAGGTGATGGCACCAGTTTTTGAGAGCACATAGCAAGCAATTCTTTTTATGCATAGCGTATGACAGAATTCATCAGCTGTAACCCCAACAAGTAGATGAAGAATAGTGCCAACACCTACAACATTAACATTGGTCTATACATAAAAGTTATGATTAGAATTTGTTAAAGCTAAAACATGAGACGTTTGACGTTATCAAACGACTCATGAGAAGCAGGTGTCAAATGAAAAACAAATTTCTTGCATAACAACATGCATAAATGATGAGCAATAGTAGCAAAGTCAAGAGTGGAAGTACATAAACGTGTGGCAAGGCTGAGGGACATTCAGAATTCATAGATGTTGTGGGGTGGAGGCCTACATTGTATGGCAGAGAACCACATATGAATCTGAAGGTCACGTGAATATCATCAAAATAAACTACCACGCAATCACCAAATATTATTCATGATGTTTTGGAAAGTAGTAGGCCCATTAGAAACTCCAAAAGGTAAAATGCGATCATATAACCCAAAAGAAGTACAAAAAGTAGTCTTATACTCATCAGTTGGGTGAATACATATATGATAATAAACTAAACAAAGATCAATTTTAAAAAGGTAGAAGCTTTACACAATTGGTTAAACAAGTCGTCCATGTTTGGAATAAGGTACTTATTTTGAATAGGAAGATGATTCAGAGCATGGTAATCAATAGAAAAATGCTTACTACCATCTTTTTTATCCACAAGTAAAATAGGAGTGCCAAACAAACTTTGACTAGGACAGATAAGGCCTTGAGCGAAAAGATGCAAACCAATTAGTGCTCGGAATAATACCATAACGGTCAATATGAATAACATGGAGATCAACTTGGCGAGAAAAAATATTGATTCGGTAAGGAAGATTAGAGAACATAAGGGTACTTTGAATGAGAATTGAAAACTTTAACATGCATAGGACTGGCACGAATATGAGAAACAATATTGTTTCCGAGAAGTAGTAAACTTTTTGCCTGTAATTCATAGATGCAAATGATTATGACAAGGACCAAGTTTGCCAACTCAGGTGGCATACACAAGATGGGCAAGACACTTAGCTAGATCAGAAAAATCAAGAAGAGTAGGAGCCCCCTAAAGGCAAATCATAGGCTCATCAACATCATGAATGGAGTGATACTGAAACAATAGTTGGTGGTTTAGGAGTTTGTTTGCAATCTCTGAAAAAAGTGTGGACTTTTGCACTTAAAACAGAGATTCTTGGTATGGATTTCGTGACGAATGAAGGATTTTTTTTTTCCTTTCGTTCCGAAAAAAAATCCGATTCGAACAGTCTGTTCGAATCGGACCATTTCGAAATGGTGATTCTTTGAACGAATCACGATTCAAAGAAACTATGTGGTGTGGGGTGATGGAGGAGGACTAGGCATTGCTGGTCAGTAAGTTGGATGGTAAAAAGGTGATGAGCAAGAAAGTGCATTGATACTAAGTTACGAACTCAATCACATACATGGCATCAATGGAAGTACACAAAGTGGCAAATATCATTCACAAGCATTCTCCAACAAAGAAACCTAATGGACGTCGATAGCCTCGATAGCTCATGCATATCTTTGACAAAGGTCTTCAAACATAGATAGAACTCCCCTATAGGAGCTCAGGACATCAAACTCATAAATTGAGAAATGGTAGATCCCCGACCCTCATTTATATCGATTTGGCAATTACCTAGAAGGTTCCAATTTATGGTGCCCAGTTTAGGGCATTTAGACTTATCCACTAAATTGTTCTTGTCCATAAGAAAGGGTGGTCTAACTTAATAAATAAACATATCCCTAATTAGTTGTGGGTACTTGTATGACCATAGCTAGAGGAGCGTGGACCGTGTGTTGTATATCTATAATGCTTATCATTCTCTTTACCTCTAAACAAAAGCTCAATGCTTTCTTATTGATCATTGAAATGTAAAATTCCTAAATTGGAATATGGTTATCCATGTCTCATACACCTACAACTGTGGGTTATTTGCGTAAATTTGCTGTACAATATCATATATGTAAGAATGCTTCACATTTTCTAGTTTTCCTTAGCAAAATCTAAAGTTCACATGCTTGTGTCTTGGTGTCTTTTTGTGGATTTTGCAATCTATGCAAATTCTAACGTTCTTGATTTTTATGGACCTCTTTTAGCTTTGCCTTGAAAAACATTGGCCTTTTATTGTTTTTTCAATGGTATATTTCGTATTCTAATTTTCAAGAATTTTACTCTACAATAAGAAGAATGCGCTGCGCATCCATTTCTGAATTGCAATTTTCTGGCTAGCAAGCTTGGATCTCCAATAAGCCATGGTGTCCCATACCACCATGCCTTACCCTCAACCCTCGCCTACCTACATCCTGAGGCCGAGATAATCGTCTTGACCTGACCACCAGTGGAAGAGCTCTTCATTCTCCAAGAGAGAATGAATGACAAGCTCATGGAGATCCACCTCTATATACGTAGTCTGGGTGGGGTCATCTCCGACCATAGGAGTCGCACACGACCATCAACACACGGCCGTTGTGCACACTGACGCGGGTCCATAACAAAGGAGTCACCACGCGCCAATAAGACATTGACATGTGGCACCCATAGACCTATAGCTCCAGATCAGCGTTCCGTCCCATAAATGAGACCGCCACCTCAAGTTACTTGTTACGTGCCCTTATTGGTATGTAACAACTAGTCATACTTATTTATTACATTATACCTCCTAAAAGCGTATCCGCTGTATCTAGGTCCAATTTGGCCATTTATTTAGTCACAAGGTTGAGGACCCAACTACGTTTCAAGGAAGGAAAGTTAACATAGAGTTCCCAACCTAGATTGGAGGTTGGAAAAGAACTAAAATTTTGCACGGACAGACCCTCATTGGTTTAATCGATGATAAAAATTTTGAGTGTCTTCTAGGGTGAACTTGGAGAGGTAGAGCTCTTTGGTAGGAGGGGCTTGCAAGGTAATGTATTAAATAAACTCTATCATTGCTATTTTATTGGACAATGGTAATCATTGGATGGTTATCAGATCTATTGTTCTATTTTGTATGCTATCCTATGAATTTGTCTATAAACTAATGATATTTTCATTAAGATTTGTTAGACCTTGTTGGTGGAGTCTATGTAAAAATAAATTGGACCAAGGGTGCTGCATTTGAACAATTATACTATGTGGATTTCATTTAAATCACTTAGCTTGTACTTCTCACGAAGAAATTCGTATGCCATAGTTATTACTTGACTTTTTGGAGCAATTTTAGCAATTGATACCCTTCTATTGATAAACTCTTCGGAATATCTGTCTTTTGTGGTAATGTGAAGGGTGCTCAATATGGAGTAGTTGGTTTTGTTTGCGGACTTATTGGCCAAGGGTTTGCTAGTTCAATCATGACTTTCAAGCGGTAAGTCACAATTTGCAAGCTTGTAATTGGAAGATAACTTCTTTGGTTGTAGTTTAATGTTAAGATCACCATCTTAGAGGAAAAACTTGAGGTACATTACACTAAAATGAAAATTTTGCTATTTTCTTAAGCTATGAAGTTTGAAACATTTGTTAAGAATCACTATGCTGCTTCAATTACAATAGTAGTATAGAAGTGTAATTATTTGTGATTTGCTGATTTCATGCAACATGCTAATATGATTGTTATTTTTAGAAAACTAAAAAAATCGGATGAACACGAAGTTGCTATTCCACCAATTCTTCCAACTGCTGCATTATGGGGTGAGTCCTCCTTTATAGATGAAATGATTTGTCTCATAGGAACATTCTAATTTTTTAATGCTTTCTTGTTCAATTAATATGCTTTACATTCTAGTGATTTGTGTACTTTGACACTAAGCTTAAAATGTAACTAGCTCATGCTATTTTGGAAGTCAACTCAAAAGAACAACGAGAGTATGAACAACCAATTTGGCAAGTTCAATCATTGGTCACATTAGATTTATTGATCAATCTCAATGACTACAAATAGTGAGAGAAGTTCTGAACATAACACATAATTATCGAAATGTACTTTTCCAACTATTGCAAGCTTCTATGTGTAACAAGTTGAATACATCCTCAATGGAGAATAGCTACAAAGCAAAATATTGTGATATTTGACATCACCACTTCCATCTTCATAATACCCTACAGATTCACACTTCCCTTCACAATAATGAAATCCTATTCCAAAGAAGCATCATAGTCATATTGTTTGTGTTTAATGAAGATCTTCCTTTGCAGACACAGCCAATGGGTTGCTAGTCTACATTCGCTCCACTCCCTTACCTTTGCATGAAAGAGATTGAACCTCTTCATCTTTAGAATCGTTAATTTTGTAGCTCCTAATAGATTCCATCATAGGTCAACTTTCAATGGACAATGACTCTCACCTTTGACACCAT
This sequence comes from Diphasiastrum complanatum, assembly GCA_029204225.1. NCBI lineage: Eukaryota > Viridiplantae > Streptophyta > Lycopodiopsida > Lycopodiales > Lycopodiaceae > Diphasiastrum > Diphasiastrum complanatum. The sequence goes on along the minus strand of CM055102.1, from coordinate 59,833,924 downwards.
AACCTCTTCCAATCCACAAGTCTCAGCCTATCACATATGTTGACTTATGGAATCTAAATTCAACATACACTTATCTGCATCACAAAATCAACATACACTACTAATTGGAATCCAAAGAAAGAGAACAATAAGCAAGTTAGCATAGGGTAGATTAGATCCCAATGGCACACATGCATCCATATGGAAGATTCTCAAGCTAGGAAAGGACAAAAATCCTTAATGCAACAATCCTACAAAATTGCAACACACAAGAGCAATGAATATCTAAAAGATAATAGAAGGAACACACAAGGGAGGTAGGAGAAGAAGAATCTTTTAATCTGGCCATCACTTTCAAACCGCTCAAGTTGTATGCCAAAGCTCCAAGACTTCCCCACATGAAATAAGGTCGTGTGCTATCAATGTCCATATATAGTCAAGTGGGTAAATAAGGACTCCAATTATCCACTAGAGGAATGGAGGTTGAGCTCATTTGTACATTGCTCTTGAGAGAAATCAAGCTTGGTGTGATTTCTGACAATTTTGCTCTTCAAGAAGGATTGTTGTTGATGTATGTGATGTTTTTTTGAGTCTAATGAGTTGATCTGAACCTGTTGTGAATTCCGTACTGTCCACACGTGTGAGGGACCGTGAAGATCAATAGATGCTAGTTTATTTGTGGTGTCGAAAGGCAATTGCCATTCTAGATGAGATTAAGCTAGATTCAGTGTCTAGATTTTGATCAATCTTGTTGATGTGGAATCCTTGATGCTTGAATGATATATGTAGATCCAAACGAGGTTTAGATCCTCTGATTTTAACAAGATATGAGGGCTGGATCCAAGCATTCACCAAGATCCATTCCAAATTAGCAAGTTTTTCAAGATCTAAGTGATTCTTTGAAGCAATTCTAAGACTTGATTTGATCTCAGGCATAACATCTTCATTTCCTTCATACTTTAGGTGGTTTTAGGATCAAGTAGGTTCATGTCAATGTGTGTGATGCTCAGAATCCGTGGATGATCCAAAACTTTGATGTAGTACCAATTTAGTATGTGTTACTAGATTAAGTGTCTACAAAATCCTAAAATCAATAAGCTTGAAGTCTACTTTCACATGTATATCTATCCTTGGAAAGCAAATCATCATTTTCAGAATACTGATCTGATGTTTATACCTTGGTAGGGCACCCAACCTCTGTGGTTTAGGTTCAGATCAAAAGTACTTTTTGTGTATAAATAAAAAATTATTGATTTCTCAAGTATAGTCAAAAAGTAGGAAACATTGTGTGTTAGTTTTAGCTCCAAATCATTTTTGATCTCAACCAAATCTCAAGAGGAGATTATTGTAGGCCTGAGTGAGTCTAAAGGGAGTGTCTAGATCTGAGAAAAGTGATTTCAAGTCAAAGCTTAAGTGCTTTAACTTAGTGATTTGAGCAAGGACAATTTTTCAAGTTTTTTGACATTGGTGAGGAGGTGAAGCAAATAGAGATCAAGATCTATAAGGTTATATTGATGTAACTTTGTGTACATCACTATAAGGTTGCAGACACGTGCAAAATCACCTCTGATCACTGCTCACACGTGTGTACTTTGTGTACCACAAAATCTTAGCTATTGCTTCAATTGGATCATTCCTTTTGGAAGCTAGTGAGATACTGACTTCATCAAACTATCCTATTTGGAAAGTGGGGATGGAATCATTTTTAGGCCTTCAAGATCTCTTTGATATTGCCCTGGGAATTGAGGAGCCTCAAATTTTTCAAGAAAATGTGAGATACACATTGCATCAAAATGAATATGTCCAATACACTTGGATATATCTCTTGTCTTCTAAATCTATGGTGTTTGAGACTTTTTTGAAGTTCAAGAGCTTGTGGAAAATCAATTTAGTACCAACATCAAGGTATTAAGGTCGGATGGAGGAGGAGAATACATCTCCACAAGCTCTTTTGTAAGCAAAGTGACATCAAGAGGGAGTATTCATGCCCTTACACACCTCAACAAAATGGGGTGGCCGAGATGAAGAACTGTACACTATGTGAATGTGCAGAGGCCTTACGGATGGATGCTCATCTTCCCAAGTCACTTTGGGGAGAAGCCATTTCTTGTGCTAGTTATCTTTGTAATCATCCTCTCGACAACAAAAAGTTCAAGTCATTGATGGAGATGGCCCGAGACTTGAAGAGGAGAAATCTCAAGATCTCATGTCTCGAAGAAGATCTTCTAGATCCAAATCCGAGCCCTTGAGGCTCACCTATCTTGATAAGGGAAGGCAAGCCGAAGTTGGTAACACTCCTGATGCTCTCTTCACTTCTTTTGATGAACCGTCATGTGTTCAAGAAGCATTAGATTCAAAAGATTGGTATCAAGCTATGATCATAGAGTACAATGCATTGATTGAAAATCACACTTGGATATTGATAGATCTATCATCTAACAAGAAAGCTATTGGTTGTAAATGGGCTTTTAGAACCAAATACAATCAAGATGGATCAATCAACATGCTCAAGGCTCAGCTATGTGCAAAAGGCTATGCACAAACCAAAGGTTTGGACTATGAAGAGGCCTTTGCACCCATGGCCAAGATGACAACGATTAGAATCTTGATTACTTTATCTTCACATTTCAATTGGATGATCTTTCAAATGGATGTATCTAATGGTTTCTTGTATGGCTATCTTGAGGAGGAGATATACATGGAGCAACCCGAGGGCTTCATTCAACATGGACTCGAAGACTAAGTTTGCCTACACAAGAAGAGCTTATATGGTTTGAAACAAGCATCAAGATCATGGCATGCTCGGCTACATTCCGTTCTTATTTCACTTGGATTCAATCTAAGTGACTTAGATCCGTAGATCTCATCAATGAAACCAAGATGGCATTCAATAAGGAGTTCAAAATGGATCAAGCGGCTATTGACGGAGCTTAAGGTGATTAGATCTGAAGGCATTCCCCTCATCAAATGTGATAACAAATCAGCTCAAAGCCTTGCAACCAATCCGATCTTCCATGCTAGGAGCAAGCACCTCAAAGTTGCCTACCATTTTGTGAGAGAGAAAGTGCAATTAAAAGAAGTCAAGTTGGAGCATGTGGACACCTCATTTTGTGTGGCTGACATTCTTACTAAACCATTGTTGAAAGCTTCATTTGATAAGTTAGATCAGCCTTGGAGTTATTAGCAAATCTATGTTCAAAATCTAGTGACAATTTTTTTATGGAGTGTGAAAAATGTTAAAATCTAGCTACTAGATTCATGCCATGTGGCACCATGATGGATTGACATGTATCATCCACACGTTTACATAAGTAGGATAGGATTTGATTGAATCAAGTCACCTATGATTTCCTTGAATTATGCTTGAATCAAGGTCAACTCACAAGGTCCTATTTTGTAGGGATTTTCCTTGAGGTCGGCCACCTCCAAAAAGAGGCACCTTGATCTAAGGGCTAATTTGCCTAATCTAAGGCCTTGATTGGTAGGGTTAGGGTCAAAAATTTAAGACCTAACCTCAGATCCGAGCTCAATAGTTATGGATTGAGAGCTCATTTGTACATTGCTCTTGAGAGAAATCAAGCTTAGTGTGATTTTTGACAATTTTGCTCTTCCAAGGATTGTTGTTGATGTGATATTGTCCACACGTGTGGGGGACCGTGAAGATCAATAGATGCTAGTTTATTTGTTGTATCAAAAGGCAATTTCCATTCTAGGTGAGATTAAGCTAGATTTAGTGTCTAGATTTTGATCAATCTTGTTGATGTGCAATCTTGATTCTTGAATGATGTATGTAGATCCAAGTGAGGCTTAGATCCTCTGATTTTAAAAGGAAATTCGAACAGATTTCAAAGCTTGGGAACTTCAAATTTGATGGTCTCTGCTACTTGAATCTTAAGTAAAACTGGCTGCTGCTCAAATTTGATAAACTTTCCTCCACTCATATGTAAGTAAGATCATCATTCATGAAAATCTGAGCCCCTGATACCTTGGTCCGTGAGTGGAATTGTCCTTCTTGGTATGCAAAAGCTATCTCCATACCCACACAATGATGATCCAAAGTGGTCTCAAAGAATCATGTTGCTTCCCCAATGGCATTTTGCAGGTCGCCAATGCCTATCACCTTCATATTGAGAGGTGTTTACTCTCTAAGCCTCTCTGTGATGGTAGTTGAGACAACGGATGATATTGGTGCACTACGGTTGCTGCCCTTCTTGAGTACCGCTGCCCCTGAAAGGGTTTCATCTTGGTGTTGGTTGATAATTTTCTCAAGTTTCTGGATAAGTGTCGTCAGCTTGTGTCAAGCTGTCATAAATCGACTTCTTCTTGATAATCTCTGCGTTAAGGGCAATGATCTCTTCTTTCCTTGTAGAGTTTGGACAATCTGTACCATATTGGGCATATCTCTCTTTAGGGCAAAGAATTCTGCAAAAAGCTGCTCGACTCATTGATAGGAAGGTACACATAGGTCAGAGGTTCATAGCTTGACCATATCTGTGGTTAAGACTTGTTGAGGATCACGTTGTGATTGTTTTGATAGGGGCAGTACCCACTAGCCAAATATGGTTGTTAATGTCCTATGGGGGAGGATCCAAAGGTCCTAATGGTTAGGTTGGTTTGCCCTACTCTCTCCTTTATGTGTTGCTTGATTCTAGTCACTTCTTGGTGGTCTTCTTATCAGTATCAGGGCCATAGCTGGTTCGGAAGCCACCAAGGAGGCTATACGTCGTTCAGGTGAAAGCTGGAGGCATTTCGGATTATTGACGGATCGGAAGGAGATCGTGTTTGCTGAGGAAGGTCATTTCTTGCTCTGCTCAACTTTTATGTGAGCCGGAGTAGCGATTCCAACTAAGTGCTTGTTCTTACAGCAAGTTACAATCCCTAGAATTACCTCTCAAGGTTTTCTTTAGCTTTTATGATAATAGGATGGCTGTCAGCATAGCTTGGAAAGAAAGGAATTTGTGGTAGGAAAATCGCTGGTGGAATTGCTAATTTCCCAACGATTTAGTGCCTAGCCATCTGACTGGGTTTAGGAAGATTTACGAGGTTAAAATCAGGTTAGGAGGGGGGTTTCCAGAAAAGAAAATTCTGATTCCATTGGTGATAGAGCCCTGATCTTCTCTTTAATTCACAGACCTTGAATATTTCAGCTACGTCAGAAGTATTTCAACACAAAATCAATAGGTTGAAAATTGCTGGGCACTCTGGTTTTATTGGTAAAGTTCTAAAATTTTCTCAGAATCGACATCTATTTCAGCTCTGGCAAAGCTCTAAAATTTTCTCAGAATCTACATCTATTTCAGCATTGGTATAATAGCTCTTGTGGGTCAGCGTCTTCAGGGCTGATTGATTCCTGAGACAGGGATTTAAGCCCGAAGTAGTTGAGGACTGGATTAGCCATTGGTCAAGCTACTTCGACCTACATAATGTACATGAGGACAAGAGAATATCTTCAGTTTCTTGAGGGAAAGGCCTCTTGGTGGAGGGAGCTAACTCCCAAACCCATGCCATGGGCCAAATTCAAGGAGAAATTCTTGATTGCCTTCATGGTTGCCGCATACATGTACACATTGCACATGCACATGCATATACAGACACATACATGTACACATGCACACACGCGATATATATGAGGTTTATGGAATGTCACGCATGGGCAACCATAGCCTGGATACCTATATCTAGAAGTTTACGGACTTTATGACTAAAGTGCCCTTATTTGACAAAAAAATTGGTGCAGTGGCAGTTCATACAAGGAGTGAGGGCCGAAAACCAAAATGAATGTAAGCGTAATGTTTTGACTATGCTAGAGAATTTTATGTGTGTCATGTGCTTATGACAGTACGGTGGTCGCCTTTCAAAAGCAAAATCAAAACCCGATGATTGCCAATCTAAAACCCAAGAAAAACAAAAGAGAAACTAAATTTTTTGACGAACTTGATGAAGCTGCCCATAAGAAAAAACCTAAAACTAAAAGAATGCTGCAAAGTCCAAGGACAGAATAAGGGCAATGACAGAGAATCTTCGCTTTATCTGCAAAAGGCCAGGGCAACTCATGTAGATTAAATGGGCCCCTTGGCTCCAACCTCTTTGAAGTTTAAATATTAAGTAGTGTCCTGTGCAAGTGTACATTGAATAGCTAAATGAGTGTTTAGCTCTAAATCTGATCTCTTTTGCAAATACCCTATGCAAATATGTAGTATCAATCCAGGCTATGATGTCATATGTACAAGTTTAGGAAGCTGAAACCTAAACTAGTACATTTAATCAAGATCACAACACATTATGTTCTATGTGGTGATATCTTGTACTAAATGCATGGATGAATCGTGAATCTTGATTCTTAAATGTATGAATGAATCTTAAACCCAGACTAATAGATTACTAATCATGCACTCTAATAGGTAATATACTAAATATTGTAGTCCTGCATGTCTATATGGATACCTGAAATACACTTGCTGGTTTGAAAGCACTCAAAATGACAAGGTTACCCCAGGGACTTCGAGGCTTTGGTCTCACCGTTATGAATGAGTGTGATTCAAACAGCTTTGTATCCACTATCTAATGTTAATCTGTGAAATGGAGGTTTTGCAATCTCATATAGATATGTGATAATGGGTTGATAATTTGGATTAGGGCATCTGCTATTGTTGTAGGCTGTAGCATATGTACTAGCTTGTTGCTTCTTTTTTATTTAATTGCGACGCTAGCAAGCAGCGTGCAGCATTTTGAGAGAGAGAGAGAGAGAGAGAGAGAGAGAGAGATTATCCACTGACATTGACATGGGCCACAAGAATAACTGATCATCTTTACCATGGTAGCACAATCAAGGTTGATAGGGTGATGATGTATATATGTACAGAGTATAGACAAGAAGACAGTTTAATGTAATACATAGCTTCAAGATAGCTCAGTGATAGAAGTAGACAGAGTACAATCCAATCATAGAATTAATGAACCATCCACGGTTCACCACGGTTCTGAGAACCGTACGGTTCACAAATTTTTTTGCTTGGAACCGTGTTGAACCGTACAGTTGATTAATTAATTAACTATTTTTCTGTTTCCCACCCCCAAAAATAGCCCAAAAAATGCCAAAAAAAATCTGTGAAATCTGGCTCAATCTGTGAATTCATTTGTGAAATCAGCGGACCATTTGTGAAATCTGTGTGAAATCTGTGAATCTGGTTTAATCTGTGAAATCATTTGTGAAATCAGATGCAAAAATCTGTGAAATCATTTGTGAAATCAGAGGACCATTTGTGAAATCTGTGTGAAATCTGTGAAATTTATGAAATGAGGACCAAAAATGACTTGGGAGGGGTTTTGGGGGGAAATTGGGAAAATAAATAAATAAATAATTAATTAATTAACTACAGGAACCGTACCACGGTTCATGAACCGTGGTACGGTTCCCAACACGGTTCCCAGGACCCACGGTTCTGAGAACCGTGGGTTCTATGAATCCAATCAAAAGGTCGAAAACTGAGCACTTTTGGACCATATTATTTCCACGAACCGTGGTACAGTTCCCAGGACCCACGGTTCTGAGAACCGTGGGTTCTATGATTCCAATCAAAAAGTCGGAAACTGAGCACTTTTGGACCATATTATTTCCTTGTTAACCTGACTTTGAAGCTTGTAATACTAATATCTGAAGCTATTTCAGCTGGCAATAAAAGCCTTTTGGGTAATGACTGTGATTTGCAAACGGAAACTAAGATTTTTATAAGTTCACCATTAATTACTTCACTTGAAATTCTAATCATCTTTGGTATGTACGACCCTGTTCCAGCAAAGCAATACAGTATACTCAAATCATTCAAATTAATAGCAATCAGTGCCAGCAAATGGGAAACAAAAGTTCATATTCCAAAAGTACAGAGCCACAATTATTTATATTCACTGTAGCTCATGCTTGTCTCTATCTGGCATCGGCACAACGTTTCAATGCCACCTTTCTGTGATAAATGGATTATCAATGTCACCTCTATTTACTCATCTCATCTCTTATTGGATCGAACTGACTTATCTGCACAGTGGATGCATGGTCTCTCTCTCTCTCTCTCTCTCTCTCTCTCTCTCTCTCTCTCTCTCAACTGACATTCTCTGCAGTTTTTGAGTCGTCGCCCTAAAATGCCCACCATGAACCTGTTTCATATTAACAAATCCTCTCTCTTGAAAAACCTGTTTGGATTCCAAGCATCTCTCCCACGATTGGAAATCCCAATAGCATGAAGGCATGCAATTGACACCTAACCAAACCATAATTAGCAATACTTCATGCATGCAATTGATACCTAGCCAAAATCATAATTAGCATTACTTCACATACGGTTAAGATAAGTCAATGGTCAATCAAAGTCAAAACCATAATTAGCAATACTTTACTTATGGTCCATATAAGTCAATGGTCAATATAAGTCGAAACCGTAATTAGCAATACTTATGGTCAAGATAAATCAAAACCCTAATTTCGAACGGATGAATCAAAACATAGGAATCGCGTTTTGTCTATCACAGCATTCTCTCTCTCTCTCTCTCTCTCTCAACCTCTTCTTTTTGGCATGCATGCAGCTGTATTTATGGCTGTCTCTTCAAACACACGCTATCAGATTGTCAATGGTCTCGAGCGTGTTGTTGAAAGCTCTTCAGTGGCAAAACGTGTGCCACAATTTGCAATGGCATTTACTATCGGGATACGTTTTGCCAATAACATATACGGCGGAATGCAATTCGTTGATTGGGCTAGATGGGCTGGAGTGCAATAGATTTACAATTGATAGGTTGGCCTGCACTTGCTTATTTTTGGAAGTTGCAATCTGTCATATGTGTGAAATTGGCTGCAGTTTGAAAGCTGTTGTAGGAGCAGCAATTGTTCTGACTTTAGTCTCATTTTTGGAAAGTAATCTGCAGCATCAAGTTTTGTTCTTCTGTTCTTTTTTATTAGCTGCTCCGCATGTGGAAGCAATTTGCTCTTCCGCGAACAGATGATAATGCAATCGATTCAAGCTTGGTACCTATTGATGTTTTCATTTGCTTAAAAAAAGTGCCCTTATTTGAGAATCAATGGTTGCATGCAATTATTTAAAAGTTTGGCAATCAATGACTGCCTATGGCATGTCTACCTTCTGAAATTGGGAATTCTTATTGACTCTCCTCCTCAAAAAGGACTACATATTTTATTATCTTTTAAAGTGTGCTTTTTACTCTACCAGTCATCTTTTGTAATGTGGGAGTGTGGCTATTTGTTCTGACTCTTGATTATTAGGAAGGATGATATACCTGGTGTTTTCAGGCATATATTTAATGCGGGGATGTAACTGTGTCGTAAGTATGAGAAATGGATGATCTTATTTGGTGAAATCATAAGTTTTAAATTCTTGTGTTGCTTTTGGAGGAGAAAGTTATGACACATATCAACACTATAGTATGTTATCACCTCAAGCTTTTAGTAATTGCTATGAAATTCTTATGGAACTCTTTCACTAGAACAACTCATGTGCTTTGCAAAGAAAGTAATGAAAGTCAACTTTTCTGGAACTTATCTTTTCCTTAGAACTATTGGAAAGACTTGTTTCCACACTCAAAAATCTACATGTTCAATATAAAGATGTAACCACAGTTCATTGTTTTTTTCTCATGGATTTTCATTAATGTCAGATTCTCGTTTCCAACAAAAACTATGATCGTAAATGTCTTTTCCTCATAGCTAGTATGTCTTACACAATTTGGTATATCATGTAATGTGTGTGTGCCAAACTGTCCAAAGGTATTACTAGATGATGGCTTGGTTGTCAGGAAACGAGTAAACCCTTACACCCCAAACACCCCAAGCAAAGCACTTCAGGGGTGTAGGGAACTCTACATCATTATTGGAGCCATGAAGAATATTATTGAGCTTTGAAAGCAAAATTTTCGTGCTTTCTATTTCAAGAGTAGACATTCAAAGACGAAATGTAGTGGAGCCATAAAAATAAAGTATTTAGCTTTAACAAAAATTTCAAGAGTAGATTGAAATGATAGGTATACAAAGTTACAAAAATTTCAAGAGTAGATTGAAATGATAGGTATACAAAGTTACAAAAATAAATCATCCAAATTGGACAAGTTAGTATATCCTTATTGGATTGTGTCAATAATCTTCAAAAAGAAAATACAAACATTGATTTATTGTGAATTTTGAGATTATAACTTCAAGAATTACAATCGAGAATGTTATATAGAGACTATAAATCATGATAACTATCATCTCCCGATGTAGCATAGGAGTTACAATGGGGGCCCGCAAAGAAAATGTGCTTTCCAAAATCTAGATCCATGTCAATATTGAAAGACTAGACAATGAGGGATAGTTATGCACAAGTGTCCAATGTCATTCTCATACAAGCATGCCCCTTTGTTTTGGGATTGTTGATTGAATCATCTAAAATTGATGAAGCTCTTTTCTGAACATTCTTTGAAAAGGTCGTTAAGCAAACAAAAGCATGCATTAAGAAAAAAAAATCATTCGCCTTTGTACTGCTAAGGCAATTCTTTTTTGTAGTAGCTAAGTGACCAAATACTAGCCTTCACAATGAGAGAAACTAGCCCTCTCATTGAAAATACAAATACTTAACCTTTGCAACTATGTAGTATCTAATCCACAATCCTCCCACATTAAAGTTGATTTTACAACCAATTTGTCATGCAACGCATTTGTAGGTCATCATTTTTCCTATGCAAACATGTTATACGTGTAAAGTTTGGCATTCTTTTGGAAAGAAAAATCAGTGTCTTGGCCCGGTTGTACATATTGCTCTTTAGTGAATGATTGAAGTTGTTACTTACATGTTGTGCCTTTGTTGTATGGAAACAATATGGTTTTGTAACCTCGTACTAATCAATATGGATACTTTGATATGAGTTTTTCAAGGTTTAAACCCTATTGCCAAAATAATGGTTGCTAGAGAAGACTAGGCAATTTTTGTTCAAGTCAATTCGTGTTGTTAAATGAATCTTGTTTCAAACATGGATAACAATTGACGCTTAGTTATGACACATCTTCTTCATTGTACTAACTCGTGTGTTTTGTGTGGTGGAATGGTGGCAAATAGGACCTGTGTCTTAGAATTGGCTTCACCTTCTAGTCTTATTGTATTATAAGACGATGTTCAATTTTATGTAACCAATGCAATGACATTTGTTTTGGTACTCTAACCTAAAAAAGAATAATATTTTTTGTTTATTTCTCTATTTTTAGCCCAAAATCATGGTTTTGTATAAGTCATTCTCCAAATTATACAAAAAAATAAGTATCAAATAACACTCATTTACAATAGAATATGACAATTATTTTTTACAAATTCATAAAATCATCACAATAAAAAAATTAGATAACACTTGAAGACAACACGACTTTTGATGATCCAATCCTCATAAAAATACAAGAGAACTAAAAAATGCATATATGTTTTTTGCAGTACGTTCTAAAGAATTTTGACTAACGCCTCTTAAATCAAAATTTGACATATTCTCAACACACTCTAGTTTTCAGCTAATAAAGTCTTCGTTGATCGGCAAATTTTCTTCTGAATCAATATCCGATGTTGATTTAAAAAATCTTGTATACTAGCATTCTCGTAAATAATTAGTCTTTGTCAACTCAAAATTAAAAGCTAGAAATCTACACTTCTGAATTCAAATCATTCACCTTGGTTGATTTTTCGGCAATTATGTTCTCTTGCCTTTCATATACTTGCAACATTTCCAATTCATACCTTCCTAGAAAACCATTCATTGAGATGGTGTGTAGCCAATGGACCCGTAATACTTTCGACTGATTATTGTTTTAAATAAATCCAAGTACCTTTGCAAAATCCAAAATGGATGTTGCTCATTATTAACATCATTAACAATCCCAAAGTTAGATCCAATTGGAGTGAACTTTTGATAAACGTTTAAAATTGGAATTTTAGAAGATGAGTCAGAAGTTTTGACAGAGCAATGAGTAACATTGAAAGGAATAGATGAAGAAGGATTACTGGCCATCATGTTAAATTGAAACTAAAAAATTACGGACTGTGATTAGCATAGAAATAAAAATAATATTGAATGAGATTGAGAACACATTGTTGGGGATGAATGGATAAATGGTGGTGGTACGGATAGAAGCTGAGATGGCAGTACCCCAACGATCCCTCAGTGTGTGCACAATGTCTACCCCAAAAAGAGGTTCTGTAGGTGAACACAAATAGTTTAAAGCTTTGCAGAAGTGTAAAGAATCAGAACAAGAGCTTAGAATCAACACAATTTAACAGTCATAAGAGTAGTTTAATCTACAAATAGTTTTATCTACATACATCATTCGATCAAAACAGAATATAAAAATACATTTGATTCAGTAGGACAGGACTTAGATTTATTGGAACAATATTCGAATAATAATTAAGAGTACAAGTCTGAATGCAAATAGAAACGTGCACTTTTTGAAACAGTACTCTAATGCAACAGAGAGAAAGAAGCGAGTATTGCACTTTGATGCTCGATCGACTGAATTGATTGTTGTGTCTATCTATGTCTAATTTTAAAGTCTATATACAAATTAAATTGACGTAGATCATGGCAAGAGGATCGTGAAGTAGTGGAACATGATCAATGGCACAAGGATTGTTAAGCGGTGGAGCATGAAGTCTAGCGCCGCTTCACTAATGACTGCAAGTGATTTCATTGCGGTTCATTTGGGGTCTGTTTCCTTCGTGTATCGTAACCGCTAGTTATCATAGGTGGTTCACTTGCAATGTCTTTATGGTCATCGTTGAAATTGGTCTCCGCCATTGACCATAAATCAACCCAACACAGGAGACCTTTTAAATCAAATCAAGAACATGTTTCTAAAGGTCTGCTAGACTTAGTTCACAGAGACATATGTGGCCCAATGAAAACACCATCATTGCTTATATTTTTTATTACTTGTATTGATGACTATTCAAGAAGGACTGTTGTATATTTCATGAAGCACAAATATGAGACTTTCAGATTCTTCAAAGAATATAAAGAAAATGCAGATTTACAAATAGAAAAGAAGATCAAAACTTTAAGGAGTGATGACAATGGTGAATACATCTCGAATGAGTTCAAGAACTTCTGTTCCGCCATAGGCATCGAACATTAGTTTGTTGCTTCCTATTCTCCACAGTCGAATGAACTGGCTAAAAGGAAGAACAAGACCTTAGTCAAATCTACCAAATGCATGATCTCATATGCTTCATTGCCCAAATCATTCTAGCAACATGTTGTATCAACAACAACCTACGTACAAAATAAATGTATTACTAAAGGACTACCTGACAACAAAACCCCCTCATGAAGTTTGGACAGGCTCCAAACCTTCATTTAAGCATTTGAGAGTATTCGGATGCACTACCTATGCTCATGTCCCAAAGGACAAAAAAAAGAAACTTGATGAGCATTCATTCAAAACTATTTTTGTTGGCTATTGTTCCTCTAACGAAATGTATCGACTATACAATATTGAAACCTACAAAGTATTCATTAACAGGGATGTGACATTCCTTAAAGATCAGCTTATTGACTTAAAGGGCGAGGACTAGATGCAGTCCCTAGTTTCTACCCCAACAACTAATGCATATCAAGATGATATTCCTTCAAGCAGTCAACTTGTACAGTCAGCACCAAACGAATTGAAGAGGAAGATATGAAATCAGAATATTTGGGACATTGGAGGCGAATAGTGATTAAGAATGACTCCCAAACTGAGATAATTGATTGGATGGAGGCCTTAGCCATGGTCGATTGTTTGAATTCTGTGATAACTCTTTTGCACGATCTGACCTAGCCAATGAAGATGACATTCTCAGTTCCACTATAGGAGACATGGGGAGAGAACCATAGGACAACATTCATTAGTAATTGATGTGTGGATTCTTCTCTATTGTGAAGTTTTTTAGGCAATCTACTTGCACAACATGCCATTTCATGTGCACTTTTTCATTTAGCTTGGGGAAGAGCTGGAACTTAGGATATAGTACCTTATTCTGATGTGAGGTGAACTAGTTTTTGCAACTAGACATTAGAGAAGTTCCAAATTCAGAAAAGACCTTAAAGATATTGTTTATTTTTTTCTCAGAATTTTTTTACATGGATTAATCAAAACATTCAAATTTGAAATCTACCTAACGTAGCTCACTAAATTTTTTTTAAAAAAAAACGTTTTTTCCAATAAAATTAAAATTTGGCGTCGAAGGCAATTCGCAAGCATGACATGTTGTCCATAGTATAATTTCCATTCTTTTTTATAGCATGCCATTGGAAAGTGCTCAATGTGAGCTTTCAATGACACCCTACATGACCCAGTTTCGAGCTACCGTAGTTCTAAGCTACCGTTCAAAAGTTATAGTCAATCAAACTCTTTTGTGCATGGATAGAGCACCCTCTTAATGAGAGGGTGCTCTATATGCACACATAAGAGATATTGGGTTGAGAGGGTCCTCTATCCGCCAACAGAAGAGATATTGGGTCTTTTGTATACTTTGACTAGCTATAACTTTTGAACGGTAGCTCAAAATTGAGTCATCTAGGGGTCCTTGGAAGTTGGAAATATCTCATCGAGCACTTCTAATGGCACCATTTTAGTCTCAATCGGAGCTATGGTTTAAAAGTCATACTATTTTAATGAACTATAAGCTATAATGAAGCATTGGGCATAACATGAATTTATTTTGGTAATTTACATTAACAAACTTTGTCCATCTACGTGGCATTCCTTATAGGGTCTCTTTTGGATTCAAAGTTTCTCTAATGAGTTGTTCCTCCACATAAAAGGTAAGCAACTACTATGAAAATTAAAAAAAAGACCAACTTTTCTCTAGCGATTGTTACCTGTTCACTTTGGGCTTACGTAGGTGTATGTGTGGATAAATAGCCTACTTGTTGTACAACACCCATCGATGTTCTTAAAATTAAAGTTTATTTTCTTTACCATAGTAACTGTAATTGCCAATCTATTTTGATTCGTAAATCTTGAATTATTCACATTGAATTTAGTCTGGTGATTATTGTGTGTAAATTTATAGTAAGTTCACAAAGAGTATCTCTTTCAAACATCTACAATAATGTACCAAACATCTTGTTAACAAGCACAACCTACTAGCAACATTCTTGGTCTATAGGTTTTGGCCAACATGTCCTAGACTTTTTAGTTGTTTTCACCATACTCATTTGGATCAATGACATATCCTTTAAATAAATGAATGAATTTTCTAGTGCCCTTTCCATTGGGGAATCTTGCCACAAAAATGGCTTGGCCTAATGGCCTCACCATCTTCTATGGCAATATTTCCCAATGGAATTGTCACTAGAAAATCCATTCCCCAATACAAAAACCAAGCAAACAACTTTAAGTGCTCTTACCTAAAACTATTGAGATATGTGATGTAGTCATTTTTTGTGGACATTGGATATGGAAAAAACAATTCTATTGGAAATTAAGTTTTCTAACCATCATAAAGTCTTTTTGGGTCATAAAGATCATGTAAAATTTATCACTACTTTATAGTTAGAGAGGGCCATACATATTTTGGACATTTAGTGTATTTCTTGATGATGGGAGAATTCATTTAGATTTTAGACTATCATGGGTAGCTGGTTTTAGATTGCTCCATATTTATAAAGATTACCCAACGGGGTTGGCTCAACTGGTTAGCTTGGCATCCAAAGTTTCTTAGGTCCCAGGTTCGAGCCTCCCCTTGGAAACCAAGAAGCATATTTATAAAGATGGGAGAAGATGGGTCCTTTCCCCTTTGAGAATTGTGCTTGATCATTGCCACTACCTTGCATATGAATGAGATGGTACCCACAAAATTTGAAGCTAAACCCACCCACCATCTCTTGCACAAATGTAACCCTATTTCAGAGGCAAGTAGAGAGGAAAATCACAAGCAGCTTTGCTGAATCACAAAGCCCATTTCTGTCACACTAAATGGGCAATTTGGTTACATAATTAACAGGAAAGGAGGTTGATCCATGTGTATGTGCATCATACTCAAACAAAAGAAAGGGTGAAAGGAGATCGACATGCCTTTAGTAGTGATCTTTCCATGCAATTGGCGATGTTGTGTTAGAATTTTCATAATGTAATCTAACACCACTTTTTTGTTTCACGATAATGTGACAAGCTCTATAAGATCCAATTCTTGCTTGTTTCTTTCATCAATGCACTCATCGCTGATTTGATTCACAGGATCGGGTCTCATCCATTCGTTATATTGCGTCATGGAATGGTATGTTGGAAGCGCAGAGCTTTCAGGATCAATATGGTATAACTGATCGTAATCTGTGTGGGTATACATCTGCGATGTAATGGCTTGCTGCGCTTGGCCACAGTATCCATATGCAGTATCTGCTAATAGTATCTGGAAAACTTGGCCTTGAGGAATTATCGAGAGGTTTTGTGATGGATAGACAGCAAGAGCGCCGGTACTCATGCTCCGGCTGTCATGCACTGGAAGCTGGTTCCCTTGTACTGGATCTTCCAGCCATGGTGTAAAATCTCTCTGATTTATATTGTGAGCAGACAGATGCACTTGATCATGAACATCAGACACCGAATTAATATTGCTTGATTTTTCATTTCCACGGAGACGATGACTCATATCTGGCTCATGACTTGTGCTAGTTTTCACGACGCTCGGGCTTTGATCCACCATATGATCATCTCTACAAGATCTAACAAACTCCGAGAGGGACGGAGAAGATGCAAACCGGTCCTTGACAGACGCATAGGCACGTGTATCTCCATGAAAGATACTCCCTGACAAATCGTGCCCCTGAAAAGCTACAGCAATATCCTCCTCACAAGATATCAAAGCAGGAGGGCAACAGTAGAAATCCGGCAGTTCTACTTCCTGACACTTAGCAGATTTGTACGTACCTTTGGCTATAGCCTCAATGTTAGAACTGTTGCTTTCCCGAGTAGAGCTCAGATCAAGTTGAGAACTGTTCTCATTATCATAGCTTAAGCTTGTGCTTGAGTCAACTGTTTCTTGAAGTAGATCTACAGAGTCTGAAGGATTGCCGGATTTTCTAGACTTCTTTGAGCTCTTCATGTTTTCGTCAATCAGATGCGTCTGCAAATAGTTGCGTAGGACCATGGATCTTTGCACTACTTCCAAACCGTCAGATGAGCCATTTGTGGCTTTCCTGGACTTGTTCCGAAGGTCTCTTCTACGCTTTGTTGCATTCCAGTGGTTCTTAATAGCATTCTCAGGACGGCCAGGGATATGTTTTGCAATTTCAGCCCAACGATTTTCGTATTTGTCATGCAATGATATCAGCAGCACCTCTTCCTTCTCAGTCCATTCGTCCCTCTACAAATTACCATACAATCTATATGTGTAAGCTCTTCCTCATGCTACACTGCATACAAAGACGAGACTAGCAACGCTAGCAAATATCTTACAAGGAAATTCATAAAATATCATAAAATTATGTACTCCTGTTTATGAGCTAACGAATTGAGATTTAACCTTGATGTTTGAGCGAAGATGATTGAGCCACCTTTCTCGGCATTGCTTTCCTTTCCGACCTTGCAAAAATGTAGCAATGTGAGACCATCTCTGCTGTCCATATTTCTCCACAAGTTCCTTCAGCTTCCTGCCACAACAAATAACTTGAATAGTCACGACATGCCAAAATAATAGGATGCATCTCTTGAATAATCGTAATTAAGGACGAATATATCAAGCTGTGGCGAATAAATTGACCTGTCTTCTTCGGAAGACCATTGCCGCCTTGGGCCTCCTTTGTAGTAATGCTTGTGCATGCCCTTACACTGCAAGTCCAGAGATCTTTCATCGTCCTTAGGCATAACAGAGACCCCTGTGTTCTGAAAATCTACTAGACGCCTTCCGGGAAAGAAAAATTGCCCCAATCCTGGTGTACTGCGAGGAGCAATATCGGTACTACAACTGCTGCTTTGGATGGCTTGCTTCTGTAACTTGATATGAGCAGAACGCTCGTTAGCAAGAATACCTCCAGGAGCGTAGGGTTGTCCTTCATAAGCTCCTATGAATAAGCTAGAAGAACTGTTGTCTTCCAGCTTTTTTATATGCTTTAGATTTTCTTGGAGTTGCAATTCGAGCAATTCCATCTTGTGTGATTGACTTGTGAGCATTAGATAGCTGTCCACCTGATTTAGATCTTGCCACGGCTCCCCCATCGAGAGGGTCTCGTATGCACTGCCACAGTAGAGCCTCTGTGGTTCGTTCAGCCATATCTCCTCAAGCGTGTTCCCTGCAATGGATTCCAGTTGTTTGCCAGATATTTCGGAACCTATTCCTCCCAGTTTATTTGTCTCCTCGGACCTCTGCGAGGCAAAGAGTCCTTCCATCAAAAGCTGTTCACTTTCACAAAGGAAATCTTCACCCCCGATGTCGGCTTGTCCGCTGGTCTGATCTTTGCTCTCGTGATGTACAGCTCGTTGATCGGAACCTCCTATCATACCATCTTGGAAGTTTAAGAAATTCTCTATTAGGCTGAAATAGGTTTTCCTGTTTTCTCCTCGTGCTTCCAATTTTGGATCCTGCAAGTCTGCCTGGTCTCCGTCTATCTTTTTCACACCGTTGATGATATATTCTGGTACTTCTCGACCTTTCCAACCAGCTATCACAACCCTTTCATCCGGAGGAAGCTTTTCTTTGAGTTTCCTGCCTCTCCTTGGCCCATTTAAGCTTCCCCTCTTCTGATCAACTCCACTTATTGCTGCCTCGGATGGCACATTAATGTGGACAACGTCATCGCTTGCTTGTGCGCTTGCCAACATAGATCGTTCTTCAAAATGCAGCAAGTCATTCCTGTCAAATAAGGCAGCATCCAATGTGCCATCATTAAGCACAGCAGTTTCCAACTCTTTAGAAATTATAGGATGCTCAATGAGGAGGTTAACTGCAGTCTCAAGCTCTGGTTCATGCGCTATACGGCTGATCTCCGTTCCTGCATGCGTGAAATACATACTACAAATATTGAAGGAAGTGCTTAAACTTCCAGTTGTTTTCCTTCAATAATGACATCAGGTGTTGAAGTGCTCGAAGGAAATACCGAAGGAACTTGCTGTGCGCTTACTTTTTACTAGAAACTCTTGCACCTGATGTCGATCAAACATAAGATACCCCAAAAGCTGGTACAAATACAAAAGCTGCAATTCCGGCGTCCTCTGATCACTGCCCACTTGATCTGTAAAGGTTTTGTCATTCATTATCAACGAAACTCATTATGATACACTGTGCAGACACCCTTCAGTGCAGTGCTCAGGCAGAAACCGAGATCGAAGGAAGAAAGAAAGAAAGAAGGAATGAAGATCTTGAGATGGGTGCATGAGAATTGGGAGCTCGATTACAGCAAAACAGAAACGAGATGGTGATGGTGATGGTGATGGTGATGGTGAGGGAGGTTTGCAGGAAAATAAGTTGGAAGTTGTTGGGGAGTTTTTTATCTAACGTACGAGCTGGGTTGAATTTGAAATGTGAGTGTAATTTTGTTTATGTTTTTGTTTTTGTTTTTGCTTCAGGTGAGTGATATTTTGTTGTTGATATTAAGAAAGTGATGGAAATATGATGGAAGGCAAACCGTCACTTGGGTCTTGGTCCTTGGAATTGGAGTGAAAGGTGTGGAACTATCTTCACGGGGTTCATCCACTCATATGTATTATTATGGAACCTGCAGGCCAGGTCCATTGTGCCTTATGGGCTGCCTCCATGTGCATTGTAAAGAACCCACTGGAAGTCCATCGCACCGGGTTGTTGACTGCAACCGGCAAGGCACTGACATCTTAGGAGCTTGCTCCTCACTTGGTGTTGCACACACGGCGTTGTCAGGCTGTATATGATGTGTATAACTACCAGACTACTAGTTGCTTAAATTTGTATACAAAAAAAACACAACCCGATCGAATGAGCCCAAGACCCAACCCATTCCATATCATTAATGTTCAATATTTACTATTAGTTATAAATAACAAATTTATAAAGATTGTGCATGTGCATACAAATGAAAATCTTATAAATAGAATGTCCATTATACCAATTCTAGCTACATTAAATTTGGCGTAAATGGTCCACCTTGGACATTAATGTGAAGATTATTCTCTAGCCTTTAGGTAATGGGGTCAAAATTTGCAAACAATATCTCAACAAGACATCATGTACTAGATGATGGACATCAATTATCACATATATTCTAGGACTTGGGCCAAAAATTAGATCTCAATCACCCATTATGTACTAGGTAATGATGGTTGTTCGAAGAATAAAATATTGCATACAAGCTAATGGATCGGATTATGTCATTGTTTTTGGTCAAACTTTGAATTTGTTCTATTATTTTTTTACATTATTGTTATTATGCTTTGGTCCCAAAAAAATGACTCATATTTTAGAACTTATTTGGAGTCCACTAAGAATGCTCCGCTAGACTTCCTTAGTATGCAAAACATCCTCTCTCTCTCTCTCTCTCTCTCTCTCTCTCTCTCTCTCTCTCTCTCTCTCTCTCAATTCACATTATTCCTCCTTTGTCCATTCACCAAAAAATGATGGGCATTCTTCATTGCCAAATGATTTTAGTATTTTAGTTTATGGAATGTAAAGAAGAATGTTTTTTTATTGTTCTATGAATGTAATTGTTCTAATACAATTTTAGTGTAGTGTTCACTTTTATGCTCTCTTTTAATGATGAAATTACTTCCTTCCATTGTAGATAACATTGATGCGCATAGGCCTCTCTAGTTTTTGCTTGTTTTGTAAAAAGCTTCTCAAATAACTACTCACCAATTCAAAGCCCACACCCTATGCTACATGATGACACTTTGGCTTCAACCAAGGTTTTGGCAAGCGTTCTTCATGAACCTCGTCTCAAAATCTTGCACATTTGGCATCGTTTTTTAGTGCAATGGAAGTTTTGGTTATATCAGTGAGCAGACCATCCCATGCAAGGGAAGTTTGATGGGAATCGGAGCAGCTCTACTGATGGGAGTCTGTGACGTTCCCGAAGATGAAGGCCAGATAGAGTCGACTTGACAAGCGTAGCTACTCCTACTGACTGCAGTCTAATTCTCTTCCAAGCCCCAGATCGCTTCTGACAATTTGTTGTAAAAATTAAACTTGTAAACAGTAGATAATGTTGAGTAAAACAACAATGAAAATTTATCTACTACTAGTATGCATTCCAATATTGCAGATCATACACATCATAGAACAAAACATTGAGAAAATCACTTCTATTATCAGAACTGAATTTACAATATCTTTCTTGAGCATTGTCTGTTTCCCAGATCAGTGCATTGGCGTGAGAGAGATGTTGTTCTCACGAATAGTATGACTAGCTACTGCTAATCTGTAAACTCACTCTGTGTCCGTGACTGTTTGCATCCTTTGCAGATCCTTTTTATGTGATCAATCCAAGGAACTGATTAAGTTAATAGATCTAATGAAAAGAAATAAATTAGACTTAATCAAAAACTGATTATAGTTTCATGTCTCTGTCCCTCTGTGCATCAGCCGCCCTCTGCCTGTTGCACAGTGTCTTCACGCTGCAAACCTTTGTTTTTTGCCAAAAAGACACTTTCGCGATTTTAAGGGACCTTCGCTTTTACAAGGGCACCTTTGCTTTTATCCGGAAGGCGTTTGGTGACAGTGTCGTCTTTTTTGCAAAAGGGCGAAAAACACGACAGTAGGGCAAGAACCAGTTCTAAGGTCACCTTTGTATTTCTAAGGGCAAGTAAAGACAATGTTGCCTTTTTTGCAAAAATGCGAAAAATATGATAGAGTCGCCTTTTTCCCAAATGGCAAAAAAGCCAACAGTAGGCCTAAAAATTTCTAAGGCATTAGTGTCGCCTTTTTCACAAAAATGCGAAAAATGCGACAGTGTCAGGAAAGTTGGACAGAATCATTTACTTAAGTGTTTTAGACCTAGGGATAAACTTTTTTCATGAAAATGCAAACTGTGCGACAAAACAGTTTAAAAATGCAGATTGTGCGAAACATAGTTCAAAATGCAGAGTCGCTAAAATCAACAAAGAAAAAACTAAAGAAAAATGCTAAGGCTTTGAAAGATAGAAACTCTAAGTTTCTTCAGCTCCCTCTCAATGCTGGTATATTTTTTATTCCTAGGCTTGCATGCTGCTTCTCATAAATTGCCTTGTCAAGAGGCTTTGTGAAAATATCAGCCACCATCTGCTTCGTTGGAATAAACTCGGTCTTTAGTCTGTCTTTCTCAACCAGATCTCTTATCAGATGATATCTGATAGCAATGTGTCTCATCTTGAAATGAAACACTGGATCCTTCATCAGATGAATGGTGGATGTGTTATCCATGAATAGTAGCAGCGGCTCGTTGGAGTTCTCTCCCAGTCCGTCAAGGAACTGCTTGAGCCATGTAAGCTCATTCGCCATCTTGGCTGCTGCAACATACTCTGCTTCACAGGATGATTGTGTGGTTACGGTCTGCTTCCTATTGATCCATATCACAACTGCACCGACTGCTATTGTGCATCCTCCTAAGACGCTCTTGCAGTCATCTTTCAAGGATGCCTAGCTTGCATCGCTGTAGGATTTGATCTGAAATCCTTCATGCTGAGAGAAACACAACCATAATCCTTCATCTATTGAAGGTATTGCAAAATTCTCTTGGCTATCTTCTAGTGCATAGGGCCTAGATTGACATTAAACTGGCTCATTCTGAAGATATAGCTTCCCTTCGTCAAGATCTCTGTCAACCTACAATCCTACATAGCATCTTGCTTCCCCTAGGTCTGATATTTCAAAATGCTATGAAATATTATGCCTCACTGAATCAATCAACTCGTCGCTTTTGGACAGGATCAAAGTGTCATCCACGTAGACTGCTATGATTATGATTTTTCCATCTGTGGCCTTTGTAGAGACATTGTAGTCGGCCATCAATGGTTGAAACCCCAAGGATCTTAGAGTGTAATCCTTATTCTTATACCACTGCCTAGCAGACTGCTTCAGTTCGTATATGTTTCTTTGCATTCGGCAGACGTAGTTTGCAAAGCATGAGCAGATGAATCATGGTGATTGGTCCATATAGACCTCTTCAGTCAACTCGTCATGTAGGAAGGCGGTCTTTTCATCCACTAGGTGGATCTTGAGACTATACGCTGCTGCATATGCAAATAGTAGGCGTAAGGATGGATGCTTTACGACTAGAGAAAAGATTTCAGTATAGTCAACACCATACTTTTGAGAGAAACCTTTTGCCACCAATATGGCCTTGTATTTTGATACGTTGCCATCAGGTCCATACTTGTATTTGAAAACCCATTTGCACTTTACAGTGTTCATGTCTGCAAGTAATGGCTCCAGATTCCAAACATTGTTCTACTCCATGGAATTCATCTTGTCTTCCATCATTTTAATCCACTTGTCCTTATCTGGACAGCTGATTGCTTCCTCATATGTTTGAGGTTCTCCTCCAAATCCACAGAACTCTGATATAGAGACTGAGCTATCAGGTACAAATATGATAGGTGCTCTTCTTTCTCTCGTGGATCTTCTTGGAGAGTCTATAGTCAGATCGATGGCCTTGCCTTTGTCAAGTTTCTTGCCTTTGCTAACTGCTGGATTGTGCTGAGTAGCAGGTGTCCTGGGTATAGGATGTGCGCCTTGCTGTTCGTCATCTAAACAGTCACTCTGTCCATTTGAAATTTGAACATCTTCTTCCGGATGCTCAGGGTCCACTCCCATTGTAGATGCTGGAAGGTCATAGTAGCCTCTGGTCAGGATTTTGTAGCCAACTGGATCTCCGTCAACCATAGTCTTTGACTCATCAAATCTAACGTCTCTGATAGTCTTGATCTGTCTGTTGTCAGACATGTAGATCCTATAGTATGATGAATGAACATCACATCCTACGAGGAATCTCTGCTCCACTTTTTCATCCAGCTTCTTTCTTTTCTGATTTGGAATGTGGGCGTATGCGGCGCATCCAAAAATGCGCACATGTGTCAGACTTGGTTTGTTGCCCCACCAAACCTCGTGTGGCATGGTATGTGCAACATTGGATCTACCTATCCTGTTCTCCTGTAGTTGGCTGTAGCTACTGCTTCAGCCCATAAAAATTTTGATGCCTTTGAATAGGCATCATAGATCTCGCAACTTCCATGAGAGTCCAATTTCTCCTCTCTGCCACACCATTGTTGTGGTGTGTAGGTGGCAGTCTTCAAGTGAAATATACCTTTGCTAGTACAAAACTCTACAAAGCATCTGGAGACGTATTCTCCTCCTCTATCTATTCTCAGCTGCTTCACCTTCTTGTTTCAGTCCAATCTGTTGGATTTACTCCTTCTACTCTCCTAAATCCCATTTTTAATCTGCCTCCACTCTTGCTGCATATTTACTAACGTTGTCACGCAGCCTGCATATTTACACTCAAATTTGCATAGACGAATAACAGGCGAAAGAATCGTGAACACTGTATTTTTACACAGGTTATGGTGACATGCGAAAAGGGGACACTATCCTACAGAATGCCGAAGGTGCTTTAAAAGCTAAGGCACCCTATAAATCTTATCCTAAGGCCATTCACAAGAGTGACCCACTTTTCGCATCATCATCAACGTTCACAACACTGGCTGACGACACACCCTTTTTATGCTCACTCCATGCAGTTGCGCTAACAGATTGGACAACGATTGCAGCCACCCATGATCTCCTACAGACAGCACATCCACTCTGTACTTTCACATCTGCACACCTGTAATATTATGTATATATATTGGATACCATTCGTGTATTGAACATAGAGAGAGTTAGATGAGAAGCGAGATAAGAAGAGACTAAGTGGAGAGGTTTCATTCCTAATTACAGACAAAATAAGCTTCGTAGGACATGCGATTTTGTCCGCTATTGTATTGTGATCTGCCGCATTATTAACTTGTATACATAATATACTCAATCTGATATAGCTCTCTGTTCTGCATTCAGATCTGTGTTAATATTGCTATGCTTGTTCTTCATTTTGTTTGATCTTTCTAGTTAGATGATCAACTTTTAGTCTTGTCTTTCGCAAATAATTCGCGACTAATTATCAGTCGAGCACAGTCTAGCTCTTCGCGAATCATTCGCGATAGATAATCTGTCTTGAAATTCGTGACAAATTATTCATTTAGCGCTTCATCCATTAAATGTTTGGCTACATAATCTAGAATGACTGTGATTTCTATCACTAAAGTTCTCTTCATTCTGATAGGCGTAGTCGTGCTTACGGAGAGAGTCAAATAATTCATTCTGTTGTGCATGAACATTTTCTGTTCGAGTTTGCTTCTCGTTCATTTCTTGTTCAAGTTTGTTTCTCATTTGTGTTCGTCATTTATTCTTCCATCCTCTCTCTCTCTCCCAACATGGTATCAGAGCCATTTTCATAGCTTGATAAGCTTCCACAATACAAGACTCTACTAGTCGATAGAGTTATTGTTTTCTTGTTTTGTAAATATCAGATTTTCATACTTAAGTCATTGATAGTTTCTACTACCACTTAGACTAATTCTTCCACACGGATTCCCAAGGGAAAGCCATTCCTATCATGGACAAGCTTGATGGAGCCTATTACCATCTGTGGAAATTTAAGATGAAAACTATAGTAATGGCAAAAGAATTGTTCGACGTTGTTAAAGGTGCAGAAGGGAAACCCGAAGCGGACGACGCGACAATCGCCAGATGGAAGCTGAAGGATGGAAAAGCTTTCATGCTGATCATCCTCAACATCACAGATACCCAAATCGGCCATGTATTTGAGGCTCAAACATCAAAAGAAGTCTGGGACATCTTGAGCACACACGAAGGAACGAAGCCTCGAGTTCCTCAGCTGATTCTCACGCCTTGTACACCAACAAGAGCACGACAAAGCAGAAGAAGAAGAAAGGCCCGAAGCAATCAAAGCTAGACCAGAAACCAGCTCAGCACAAGGAACAATCGAATCCGTAGACAAAGAAGAAGTCGTTTTACAGATACTGCAAACGAAACAACCACGAAATTCAAGATTGCCGAATACTTCAAGCGAAGAACAATAGCAAGGGACAGTTGAATCAAGTGGCAAATGTAGCCGCAGAAGCTCCAAGCCACTCAACACATGACAAGCCTAATTGGCTATTACGAGTTCTATACACCTTACGGTACCCAGAAGTTTGTTCACCTTGGTGACAATAGCACACAAGCTATCAAAGGTGAAGGCACTATAAGATCAAGCTTTGCAAATGATCAATCTAAGCTACTCTCTAAAGTCCTGTATGTACCAAATTTATCTATGAATCTACTCTCTGTAAGCAGAATCATAGATTTAGGACATAGAGTAGAGTTCGAATTTTATCAATGTAAAGTAGTTGATAGGACTGGCAAGATCCTAGTACTCGGAAAGAGGCATGGATACTTTTATAAATCAAGTCATTGCTTTTCTACCTCTAGTCAGGCTCTTAGTACTTCAATTCATACAAATAAAGGTTTACTTTGGCATTATAGACTTGGTCATTTAAATCATGCTGCTATACAACGAATATCTAGACAATCTATTGTTCTTGATCTCGACTATCCTCGCGAAAAAGTCGAGTTACCTGTCTGTCAAGACTGTCTAGTTGGTAAACAGTCTAGAAAACCATTTAAGTCAAGCCATCAGAATATTGCTAGAGGATTGCTAGATGTTGTACATTCAGATATTTGTGGCCCAATAAAAAATCCTTTGCTAAAGGATGCCAAGTATTTTATAACCTTTATTGACAAATTCTCCAGAAGGATGATGGTGTATTTCATAAAGAAGAAATCAGAAGCTTTCAACTGCTTCAGAATCTTCAAGGAGCGTGCAGAAAAGGAGACTGGAAGGATGATCAAGGCCCTAAGGTCAGACTACGGTGGAGACTACATCTCTGTCGAGTTTAAGCAGTACTGTCAAAGCCAAGGCATTGAGCAGAAATTTATCACTTCTTACAGTCCTCAGTCTAATGGCTTAGCTGAGAGGAGGGACCGTACTTTGGTCGAATCTGCTAAGTGTATGCTATTGCATGCATCATTGCCAATTTTGGACTAAAGCTGTCTCCACTGCAGCTTACCTCCAGAACAGATATTCAACCAAGGCCCTCTGAGACAAGACACCCCACGAGGTGTGGACAGGCTCTAAGCCTTCTTTGAAGAACCTAAGAGTGTTTGGGTGCATTGCCTATGCACAGATCCCAAAAGACACAAGGAAGAAATTGGACTTCCAAGGTCTCAAGACCATCCTAATCGGATATACTTCGTCTGATAACACCTACAAACTGTACGATCCATACCCAGCAAATCTTGTATAGCCGGGATACAGTCTTTATCGAGAATCAATTCGTTGACCTCAAAGACAAGGATATTGATCAAGAAGAACCTACATCTCCTGCCATTGGCATGACAGTCCGAGCTTCTGGCTCAGGCGTGCATGTGTCTATTGTCGATCCACTTCGAGACAACGAATCAGACGAAGATGTTGCTACTACCCAGCAACAAGTCCCAGGAGCAGTTCATCAGTCGAATCGTCCCAGGAGATCAAGATGAGTGTGCATACAGCCCACAAGGTAAACTCCTGAGTCTGCCTGTCTCTTAATGTAGGAACCAACTATAGTCGAAGAGACACTCAGCCAACTAGACTCTGATCTCTGGAGAGAAGCCATGGATAGAGAGTATTCCTCTCTGATCAAGAATCAGACATGGTCACTAGTCGAAGCTCCTATTGGCTACAATATTATTGATTGCAAATGGATCTTTAAGATCAAATATAATGCCAATGGAGCAATTGCTCAAAGGAAGGCTAGACTAGTAGCACGAGGATTCACCCAGATTCCGAATGTCGACTACAGTGAGACTTTTAGCCCAGTTGTCAAACATTCGTCGATCTGAATGCTCTTGTCTTATGCTGCAGCTGCCGACCTCGAAGTACATCAAATTGATGTACAAACAGCCTATCTGAATGGAGTCATACAAGAGGATTTTTACATGATCCAGCCCGAAGGATACGTTCTGGAAGGCATGAAGAATTATCTCTGTAAACTCCACAAAGCACTGTACAGCTTGAAACAGTCTACCGAAGCTTGGTTTTAGAGGATCAACACATTCCTCATTGAACAAGGAATCAAACCAAGCACTGCTGATTGCAACATTTATTCAAGGTCAGTGCAACAATCCTTCATTATCATCACCTTGTACGTTGATGATACGTTGCTCTTCAGCAACAATACCAAAATGGTCAAGGATGCAAAACAGATGTTGTTCTCAAAATTTGACATGACTGATCTAGGCAAAGCTCACTTCTGTCTTGGAATTCAAATCCACAGAGATAGAGCAAATCGACTGATTTACATCACTCAACAAAGGTATCTTCACAATGTTCTTAACAGATACAATTTGATGAATTGTAAATTAGCTCACTCACCAATGGATCCAGGCCTGCATTTGTCAAAGGACCAATGTCCCTAGACCAAGTAGGAAGAGGATCAGATGAGAGAATATATGTATCGATCGATACTTGGATCTCTCATGTACGCAATGGTTTGTACAAGACCAGATATCTCTTTTGTTGTAAGCTCACTCAGCCACTATATGGCTAATCCTGGCATTACCCATTGAAAGGCTCTTATTCGAGTCATGAGATACATTCGAGCTACCGTGGCCCAGTGCATCTGCTATGGAGATGTCAGCAATGACAATCTTCATCAGCTCAGTGGCTATTCTGATGCAAGCTGGGGAGGAGATGCAGACAATCGTAAATCCACATCTGGATTTACATTCTTCTCCAACGGCGGTCCTATTTCATGGAATAGTCGTAAGCAAATCTCTATCGCACTTTCTTCTACTGAAGTAGAATACATTGCTGCTTCTCAATGTATTAAGGAAGCATTTTGGTTGAGAAATTTGATGTCAAACATCAATCTGTATCAGTATAGCCCCACAATTTTATTTTGTGATAACCAAAGTGCTATTGCCTTATTGGCCAACCCTAGATTTCATTCTAGGAGTAAGCACATTGAGATCAAATATCACTACATCAGGGGCAAGGTTCTCAACTGGGAGGTAAACTTAACGTACTGTAGAACGCAGGACATGCACATTTTCACAAAAGCACTCAGTATTAATGCACACAACAAATTTTGTACATTGCTCAGTCTGAAGATCAAGGCATTCACGGATCCAGATTAAGGGTGGGTGTTGGATTTACTCCTTCTACTCTCCTAAATCCCATTTTTAGTCTGCCTCCATTCTTGTTGCATATTTACTAACGTTGTCACGCAGCCTGCATATTTACATGCAAATTCGCACAGACAAATAAAAGGCAAAAGAATCGTGAACACTGTGTTTTTACACAGGTTATGGTGACAGGCGAAAAGGGGACACTATCCTACATAATGCCAAAGGTGTCCTAAAAGCTAAGGCATCCTGTAAATCTTATCCTAAGGCCATTCGTAAGAGTGACCCTTTTTGCATCATCACCAATGTTCACTTCAGCACTGGCTGACATCGCACCCTTTTTATGCTCACTCCATGCAGTTGCGCTAATAGATTGGACAATGATTGCAACCACCCACGATCTCCTACAGACAGCACATCTACTCTGTACTTTCACATCTACACACCTATAATATTTTGTATACATATTGGAATACATTTCGTGTATTCAACATAGAGAGAGTTAGATGAGAAGTGAGATAAGAAGAGACTAAGTGAAGAGGTTTCATTCCTCATTACAGACAAAATAAGCTTCGTAGGGCATGTGGTTTTGTCCGCTATTGTATTGTGCTCTGCCGCATTATTAACTTGTATACATGATATACCTAATCTGATACAACTCTTTCTTCTGCATTCAGATCTGTGTTAATATTGCTATGCTTGTTCTTCATTTTGTCTGATAGTTGCTCTTTCTAGTAATAGATGATCAACTTTTAATCTTGTCTTTCGCAAATAATTCGCGACTAATTATCAGTCGAGCACAGTCTAGCTCTTCGCGAATCATTCGCGATAGATAATCTGTCTTGAAATTCGTGACAAATTATTCATTTAGCGCTTCATCCATTAAATGTTTGGCTACATAATCTAGAATGACTGTGATTTCTACACTAAAGTTCTCTTCATTTTGATAGGCGTAGTCATGCTTATGGAGAGAGTCAAATAGTTCATTTTGCTGTGCACGAACATTTTTTGTTCGAGTTCGCTTCTCGTTCATTTCTTGTTCGAGTTCGTTTCTTGTTCGTCTTCATCATTTATTCTTCCATCCTCTCTCTCTCTCTCTCTCCCAACACAATTCACAAACTCTGTGAATTTGTCCAGGGCCTCTGACTTGTTGTGGATAAAGTACATGGCTGCAAACTTGCTGAAGTCATCAATGAAAGTCATGTAGTACCTTGAACCTCCCAGAGAGATCATGTCAAACGGTCCACAGATGTCAGAGTGTATCAGTTCCAGGAGTTCTTTCATTCTGAAAGAATCCTTGATGAATGGTATACATGACATCTTGCCTTTGTTATAGGCATCGCAAGATTTCAAGCATGCTGCATCTTTGATGTTGACTCCAGTGAATGCTTTGCTCTGGCTAGCATTGTATAGATAACTGTATTCATGTAATATAGCCTCCTGTTCCATATAATATCCATCGACTCGTTGATCTGGTGAGCTTGCTCTGAAGGTACTTGGATCCTGAGGTGATACAGGTTCCTCTTTCGCTTTCCTATGTTGACAAGTTGAGTGGTTGCGGCCTCAACCACTCCACAGGTATCACCTTCAAATGTGACTAATAGTCCTGCATCTACCATCTTAGCTAGAGATAGTAGATCCTTTTGAAGAGTAGGCACGTATAGAGTGTCATCGAGCCTTCTGTCCCTTCCTTTGATGCTTAACCATAGTGCTCCAGTTCCACTGACTTTGTGTCTAGAACCATCTCCCAAGTTTATATATTTGGAAGATTCTAATTCTTGATAATCAGTGATCATGTGTCTTGTTGCCACGAAGTTGACGTTGCACCTGAATCAAGAATTATCTCTTGTGTATCTGAATTTGATGTCGCACAGACATCAGTACACAAGTAAGCTGCTGGATTCTTGCCGTTGTTGGCTCTGTCTTCGACCATCTTGGAGGACTCTGGTTCCTCCACATAGGATGAGCTATTGTTACTCTCCGGTATGCTCTGAGCTTTCTTGATTCTAGGATTTTGGTTGCAGTCAATGGCTGCGTGACCCTTTTTGTAACAGTGGATGCACTCTATCTTTGGATTGATCCATCACCTATCAACAGTGTGGCCTTCTCGTGTGCACCTCGTGTAGGTCTTCTTCTCACCATTTTGTTGTCTCAATTTATTTCTGCTCTTCCATTTGTCTTATTTGGCTCTCTCTGACTGATGCTTTTGATCTTGTCTTTGGTCTGACTCCCTCTTAGGCTTGAGATTCTTCTTCTACTTCTCTTTGTTGTTGTAGAGAGCTTGATCAGAGTTATCCTTGTCATCAAAGTGTTCATGGGCTTTCACCTCTTCTCTGATCTCGATTACAGCCTTCTCAAGGGTCATCTGTGGATCTTTAGCAAGCAATGTTCAGGTCGTTTGAAACGATCTTGGTAGAGCTCCTAGCAGGTATGTGAGTTGCTTCTCTGCCAAGACTGCATTCTCTGTTCTAGAATTGTGTAGTGAGAAAAACAGGTCCTTCATTCTTTTGATGAAGGAGGTGAGGTCTTTACAATCCCATCTCAGATTGGTCAGCTGATTTTCAAGAAGCATAATTTGGCTTCGTGATTTTGTTTGAAATCTGGTCAGCAAAGTATCCCACATTTTCCTTGCATTGGAGAGTGTGGCTAGATCAAGTGTCAAGTTGTTTTCGATGGAGGAAGATAGGACGGCTACTGCCTTGTCATTTCTTTCTCTCCATTCCTATAGCTCTTTGTTAGTGGTTGTGGGCATCTCTTTTGTGGCATCAACCCAAGGCCATAGACCTTCTCCTTTTAGTATGAGAGAAGTCTTCACCTTCCATGCTAGGAAGTTTGATCCTGAGGAGTCAAGGATCGTGCAGATCTTTGATTGAATGCTGGTAATGGATGCCATAGCCTGAAGGAATTAGACAAGGCTCTGATACCACTGATGGGAATCAGAGTAGTTCCGTTGATGAGATTCTGTGACGTTCTTGAAGATGAAGGTCGGATAGAGCCGACTTGGCAGGCGTAGCTACTGCTTCCAAGTCCCATATTGATTCTGACGATCTGTTGTAAAAATTAAACTTGTAAACAGCAGATAATGTTGAGTAAAGCAACAACGGAAATTTATCTACTACTAGCATGCATTCCAATATTGCAGATCATACACATCATAGAACAAAGCATTGAGAAAGTCACTTCTATTATTAGAACTGAATGTGCTGTTTGTTTCCCAAATCAGCACATTGGCGTGAGAGAGATAATGTCTCTCACAAATAGATGAGTAGCTACTACTAATCTGTAGATTCACTCTGTGTCCGTGACTATCTGCATCCTTTGTTGATCCTTTTTATGTGATCAATCTAGGGAACTGATTAAGTTAAAAGATCTAATGAAAAGAAATGCATTAGACTTAATCAAAAACTGATTCTAGTTTCATGTCTCTATCCTCTGTGCATCAGCCACCCTCTGCCAGTTGCACAGTGTCTTCATGCTGCAAACCTTCGCTTTTTGCCAAAAAGACACTTTCGCGATTTTAAGGGCAATGTCTCTTCTTCAAGGGCACCTTCGCTTTTATCTGGAAGGCGTTTGGCGACAGTGTCGCCTTTTTCGCAAAAAGACAAAAAACGCAACACTAGGACAGGAACCAGTTCTAAGGTCACCTTCGCATTTCTAAGGGCAAGTAAAGACAGTGTCGTCTATTTTGCAAAAATGCAAAAAATGCAACAGTGTCATCTTTTTTCCAAATGGCAAAAAAGCTAACAGTAGGCCTAAAAATTTTCTAAGGCATTTTTGTCACAGTGTCGCCTTTTTCGCAAAAATGCGATAGTGTCAAAAAAGTTGGACAAAATCATTTTCTAACTGTTTTAGACCTAGGGATGAATTTTCTCCATGATCCAAATATGCAAATTGTGCAACAAAACAGTTCAAAAATGCAGACTATGAGAAACATAGTTCAAAATGCATAATTGCTAAAAATAGCAAAAGAAAGAGTAAAGAAAAATGCTAAGGCTTTGAAAGATAGAAACTCTAAGTTTCTTCAAAGTTCATACGGGCTCACCGCTATACTATGTGGAAGGGACCAAAAGACACTTGATATCTATGTACACAAAATTTTGCACGCGACGGTACGATGTCGGATGTGGAGGTAAACAATGCAAATCAAAATGCCCACACCGAAATGACCCTTTATCCTTCTATCCTTGGTGTGCACAATGTGGAATCAATCATCCATGTCGGGATTGTCCACAAAGGAATCCAAGAAAGGCAGTTATGACTGCTTTCTGCTTGCGTCGACAAACTCCATATGACCATACGAATCCACCCACTAAGAAGCTGCACTACAAATGAAAAATTCTAGTGCCACCTTGTTATAAATAAGATGAGAACGAAATGTGACAAAAATTTCAAATCATGTTGACACGGCCACAAGTGAATCACCAACGTCACAGAAAACATGGCCTCCCCTCTCAACTATATAAGGGGGCCATTTTTTATTGTAAAACATCATCTCTATTCTTAATAAAGCTCTAGCTCTTGATATTTCTATCTCCACCTCTAGCTATCTCTCTCTCTATCTCTCTTTCTTGGTTGGGACCGAATAGTTTGGGAAAGGTGCTCGAGCCTTCCAAACCTTTCCTAACCAAGACTCTCTCTCTCTCTCTCTCTCTCTCTCTCTCTCTCTCTCTCTCTCTCTCTCTCTCTCTCTCTCTCTCTCTCTCTCTCTCTCTCTCTCTCTCTCTCTCTCTCTCTCTCTCTCTCTCTCTCTACCTTTGGAATCACATATGGTTGTAGCGAGGTATTTCCTATCCTCCTTCAAACCTAGCTAGATCCAAGCTCAATTAAGAACCAAGAGATGAAGAGGATTATCTTGTTGTCACACGAACATTCGTTCCCATGAGAGCGATAACATAGTTCATAATCAAGCACATGCTTATGGTCCACATCTAACACTAATCATTAACACTAGCAATTAACATTACTCAAGATCTCTCTCTCTCTCTCTCTCTCTCTCTCTCTCTCTCTCTCTCTCTCTCTCTCTCTCTCTCTCTCTCTCTCTCTCTCTCTCTCTCTCTCTCTCTCTCTCTCTCTCTCTCTCTCTCTCTCTCTCTCTCTCTCTCTCTCTCTCTCTCTCTCTCTCTACCTCTTCTATCTATTCTCTCTCTCCATCCTCAGTTAGGACCGAATATTCTCTCTCTCTCTCTCTCTCTCTCTCTCTCTCTCTCTCTCTCTCTCTCTCTCTCTCTCTCTCTCTCTCTCTCTCTCTCTCTCTCTCTCTCTCTCTCTCTCTCTCTCTCTCTCTCTCTCTCTCTCTCTCTCTCTCTGCTATGCAGGTGCGCACATGCCGCTCCCAGCGAACAGACGGACACAACACATATCAATAGAAACTATAAGAAAACAACCAAAAGAATGAAATTTCCTTGTAAATGTTTTACAGAACCACAAAGTTGCTCCAAACTATTCAAAGGACCCTTGCGTAGTTTCATAATGTTATTTTGGGCCTTATCTTGCGAGAGTTCATCTAAAGTTTTTCAACACATGCAAGGGTCCACATCAGCCAAAATTAAAATTGAACTAAATGAACAATCTAAATGCCATGTGCCAAAACAAAATCAATAGCAATTACAATGAAAGTAAAGCTAGTAGCAAGAAAAGTACAAAGCATTCAAAATAACATGTCCATAGGAAGCTAAAAACAAGAAGATCTTCTTGGAATCACATTAAGGATGAGTAAATGATTACATAGCATGGAGTAGACCATGACTTCATGAGGATAGAGCAAATGAGACCTAGAAAATAACAATCCCAAAGCTCATATTCACACAAGAATAAGAGGAGATGGAGCTCCTAGTTCTCTCATTGACCGCAAATGAGCCAAAAGATCCTCAAAATGATGTCTCTTGCCTACTTATAGACAATGCTCTAACTTAACTAAACATAACTATCTTGAGAGATAGTTAGCCTTTATTAAGTATCATTTAATATATAGTGGGCCTTTATTGGCCTACTATCCTCATTAAATTCTTTAGAGGGTCTAAAAAGGGAACTGCCTTGTTCTTAAGGTTAATAGCTCCTTTTGGGCCTACAAAGCTTACATTGGATATTCTAATGCATTGATAAGCATTGATGTACTGAAAGTACATGACACTGTCCCTACTTAAATATTTTTTAAAATAAAGACGCTCGTCTCAACTTGATCACCTGAGTTAAGTAGTTATGATTGAGGATGTGTCATCCAAAACTGATTATATCATTACATATCCAAAGATGTTGAGGTGAATTCATTTGTTAGCTTCAGTCTGTAATCCATATTCCCATGAAGAAAAAATGATGGTCGAAGAAAAGGTTGATGAAGCACCATATTGCTTGTTGGCAACCAATATATATGGAATGGACAGAGTGTATGACGGCAATATCCGCTTTTGTCTGCTTCCCCAACATCATACCATCTTGGATGGTCTATCCAATTCCTTTAGGATCATATTTTAGCGTTGCATTTGGCTGTACTGACCTGAAGATTTTTGTCATGTGCCAAATCCAAACTAATAGCAATTACAATAAAAGTAAAGCTAGTAGCAAGAAAAGTACAAAGCATTCAAATAGGATGTCTATAGGAAGTATGGAATCACATATAGGATGAGTAAATGATTACAAAGCATGAAGTAGTGCATGAATTCATGTGGATAGGGCACATGAGACCTAGAAAATAGCAATCCCAAAGCTGACATTCACAAAGGAGGAAGAGGAGATGAAGCTCCTCGTTCTCTCAATCGCAAACGAGCCAAAATATTCTCAAAATGATGTCTCTTGCCTACTTATAGACAATCCACTAACTTAACTAAGCATAACTATCTTGAGAGATAGTTAGCCCTCTACTTTGGGACATTATTCGTCTATTATCCTTATTTAAATACTTCGGAGGGCCTAAAGAGGGAACCACCTAATTCTTAAGGCTAATAGTTCCTTTTGGCCTACAAAACTTACAATGGATATTATGTTGCATTGATAAGCACTAATGTGCTAAAAGTACATGACACTAAAAATATATGATAAATCTTCTTTTGAACCATTACCAATCTTGCTGAAGCTTCTTCAGCCATTAGCATTTTTGCAATCCTAGAACACTCACAAACCTATCCCTTGCCAAGTTGAACATGCCAAAGTCACTGTTGATACAATATAGGTAGATTTATAATTAGACCAATATGCAAAAGTTTTGGCCAAGCCAATTAACAAATATCTCAAGAAAAGCCCTGAATTATGCAATAAAAAAGACTAAATTAGACTTTCAACTATTATATTAGCTAGATCCACTGATACTCTACACTTTCTATAAGTGGATGTGCTTATTTTATATATACTGGATTGATCTAATAGGTTGACAAAAAAATATATAAATGTTTCCACTTTGCAGGAGACCTTAGAAATCGATTCTTTTGCAAGCAAACATGGAAGTTTGAGAGAGAGACAAGGTGGAAGACAGAAGGATGCCCCCTTGTCTCATTATCTGAAACACTTTGTAAACGACAAAATTTGTATTCATCACAAAGGATTCTCTTTGAATGCCGAAACTTTAATATTGGCCATTAGGGCCTTGTCTTTTTTTTCTCAGAGGCATAAATATTCAAAGAATACATATAAAATCATTTTTGTCAAAAGAGACATTGCCCTTAAAGTTTTCAACCATGTGCCAAGAAATGTTCCTATGAGATCATTTGCTTTAGCAATTCTATCGGATACATAGATCTCAGCAAAAGAAGATCCACATGATTTCTTGATTTGTATGATAGGAAGAAGTTCCTCCATGGCCATACAGCAAAGATTGTCTTTGAAGACAATGCTCAGATTTGATTGTACTCTTATCATTTGAGATATACTATGAAATTCTATGAGACCCCTATATCAAACATTTTGATTTACTTTACAATTCTCCACACGTGGGAACATCCTCCACACATGTGAGATTCACTTACAAACTTCTATCATGAAAAAATACCAAGCTAGATTTTTGCCAATTTCTCACAGATTGTAGCATAGGGGTCCGTCGTTGGGAGCGGCAACCTCGCCTTCACCTGCATAGCAAGAAGAGAGAGGGAGAGGAGAGAGAGGAGAAAGAGAGTGGAGAGAGAGAGAGAGAGAGAGAGAGAGAGAGAGAGAGAGAGAGAGAGAGAGAGAGAGAGAGAGAGAGAGAGAGAGAGAGAGAGAGAGAGAGAGAGAGAGAGAGAGAGAGATGGAGAAACCAAGAGATTTTTATTAGAATGAGAATGGAAGATGATACAATACAAAGGAAATGGCTCCCTCTTATAGATTTAAGAGGTGAGCCTCCTTCACTTTCATTGGTCACTTCATTGGGGCAAGGATTCTAATCCAAGCCTTTAAAATAAACACAACTTAAATCTATTGGTGCTAAGAAAGCACAAGGGCACTCACATGATTCATGTGAGTTTTAAGTTGGACCCTTTTAGCATAGTGGTCCATCGCTGGGAGCGGCAACCTCGCCTTCACCTGCATAGCAAGAAGAGAGAGAGAGAGGAGAGAGAGGAGAAAGAGAGTGGATAGAGGGAGAGAGAGAACGCCTAGGTTGAGAAAGGCTTTGGGGGCTCGAGCGCCTACCCAAAGCTATTCTATCCCAACATAGGGAGAGAGAGAGAGAGAGAGAGAGAGAGAGAGAGAGAGAGAGAGAGAGAGAGAGAGAGAGAGAGAGAGAGAGAGAGAGAGAGAGAGAGAGAGAGAGAGAGAGAGAGAGAGAGAGAGAGAGAGAGAGAGAGAGAGAAACCAAAAGAGTTTCATTAGAATGAGAATGAAAGATGATACAATACAAAGGAAATGACTCCCTCTTATAGATTTTAGAGGTGAGTCTCCTTCACTCTCATTGGCCACTTCATTGGGACAAGGATTCTAATCCAAGCCTTTAAAATAAACACAACTTAAATCAATAGGTGCTAAGAAAGCACAAGGGCACTCACATGATTCATATGAGTTTTAAGTTGGACCCTTTTAGCTTTTTTATTTGCAACTTGACTTAGGACCTCTAATGTCATTTTAGAGTTTTAAGCCCCTAGTCTCTTATTCCTAGGAATTACAACTTGCTACTTGTGCTGGGTTGGGCTTACACGTGCAGGATGCCAGTGCCCTTGCACTTATTAACCTACTTACAATGTACTATGGCGGGGCCCACTAGGTAAGGCTTGGCCAACAGTATTTTAAGTGGTGGGACCCACTTGTTTATTATTGTATAGGAAATACCCACAACATGCACCAAGTTCGTTCCAAGAGTAATGCAATTTGCTTTTGAAGATTATCTACAAAAATTGGATGACTTGGGAGTCCATAGTATAGATACAGACCACCTGGATCGATTGGAAAAAGTATTTGAAAGATGTCGCAAATATCAAATTTCTCTAAATCCAGAAAAATGTTAGATATGGGTTTCCCACGAAGTTGTGCTTGGACATGTGATATCGAGACATGGTATTGCCACGGATTATTCTAAAATCAAGATTATTGTGGAATTGCGACCACCAACAACGATTCGTGGAGTTTATGTGTTTATGGATCATGCGAACTACTATCGAATTTTTATTATCTTCTTTGCAGATTTAGCACGATCTATATACAAACTGACTATTGTTCCTATTTGGACAGAAGAGGCATTAGAAGCCTTTGAAAAATTAAAAAAAAAACATTAACTTCAGCACCAATACTACGTTCTCCAGATTGGATGATTGAATTTCATGTTCACACGGATGTTTCAAAATATGCCATTGGATCAGTTTTGACGCAACCAAGTGATTATAAGAAGGATTATCCTATACGATTTGCAAGCAAACAACTTACAGATCCGGAGAAGAATTATTCAACAACAGAACGTGAAGCGTTATCCATGATTTGTTATGTTCGGAAATTTTGTCACTACCTCATGGAAACACACTTTGTATTTCATACGGATCATCAACATTTACTTTACTTGGTAAACAAGACATGCAATACTGGACGTATTGCAAGATGGTTATTATTATTGACTGAATTTGACCTTCGAATTGTGTTTCGAAAGGGGAAGCAACATTATCTAGCCGATCACGTTTCGCGAATCGAATCCACACCAGTTAATACTGAAATGGATGATGAATTACCAAATGCTGCA
Source organism: Diphasiastrum complanatum (assembly GCA_029204225.1). NCBI lineage: Eukaryota > Viridiplantae > Streptophyta > Lycopodiopsida > Lycopodiales > Lycopodiaceae > Diphasiastrum > Diphasiastrum complanatum. The sequence goes on along the minus strand of CM055102.1, from coordinate 59,794,612 downwards.
TTGTTCTATGTAGAAGCAAAACCTAAGTGGGCAGCGAATATTGTTGAGTACCTGATGCTAGGACAACGAAATGACTCTTTGACAAAAGTACAGAAGAGGCAATTGATTCATAAGGCTCAACCTTATCAATTGATTACAAGACAATTGTATCGTCATGGATCAGACAATATTCTACGTAGATGTGTTTTACCACATGAAGTACCAGATTTAATCATGTTTTCACATGAGGGCATAGGCGGAGGACACTTCTCTACGGATATTACTGTTCGCAAACTTTTGCAATCAGGTTGTTGGTGGCCTATGTTTCATAAGGACGCAGAAAATTTTATTCAGACATGTGATATTCGCCAGCGAGCACGATGACCTACTCAATAGAATTATGAACCCTTGCATCCAGTTTTATACTCTTTGTGAAGGTTACTTCCCAGCAGATCTCAAAAAATCATGGAAAAAGTGCAATTTTTTGGGGTTTTCTTTTGCAAAATTTTAAGATTTTCTAGGAAAAAGCCCTCGCAAACTGGTATGCACTTGTATCTAAGTTAGATTCAGTTGCTCACCAAGCTGCAAAAGTTACTTCTCAAAGAAACTCAAAAAATCTTGAAAAAAGTGTATTGTTTTGGGGGTTTTTTTGCAAAATTTTAAGATTTTCTGGGAACAAACCCTTGCAGACTGGTATGCACTTGTATCTCAGTTAGATTCAGCTGCTCGCCAAGCTGCAAGAGTTACTTCCCAAGGAAACTCAAAAAATCTTGAAAAAAGTGCATTTTTTTGGGGTTTTTTTGCAAAATTTTAGAGAAATTCCAGGAACAAACCCTCGCAGACTAGTATGCACTTGTATCTCAGTCAGATTCAGCTGCTCAATAGGCTGCAAGAGTTACTTCCCTAGGAAACTAAAAAAATCTTAAAAAATTTGCATTTTTTTGGGGTTTTTTGGCCAATTTTTGAGATTTTTAGGGAACTAATCTTCGCAAGCTGGTATGTGCTTGTATCTGAGTCAGATCCACTTGCTTACCAAGCTGTGAGAGTTACTTTCTAGGGAAACTCAAAAATTTGCTATTTGAAAAGGTTCTAGACCGCTTTTTGCTCTTAGGAACCTTCACAGGGGCACTTTTTTTGGGATCTAACTCTCACAGACTTCTCTGTGTTCTTGTCTTAGTGAGATGGAACTTTAGAGAGCTCTGCGAAGGTTAGTTTTGAGTTCTGGAAAAAAAATTGATTTTACAAGGGATTTTTGAATTTTTATGGGTTTTTCTCTGTTTTTTCAAAATCTATTGGAAAATAACCTTCACAGGCTTCTATGCAAGTCTGGGACAGTACCCTGGAGCTGCTGCCAGTCATGCAAATGTTAGTTCTTGCTAGTTTTTGAGAGATCAAAATCTGATGGAATTTTGGCTCTCTTTTTTCCTCCAAAAACAGATTTTGAGCTTTTTATTATTATTTTAATGGATTGACGAAGGGATTGGATGCTTGAATATGATCCTACCACCCCACAATTTCTCCCTACAGTGCAAACAAACAAAAAAATCACAAAAAAATGGCAAAAACTAACACTATTCACTCTATTCTACCCTTAAAATTCGATTTTTTTGATGAAAAAGAATGATGAGAGAGAAGAAAGACAGAGATAGAGGAAAAGAGAAAGAGAGTGAAAAAGCTATGCGACGAAACAAGTGTGTGGCACTCCCCGACAACGACGCCATCGTTGTGTTGTTGGTGTAGCATAGGGGTCCGTCGTCACCTGCATAGCAAGAAGAGAGAGGGAGAGGAGAGAGAGGAGAAAGAGATTGGAGAGAGGGAGAGAGAGAACGCCTAGGTTGAGAAAGGTTTTGGGGGCTCAAGCGCCTACCCAAAGCTATTTTATCCCAGCATAGAGAGAGAGAGAGAGAGAGAGAGAGAGAGAGAGAGAGAGAGAGAGAGAGAGAGAGAGAGAGAGAGAGAGAGAGAGAGAGAGAGAGAGAGAGAGAGAGAGAGAGAGAGAGAGAGAGAGAGAGAGATATGGAGAAACCAAGAGAGTTTTATTAGAATGAGAATAGAAGATGATACAATACAAAGGAAATGACTCCCTCTTATAGATTTTAGAGGTGAGCCTCCTTCACTCTCATTGGCCACTTCATTGGGACAAGTCTAATCCAAGCCTTTAAAATAAACACAACTTAAATATATTGGTGCTAAGAAAGCACAAGGGCACTCACATGATTCATGTGAGTTTTAAGTTGGACCCTTTTAGCTTTTTTATTTGCAACTTGACTTAGGACGTCTTATGTCATTTTAGAGTTTTAAGCCCCTGGTCTCTTATTCCTAAGAATTACAACTTGCTACTTGTGCTGGGTTGGGCTTACACGTGCAGGATGCCAGTGCCCTCGCACTTATTTCTCTAATTACAATGTATTGTAGCGGGTGTCAAAATATTGAAAAATCTATCTAAGGTTGTGAGTAGGGGTCCTAAAAATGCCAAAGATGAATTGAGCTCTTTTGGCTTAGTAAAGGCCCATCTTAGAATAAAATATTCAAGATAGGTAGAAGTAGAAACTCGAGCTACCATGGGAATTGCCATTTGTACTTTACATGCCACATTTAATGCATGAAAAGACTATGTGGCACAATTAGACATAGTGAGGTGGCTTGGATAAGTCTAGATAGCTTGAGTGGTGGATCCACAACTCCAATTCAACTCAAAGTAGGAGGAGAGTCCATGGATCTATATATATGTGATGTACTCTCATTGAGAAAATGATGAAATTTGTGTGTAATGCAAATTTGGAGACAAGCTCTTTGTGCCCTCTCTCTCTCCATGAGTTTTGTACTTCTTATTTTCTCTCTCTAGCTGAGTAGAGGCATTTATGATGCTTAGTCTTATGTTTTGTTAACAGATCTTGCTTGTAATACAATAATATTGCTTGTATGATCAACTTTCCTATTGACAACCAATGCTTGGTGTTATTGGGCTTAGGAGATCAAAATTACAAGTGTAGGGCGTCCCACACGTGTGAATTCAGCATGGTATCAGAGCCTACCTAAGTTTTGCAAGCAAATCTAATCAAAAAGTTTGCAGATCTGATCAGATTTCAAGTAGGAATTGTCTAGATTCTACTTTCTAGCTAGTTTGCAGTTTTCTTGTGATTCTGAGCTCCAAACCACTTTGAATGGTCCAGATCAGATACTGTATGGAATTTCAGGTGCTGACACGTGTGAAATCCACCCATTTTCAGTTTGGTGGTTCTCTCTCACCTCATATCCAAATTTCAAGCAAATTAGCCCACTAGAAAGCTAGAAATGGTAGAATCTGATGCAATTTGAATCATGACAGTTGGATAAGCCAATCAGAAGTTATAAGCTTTTGAAGAGTCGTAGGTAGGGCGACTAGACCTCTGGCAAATCGTGAGTACATGTCATTTATTGCTTGAATGATCACAAAAATCATCCAGAAGTTGACCAATCTCATCTATATGTGATTTAGACAAGATTTATAGGTTCTAGACAAATTGTTTCATACAAATAGATTGTATTTGAGTCAATTTGACATTTTTGGAATATTTCACACGTGTGAAATTCAGAGAACCATAACTTTTGCCATACTTTATCTTTTTTGATGATTCAAATCTTGTTTTAGAGAGATTGTCAAGCTAGTGAGATCTATCTCACAGTTTTTTTTGCTTAGTCTTATATAGGATTTGGTTTTTTACCCTTGATTGGTTCCTATAGTGAGAAGATAAACAATTCTTTCATCCATCTTGTTTGATTTCCATCATTCTTTATGACTTCAATGAGTGTCTTTCTTTTAGAAGCAAGTGAAAGATTGTCAGCCTACAATTACTCAATTTGGAAGATTAGAATGGAATCTGTCTTAATACTACAAGATGTGATGGATATTGTACTTGGCATTGAAGAAGAACCACAAATTCCTCAAGAAATTCCAAAGTACAAAAAGAGAGCCAGGATGGCTCTACATTGTATTAAGATGAATGTCAAATTGGTGCTTGTACTAATGCCAAAGATGCTTGGGATACTCTCAAGTCTATCTATGAGGGAAAGAATACTTCTAGACTTCTAACACCAAGAAACCAAAATTTTCAAAGTGTACAGAGAAGTGATGAATGTGCTTCAGCTTATGTAATGAGAGTTAAAGACCTCCATAGAGAATTGTCATGCATAGGAGACTCCGTCAACCAAAATGAACTTGTTCAAGTCATACTTAATGGGTTAAAGGAGGAATATGACAATCTTGTTTAGAGTTATGCCATTAAGGAGGAGCTACCAAGTTTGGAAGCACTCCAAAGTGTGCTCATTTCTGAAGAATCAAGACAAGAGTATAAAGTCTTGAATATGGAGAGACTGTCTCTCAACATTGATGGTAAAGCTCTCTTTACCAAAAACAAGCACAAGACAAGAAGTAAGAATCAACACCAATCCTCTTCAAGCAAGAACAATCTTATTTCCAGGGAGAAAGGAGATGAGGATGAGTCCTCTCAAGCTTCCACATCCAAGAAGAAGAAAAAAAAAATCAAGTGTTTCTTTTGTGGCAAGAAGGGGCATTATGCCACCAATTGCTTCAAGAAGAAGAGTCAATTCAAGCAAGCCAACATTTCTAATGAAGAGAAGGAAGATGCTCATGCAAGTGATGGAGAGGGATCTCTTATGGTCTCAAGTTTTTCTTCATCACCTTTCAAGAAGGATGGTTCATGGTATATCGACAGTGGAGCTTCCTCACATATGTGTAGCTCCAAGCATTCTTTTTCATCCATGTCACTTGATGAAGGAGCCAAGAAGTCCATCTACATAGCAAATGATCATGAGTGTGCTATTGAAGGCATAGGGACCATTCCCTTAAAGCTTTCTTCATCAAAAGTTCTTTCTCTGTCTAATGTACTTTTTGTTCCCAAGTTAACAAAAAATCTTATTAGTGTTGGGCAATTGTTTGATAGTGGACTAGATGTGAATTTCAATGTTGATACATGTACAATCAAGAAGCATGATGAGATCCTTGCATTTGGCTCTAGATATGGTGGAATCTACAAGCTTGATCCCAAAGAGTATGCTAACTCTTGTGATAGTGCTTTTGCTACTCATATGTCTTTGGAGGAACTATGGCATAGAAAGTTGGGACATCCTAACTATAATTCTATGGTGTCCATGGTCAAAAAGCCAAAGGTATTGGCTTGCCTAATCTTATCTCCAAGAATTTCAAGCCATGTGAGGCTTGTGCCATATCTAAGTCTCATAAGAAGCCTTTTTCAAAGTCATCTATCAAGACTACACATCCATTGGAGCTCATACACTCGGTTGTGCACTTCTCATCTTCAAAGAGCAAGGGTGGTGCTACTTGCTTTGTAACTTTCATTGATGATTTCACTAGATTTACTTGGGTATATCTTCTAGCTTCAAAATCTATGGTGTTTGACTATTTCTCAAAGTTCAAAGCTCTAGTTGAAAAGCAATTTTCTTACAAAATCAAGATTCCTAGAAGTGATGGAGGTGGTGAGTACACTTCCAATAAATTTCATGATTATTGTGAGCTTGAAGGCATTAAAAGAGAATTTTCTTGTGCATATACACCATCTCAAAATGGGATGGTTGAAAGAAAGAATAAAACATTGTGTGAATGTGCCAAAACCATTACAATTGAGGCATCCTTGCCAAAAGACTTTTGGGGTGAGGCTAGCAATTGTTCAAACTATCTTTGCAATAGACTCCCTCATGTTGCACTTGGAGGAAAGTCACCATATCTATTTGAAGAAAACTAAGGTTGAACACCTTAGAGTATTTGGATGCATATGCTTTGTCCATATTCCCTTGGAAACGAGAAAGAAGGATGAGTGCAAGCAAAGGAGTAATGGTTGGATATTCATCCAACAAGAAAGCCTATCGAATCTACATGCTCTCTACCTCTAAAGTAGTTGATAATAGAGATGTAGTTTTTCATGAAGAAGAAAAGTCCAATCTTGAAGGGGCCGAGATCAAGCAACCTCAAAATCTATTGCCTATTGTTACTGAAGACAATCAACATATGGAGGAGTCAAGATTTGAAGATGGAAGTCCTCGGATTTTCACTCCTAGAAGATCCATGAGGGAGAGATCCGAGCCCAAGAGGCTCACTTATGATGACAAAGGAAAACAAGTGGATCTTGATTTCACTTATGCTTATTTTGTTTCTCATGAGGAGCCCAAAGATGTTCAAGAAGCCCTCAATACCAAAGAGTGGTATGAGGCCATGAAGATTGAATATGATGCCTTGATCACCAACCACACATGGGAGCTAGTGGATCCACCACCTTATATGCATATCATTGGATGCAAGTGGGTGTTCAAGATCAAGTACAATCATGATGGCTCCATCAACAAGTACAAGGCAAGATTATGTGCTAAAGGCTTTGCACAAATATATGGCCTTGACTATGAAGAAACCTTTGCTCCTGTAGCAAAGATGGTGACAATAAGAATCATAATCTCTCTTGCCTTATTTTTTAAGTGGAAACTGTTTCAACTTGATGTCTCCAACGCTGTTTTGAATGGCTATCTTGAGGAGGAGATATACATGGAACAGCCTCAAGGATTTATCAAGGATAAATCTAAGGTGTGTTTGCTATTTAGAAGTCTTTATGGCTTAAAGCAAGCACCTAGATCATGGTATTCAAGACTCAACAACTTTCTACTTTCATTAGGATTTGTGCTTAGTGACTATGATCCTTCTATGTACTTAAAGTTTGATAGTAGTAATATTGTCATTCTCCTAATCTATGTAGATGACATTATTCTTAGTGAAAGTTGTTTGATGCTAGTTCAAGAAACCAAAGATGCATTAGGAAAAGAATTTAAAATGCAAGATCTAGGAGATATCCATTACATTTTGGGCCTTGAGATTGATTTTCATGAAGAGTATGCTTTTATTTGTCAATCTAGATATGTCTTTTCTATGTCGAGAAAATTCAATATGGAAAATTGTAAAGGCATAGATACTCCCATGGAGCAACATGTAAAAGATCCTATTAAAGGTGATGAAAGATCCTTCGAGGACATCACACTTTATAGGAGTCTTATAGGCTCTTTAATTTGGCTTACTATCACTAGACCCGATTTGAGCTATTGTGTGCACAAATTGAGTCAATTTATGCAAGATCCCAAGGTCTAACATTGGAAGATGGCCAAGAGAGTTCTAAGATATGTATCTTCTACTCAAGATTATGGTTTATTGTACAAGAATGAAGATCTAACCATTGTTGGCTATTCAGATTCCAATTTTGCAAGTGATAAAATGGATCAGAAGTCCATTAATGCATATACTATATTTCTTGGAGGCAATCTTGTGTCTTCGCTTTCAAAGAAGCAAGATACCATATCTATATCATCTTGTGAGGCCGAGTACAAAGCACTCACTGCAACAACTAAAGAGGTGCTTTGTATCAAGAGGTTAATCATGGAGCTAAAGTGCATCAAAGAGGATGATCTTCCCTTGATAAAATGTGACAACATATCGGCACAAGCTCTTGCAAACAATCCTATTCTTCATGCAAGAAGCAAGCATATAGAAGTGGCACACCATTTTGTAGGGGAAAAGCTCATTGGAGGTGAAATCAACTTAGAACATGTCGACACATCTTCGTGTATTGCTGATCTTCTCACAAAGCCACTTTGCAAAAGTGCCTTCTCAAAGCATCGGTGTAATCTTGGTCTTATCTCAAGATCAATGCTTGATCCACATTAGATACATTTTTAGGAGGAGTGTCAAAATATTGAAAAATCTATCTCATGTTGTGAGTAGGGGTCCTAAAAATGCCAAAGATGAATTGAGCTCTTTTGGATTAGTAAAGACCCATCTTAGAATAAAATATTCAAGATAGGTAGAAGTAGAAACTTGAACTACCATAGGAATTGCCATTTGTACTTTACATGCCACATTTAATGCATGAAAAGACTATGTGGCACAATTAGACATAGCGAGGTGGCTTGGATAAGTCTAGATATCTTGAGTGGTGGATCCACAACTCCAATTCAACTCAAAGTAGGAGGAGAGTCCATGGATCTATATATATGTGATGTACACTCATTGAGAAAATGATGAAATTTGTGTGTAATGCAAATCTGGTGACAAGCTCTTTGTGCCCTCTCTCTCTCTCCATGAATTTTGTACTTCCTTATTTTCTCTCTCTAGCCAGTAGAGGCATTTATGATGCTATCTTATGTTTTGTTAACAGATCTTGCTTGTAACACAATAATATTGCTTGTATGACCAGCTTTCCTATTGACAACCAATGCTAGTCTGATCTTTATGGTGTTATTGGGCTTAGGAGATCAAAATTACATGTGTAGGGCATCCCACACGTGTGAATTCAGCACGGGGCCCACTAAATAAGGCTTGGCCAACAGAATTGTAAGTGGTGGGACCCACTTGTTTATTACTATGCTGGAAATACCCACAACACATTCATGCTGAAATCTGAACTATACTATCGCTCTCATTGGAACGAATCTATGCATGACAACTAACTTCGTCTCTTTAATGCTAGATTGACTAGATCTTGGATTGAGATTAAGCAAGGAAAGAAATCCACTACAGACACAAAACTTGTCGATTTTTGGCTTTATTCATGTAAATGCCTCTTCGGGAGTCACATTTGGAACCGCAACTGTAGGACTCTTGTTAGAAATTTGTGTGTAATGCAAATTTGGAGACAAGCTCTTTGTGCACTCTCTGGATCTTCACTTTTTAGTGATTTTTTTTGCACTTAAATCCAATTTTCTGCTCTTTGGAGTCAAACTAACTCTCGCAAGCTCTTTTGTGTCCTAGTCTCACTGAGATGGAACTTCAAAATCCTCTATGAGAGTTCTTGACCACTTGAACTGAAAATTTTGCTGTCTGCGAGGGTTCACTAATATTTTTCCGTCTTTTTTTCACTGGGAACTCTCGCACAGGCCCGAAGGTCAACCAAAAATCAATGTTAATTGAATCGTAACCCCATGCTCTCCTACCTTTTGCTAGCAAATTCTTGCATGTGTTTGTTGTTGGAATTGAAAGCTCAAGTTTACTACGATGGCATAAATATGTCAGTACAATACTTTCCATTTCTAACGGTGTACACATGCCTTGTCATGAGTACAATATGTCATGTACGTGTCGTGTAGTGGCATAGTGTTGGGACTTGGTCCTGTTGGTGGCAACCTTTCGGCACCAACCTTTCCATGTAGGACTACCCCAAGAAGAAAATCTCTATGTATATAGTAGTTACTATGATGAGAGAAAACATACACACTTTCACTTTTGCTTGAATACTCTATCTTTCTAATTGGCTTGTGGGAGCTTGATAGCTTATGTTGTTTGGTAGCATAACTACACATCTGCAAGATCTTGTCAATGGTATCAGAGCCCCGGTGAGGTGCACGTCTGTTGCTACAAAGCCGAAGTTCGGAGAAATTTGAAGAGCCAATAAGGTCGGCGTCATGCTATCAAATTAGTGCTGAAAGATAATTATGACCATCAGTCGTGGAATCTGTAGAGGAGCTGTATAAAGTCCTAAATCCAAGGATCCAATTCTAAGCATGCCAAACACAAGCAACACAAGGGAACCTGATGGTGGACAAACCAACCCAACCAAACCTAAATCGAATGGATCTAGCCCCCAAGCTATGGATCAATCACTCAGAGTGGAATGAGGCATCACACCAGCAGCATCATGCCACCGGTCATGCTATCAAGCATACACTAGTGAAAGCCCAATAGGTATACTTATACCCTCCAAGGCCCATACTGTGACACCTCACTTGACAATCTCTGCAGCCTATGTGGGCCACGTCATCCCAATGACTCACTGATAGACCCATACAAATCCACCATCAAATGTTTAGGCCTACAACCATTAATTATGACCATGTACACATAAGGGCCCCAATTCCCTCATAGTCACAATTAACTTATGGGTTGTCGGTCTACTGGTCCCTAGCGTGGACACACTACTCAAGACCAGCCATGGGCATGACAAGCTGCAAGTTCCAGCTATAAGCAATTCCCAGAGGAGGAGAGGGCCATAGTGGTTAGAAGTGTGTCGTGGTTGTAGGAGATGAGTTCAGCGTGTAGAAAGTGTTGGACACCGCTGGATCTAACAAGATCAAGATGAAAGTCTAAGATCATGAGGCTCAGGGAGCAATGGCCACCACAAGATCATGATCAAGCATTAGATGGGCATGAAGAGGGCCCATGAAAACTTGAAAAGCAATTGTCAAGAATTTTCAATAAAAACTTTCAATGGCAATTTCCCTAAAGGGACTCAAAGTTCCTAGACACAATTCATCATATAAAAAAACTTCATAGTGAAGTTATAGTTCGTTTCTTCTCTTTTTCTAAGAAATCTCTCTATAAGGGGCTTTTTGGAGTCAATTTAGCTTCAATTTTGACCAAATTTTTGGAAGCATCTAGCTGGTGAACTCTCTGACAGTCCAAAAGATAGAAAAGCATTATTTCTCAAGGAGAAGTTCCATTCCATGCATAGTTTCCACCATTCCTCAACTCGGAGCCTGTAATGGCCAATAACATTAAATTTAACATATTTTGATGCCTGGAAGGCCATTAAAAGCCAAATTTGGTGCCAATAAGTCCTATGGCAAGTGGCTAGGCTTCATCTAGACAGTCTAGAGTGTGGCATTGCATTCGTTTCACATGGTGAGGTGAGTAAGCTTGATGGTGTATCCAATTAGTACTTTGGAAGTTCAAGCTCAAAAATATCTTCATGGAGAAGGAACTTTGGGAGGTTGTAATAGGTGAGGAACCCTATCCCATGATTGAAGCCGCTGTAAAGGCATATAATAAAAAGGGATGTCCTAAGAAGACAATATGATACTACGAATCCTTCACACATTCTGTTTCAAAGAAGCAAGACGACTAATATTAGAATGGAAGGCATTGAGAATATGATAAGCTATTTCATGGGCATAAAAACACTACAGGATCAACTCCACTCCATTGGGGAAGTGGTAAGGGACATGAGACTTTTTCAAACTTTCCTAAATGGTTTGAGAGAAGAATTTCAAACCTTCATTAGTGGCAAAGCCTACCTGCATTTAAGGAATTGCATAAGATCATGCTGCAAGAAGAGCAACAACGAGAAGTTTACAAGTGCCAAATCAAAGGCAATAAAGGCAAAGCCTTGATGGTGAAAGGCAAATACAAGTAGAAGAAGAAGAAAGTGTGGAACAAGAATGCTTTTGGCGATCAAGCAACATCTTCAGACAAGAAGAAGAAGAAATTTCAATACTTCTATTGCCATAAGCCTGGACATTGGGAAAAGGAGTTGTAGGGTTTGCCTTCAGAATTGTAGTTCTATAGTTGCAATTCCTAGGGTAACAACCTATGAAGCCTTTATAAGTGTCAAGACCAAAATACTTCGGTTGAAGGGGTTTGGGTGTAAAGCTTTCATCCATGTACCTAATGAAACAAGGAAGAAGTTGGATGATAAATCCTTAAAATTATCTTTGTTGGATAGGATGATAGGGTTGAAGGCTACATGTGTTACGATCCACTATCCAAAAGACCATCATATCACGTGATTTTTTGGAATTCAAGACAACTCCTGGAGGTCATTCTATATCAGATGTATTGGTACAACATGTTTACATGCATTTAGAAATAAAAGTACAAGATGTCAATCCTCATGAACATTGAAAATGTAACTGTAAGTATATTAAAATGTTTGCACTTTGTTGCTATTATAGGTGCTTTTTTATTTAAGATCTGAATATGATAACATCCATTATAAGAAGTGTTTCTTCTTTCAGATTTATATCCATTAAACATAAGTGAATGAGAGCTAGCACAATCACTTGCAGGTATATTGGATGTGATTAATTCTGATTTTGGGAAGTTGCAATACAAAGGGAGAAGTCCAAAGGATCTTGTAGATTGTGGTATCTTCTTTTATGAATCTAATTATATTCCAAACAGGGATGGGAGTTTTGATAAGCTTGAAGAGATACCATTGCCAAGTTTTCAGAGTGTTGAGTGGCCTACCCTTGATAATATTGTTTCTAAATCCTTTAGATGCAAGCTATTCTTAGATGTGAAGAATGCAATGAAGATCAGTACCAGATCGAAGATTGTTCACCAGATGATATTTTATCAGATTTTATGGATCAAGGCTAGGACAATAAGACAAATGGAGATATATAATGTAGGATAAAAAAATCTTCAATGATTTTCCGTTACCATATTGAGAAACAAATGCTTAGTCTAACCTTCAACTATCAGAGATTTAAGAAAATGGGTGGGACTTGGCTACCACTAGATCAAGACTTTCAAATGGATGTTCACACAGACCAAAAAGAGATATAACTATGATTTAGGTGGAAGAGCACTGGAGCCTTGATTATATTAAATCGGAGTTGGTTTTTCTTCATAACAATCTACCCAATTATTTTTAGATTCATTATCAATGATAGACTTGTAAGTAATCCATAACTGTTGCCTATGAAAATGAGTAGATTTAAAATGATGTATACAAATATAAGTGCACTAACATTTTCTTCTTCTTATTGTAGCTACAAAACAGACAGGAGCTGATAACATGCTGCAAAGATCTGCCATCAACAATCACTATTGTGGAGGAGCAATCATAAAAAATGCAATCATGTAGCAATCATTTGTGAAATGAAAATATTTTGGAATTCATGTATAGAATCTTTATTTTAATAAAAGGAAGCCCAAGCTGGGCATGAGTACAGATTTACAAAGAGAAATATGCTATCTTTTCATGTCCCTATATTGACTCCTTATTGCAATAAATTGGAGCCTATTTTTCTATCAATGTATTTCAATAATTTCTATACATTGTATAGTATTTCTATGTCGGTTTTCTAATTGGGAGCAACGTTGATGCGGGCTCAAACTATTGTTTAGCATTGCAAGTTCATGTAATGGATGGTTGGCCATTATAGTGGAAGTAAATCAAGGATTGTTGTACTCTTTCGCATGAGTCTTATTGTAAACCAAAGTATCTGATTTTCTGGAATCATTACACTATGTCAAAATGTTGTATGGTATTGTAAGTTTTGAATGTGAATGCATCTTTAGATTCATCGTATTTTGCAAATGGTTCTGAGTTGTCGACCTTTGTTCCTCTGATTCCCCATCTGGATAGGGAAAATCCTTCTTCTCGAGTGAGATTTCCATCAAGTCAGCATCCTTACAAAGTTGTGCAAGAAAAACATCATTTTTTAAAGCTTTTTGAAATACCAATGAGAGTCCTTTCAAGATTGAGTGCGTAAATTTTGAAGTTGAAAGGTTTCTTTGTTAGGAATAGGACAAGAAAAAAAATTTCACTTGCTCCTAATAAAGTTTTTCCATAAATGCCTTGGGTATATACTAGTCAAACTTATTTGGGACAACACAAATCAAGACTATATTTCATCAATAAAGTGAGCTTGATTCATCTTACTAAATTATAGCTTGTCACAATTGTTATTTAGTGCAAAATGCTTGCACTCACTTTTGTGTTTCCCTTGTTTGAAAGTTGTAATACTTTTTGTTAACTATTTTCTAAAGTAGAGCTCATTCTTATTTGTAGTACCTTCATTGAGATTCATCTCATAAGGGATAATATGCTTTAGTTTAAGCTCTTTTAAGCTTTTCATTGTACAATTTGTGAATATAAGATAGTTACATTTTTTTGTTGCAAGAAAAAAATTCTATTGGTCCTCCGTCAATTAAGCCCAATGGGAACCTTCATGATGAGGGCTTTCTTCAACTTGAGATTTTTGGTCTTCTTCCACAATGTAAAATCCATGAAGATGCCATTTTCTTGACTTGGTAACTTCATTATCACTCGCCTATTATGAGCTTCGAGTATAATTTGCTCATCCACTCCATAATAGAGTTTTGAAACCTTTTTTGAAAAATTGAGAGCTTACACGTGCAAGTTTGGATAATTGTTGTTGTGTAGCATAGCGAAGTGGGCTCGGTCCAAATTCGGATCCAAATTCGTCAATCCACGTTCATCTCTTGAAGGCATACAACTATATCAAAGGTGGAAAAGTTGCAAATGTTGAGTAAGCACATGTGAGTAGGTGAGTTAAGGCCTCCACTATGTTTCTTAAATCAAGAAGGAAGCACCTCAAACAACAAGAATTGTTAGCAGATGAGACTTTTAATAGTTAATAAATTGCATCTTAATCTTCCAATAGTTGAATCTTATAAAGGTGTGGCAAGCAGGTCAGACCATCTACATGTGAGATACTCTCTAAGCATTGTAAAATTCTTGCCCAAAAAAAAAGTCTTCGTAATGACCAAAAAAGTCCTTATGCTATTAATATTCTCTTGGCTTAATATATATCACCTTCCATGAGAATTTTCTAGATGGTTTCCAATTTGTGGAAGGAGCTTGAAAACTAACCCAAGGATCACTTTTTAGTAGGTTTCTTCTTGTCCTTGTAGTTGGATCTCTAAGATAATATTGGAAAAAACAATCTTGAAACTTTCAATGCCCTCGACGTGGACAATAGAACACGAAATGCTCATATCACGATAAAAGATGATATTCTCAAAGTTTTCCCACTAATACATGTGTCCTTTTTACAATGTACAGGGTGTGATCTATGCCACCCCAATGTGAAAGAAAGAGCTTGGAACCATTGGAAATTGTGAATCAAATTCATGTAAGATATCTTTGCAAGTTGTTGTAATTGTCTTAAAAAGATCAGGGATAAGAAAGCGTCTGAATTTTAGTTTGAAATATGTTATGGCAACAATGAAAGTTTAGATGCAAAAATGGTTAAATACTACAACTATTGAATATTTCATTCCTAACGTGAAATGGACAACAATTGAGAAACTTGTGGATGAGAAGTTGCTTCTTGGTTGCTCTACCCCGACAACAAAGATCCATTTCAAGGTAATGATTGGAAATAGGATCTCTTATTCAAATTTGAAAATTGATTTGATAAATGAGGAGCAGAGTGTGCAAAGTTGAGACACACAATCAGCTCGTGGTCATTCAACATTCTCTTTTCAAAAAGATGTTGGATGCTCAATTTGTCCCATAGTACATTTCTTGCAATATTATGCTCATTGTTGTGAGTGTGTAGGATTTAGATGGCAAAACTTGCTGAAAATCTTGAACTGGCAAAGATGCAAAGAATTGTTGAGGGAATTTATCAAAAAAGTTTCCAAGCATGAAGCTGCTGCATGATCACTCATGAAATGATCCCTTGTAACGGGCTACTTGGGCCTTTAGTTTTTAGCCTTAGGAAATCTGTTTTTTGTTGGCTGGGCATGTTTCCTACAGCATCAACCAAAAAATCTGTATCTAGTCAATCAGTGCATGTGCGACTCGCCAGACACGCTCAAGTGTAATCTAGACTCTAGACTCAAGATCGTGGAGGAAATAAGTATGCAGTATGTACTATAGTCTATGAAATCCAGAGTACAATAACCGTATAACGCTACAAAAATGTGTGTCATAAGTTTGTTTGTTACAGAGGTTGCTGTAAATTGTACATTTCACCTTACAGTGTACTACTCTGCCGCAGCTGCCATGCCACCGTTGCTTGCAACAAACAGGGCGCAGGCCCGCATGTCCCCAGGAGTACAGGGCCCAGGCTTACAGTGTTCAAAGCAACCCAGCTGGACGCTTTCCCGACACTCGAGTCTTTGAAATCACCTACTTAATATTACATACATAGTACATACTTCAAACTGCATGCTTGAGCCTTGCAGGCTGCAGCTTTTGCAATTTAGCCGCTCTCTCTCTCTCTCTCTCTCTCTCTCTCTATGTATATGTACGTATACAGTGCTCAGAAAAACCCATTTCAGATTATCCTAAAAAAATTTGCATTTTTTAGAACTCCGTTTTTTTGAAAACTTTTATGCATAAAAGTGTTTATAAGATTGTATAAAAAGTAGTCAAATATTTTATAATATCAATTTTTTTTTAAATTTATATATTTCACAAAATATTCTCTTGAGCACTGACTTAAGTCTTTCGTAGTACTTGTAGTTTAAGTATTAAGTTACGCTTATAGTAACCCGTAATACTAATAGACTGTACGATTGTAGAAGTAGATTGGTAATTGACTAGCTACCTATTACTAGTACCGAGAGCGGACTGTGGGAGTAAACAGTCAGACAGTGGACTATGGGATGGCCGATGGATCACGGATGGTGCAAACACTGTGTATATTGGAGCTGGAGGGACTCTGTTGCACCGGCCCCTCAAAGGGCGCTGGGACTTGAGCGGGGAAGGAAACATATGTAGGTATTTATAGAGAATCGTGATTTCGTCGTAGTGTTATCTCTAGCAGCATGTGTGCTTGCTAATTCGCAAATGAGGTGAGTTTTGCTCTGACTAGGGTCCTTAAAAAGAAAATTTTTGGGCCGGCCACCTCACGACGACCTTGAGCATGCGCCGGGACCACACTTTCGTGCCTCAACCAGCAGAAGGTGAGCCCTAAACCTAATTTACACCTAACCCTAGGTTTACCCTAACCCTAAGGATGCATCCCTATAGTATTTAAGGCATGGTCGTTAGCGATTCCAATTATTTATTTTGTAGTCTTGTTCTTTTTATGCATTTAGTTATTTTTCTTTGTTCAGCTCTATTGAGGTTGGCATAGTTTTTTATTCGTTCTATGATCAGCATAGGATAATGTTAAGTTTGTGAATCAAATTTAGTTTTATTTGTCATCTGTTTCTTTTGGGTCTATGCTTAGCATAAGCTTAATGTTTTTCAAGGTTACTATGTCAACTAGTTTTACCTCTTCCATTCCAGTAGTTGTAACTCAATACGTAGCAACAAGTGCATCATCTTCATCTGATATTCCCAATGAAAGCTTGTTTATAAAGCCACTCCTGATTCTCATCATGTTTCTGTAAATGATGTGGCATCATCATCATTTACCCCGTTCATTTTCTGAAATTTCTCATGGAAGTACTTTTCAAGAAATGACACATGTAACTCAACTTGTGACAAATGTTACTTCCTCGTCTTCCTCTCTAGATACAAGCTCTGCACAATTAGAACATTGTTCTTTTGAACAAGTTGAATCAGTGAGTGATGATTCAAAAGCTTCAATAACTCGGTTACTAATATAGTAAATCAACATTCTGCGTAAGTTGGCCGGTACAGTCTTATGGTGGAATTAGGGCAAATCCATGCCATTCTATAATGAATAAAATTGCCCATACTCTTGTGCAAATTCATGCATTCAAGATTATGCATGAATTTGCACAAGAGTATGGACAATTATATGACCTTTCTAAGTGACTAGTTTAGCTTTTGATAAGATAAGACGTTTCAGAATTAGTTGTGGTATATGAAGAATAAAAAGCAAATACGAACATGTGATATAGTAAGAGAGAGTATGCAATGAATAAAAGTCTCCATGCAAACCAATAAAGTGTGGCCCGAATTAGTTGATAAAAAACCATTTCTTATGAATTGCAACCTTACCTCCATGACATGATGTAGTTAGATATGAGAGCTCTTACCTCAATAGTCATGAATGCGTTCTCTTGTGATGATGCTTGAAAGTCAAGACAGAAAAAACGTTTGAGATTTAGTTGTCATTTTACGAAAATAACAAAGCCTTAATGTCTCTTGGAGTATAGAGTTAAGGTGTTTGTATGTATTAGTATAGTATCTTGGTGAGCATTCAATCAACAACAATATTATAAGTCCAGATAATCGTAGTAGCTTGCGTATAGACGTCATATGAACCTTAGTCCAAAGTGGTATATGAAAGGTACAAAGAAATGCAAAGCCTGTCGTAAACGATACGTTTGCTGGCAAGAGTAAAAATGTGAGTACAAGAGATTCATTTGATACTTGAATGCTTAATAGCAAATGAGAATGGTTTGCGTTGCATTCAAGGAGCAATCTATTGATCGTATCCATCATAAAAAGATAGAATATGTTTTCAAGAGTAAACAACACAATTTGGTGATGAATTCTCATATGAATATGAAAGAATTCTGTGGTCTGGTAGCGGTCAGATAGTGTCCGCTGGCAAAGCCGTGATTGATTGCTACTGAAAATCGTGTAAACAATGATTGTTCCATCAGCGACTGACTGTCGCTGACAGTCCACATTGCTACGTGTAGTAAATCGCAACAGAAATGTATGAAAAAAATGCGATTAGCTGGCGTGCCTCCAGCCAGGAGAAAGGCTGCCAGAATTGGCAAAAAAACAAAATTTAGAAATGTTTGTACTTCAGCGATGTACTGCAAGGAAAGTGTACATAGTAATGGTTAGCAAAAACGTGGTGCTAGATCACTGCATTCCTCAATAAAAACACGTATTTGCAAATCATAACCAACCAACAAAGTGGTATAGAATAAAACTTACTAAGTTATGATCGTAGTGTTCTTCCAGGAGGGCAAGACCATATGCTGTGAAGCGTGGTTCCACACGAAAAGAGGAAGAGAGAAGACAAGTGAGGAAGAGAAGAGAAGGTAGAGGAAAGGCTGTGTTACGTCATGTGGCAAACCATCATATCCTCCATTATATTAGGCTACCAGAGAAAGCTTGTAGAAGAAGCTACCCGGTAGCTGGTAGAAGAAGCGAGTATTTTTATTCCTTGATCATATCTTGACAGTTGGTTGAGAGTCATATGGTACTTAAAGAAGTGTTTTATTTTTAAATCCGGGGAAGTCTACCATTCGTGCCATAAAAGAGTTTTCGGTACTAGTGAAAAGGGATAACATTATATACTATCCATGAGAGAGATTGAGAGAGAGAGGCTCTCATGCACACATCTAAACTTTCTATTTATCAAACATGAAATTATAGCCTCTGATATCAATGCCTACCAACGCTCCATAACTTGCGACGTGGCTATGCTCTCTGAGCAGACAATTTGAATTTAAGCATAGGACAATTGTAACTAGAGTGACTAGCATATCAAGATGTACACAACAAAATATAGGAATGTTTAAGCTCAAAAAATCACTTGAATATCTTCTTATTCAAGTGTGTATTCCACATAATATCATTCTTTCCAACATTAATTTAGTAAACATCAATTATCAAAATGAAAAATATGCTATTTCTCAGCCAAATTGGGCCTCTCATCCTTTTGACTTTAAAACGAGGCTTTAAGCAAATAGATTGTGGAATGACGTAGCGTTTGGAAAGGAGCACAAAAAGCATTATAATACTCCTTTTATAAGTTAAAAGAGACAGCAAACACGTGGAGTAAAACAAAAGATGCTTTGCCACTGACATTTTTGAACTCTAAAGATTCGAAGATACCCTTACATGCAATAACAAATAAACTTTCAAAATGTAGAAGAGTAGAAACCTTCAGATAAGTACAAATTACATAGAAGGGGATATGGTGAACGCGTGACAAGGCTTAAGCAAATTCTCCATCTTTCCCTTCCAATCCAGAGACATGCTAACTTCTCTCGTACTTCAATCAAGTAACTATCCTGAACATTGTTAGCTTTATTACCATCGTCATAAGCATCATTGCCCAACGACAACAGGTGCACTCTAATTATAAATATTCAAAGAGAAAAAATCTGTTGGAATAACAGGAACTACAGAGTGTAATCTTGTTAGTTTATAATTTAGCATGGTAATTCTAGCTTGTATAACTTGTGTTCTTAGAGATGCATAGTCCGGTAAGTAGGGAGTGTTCAGCTTGATGATAACATGGGGTTGCAGATTTTTGCAACATTTCAATTGATGTGCATAATGATAGATGAGGTCAGAATACTCCCCACATAGCAGGTGAGGGCTGTCTTTACTGCCATCCAAAAAAGAATGTACTTCATGTGTATTCTTGGCATTTCTTGCGTATCTCATCAATAACCAAGTTAAAAAAACCGCTAAAGCTGTTTTTCTACATTTTCAACGAATTTGTCTCATAAATTATTGCAATGTTATTCATCAAAATTTGAACGTCATCAGCAAAGAAACTATAATTGCATCCAATCGTGTTAAATGACAAACCACAAGGCACGAACTCACACTTAAAATACATAGAGCAGAAAAAGCATTTGCTTTTCTGACCGACACATACGTCTCCGCTGGGTGAAATCAATTTTCCACAAAACAGAAAGTATTAAGGTATCTGCAAACTACAGCCAGCTGCTGAGCTTAAACCAGTAGAGCTTAGGAGAGGATAGTTTACTGGATAGCACTACTCTCGTAAATGATCTAATCAATCAAAAGAATTACAGATATCTACACAATTTTACAGGATACAAATCAGAAAGGTGTCGAGAACAATTATTCACTATTGGCAATCAGCTGAAAGAATCACATAATACCATATCTCTCAGCGTTAGCTGTCTTATGATGATATTTTGTCAACTCGGTAAGGCAGAATATTTGTTTTACAGGCATTATGCAACTTCAGTAGTAAGCGACAAGAACAACAGTATGAATACAGTGGAAGCCTATGAGGATTGAACAAATCCTACAGACGGCAACTCGGTGTTGGAATCTTGAGTCATGGCAGAAAAAGCTCCAGGGACTGCAGGACAAGCTCCTATTTTAGCGCAAAGAACATTAGGATCAAGAACAGTCTTCAAGTTCGCCAAGAGTAATGGGACATATTCAAGAACCGCTGTCTGACACTGCAAAACACAGCATTCAAATAGAGAGTAAGACTCACGATATTATAACATTACCCCTATAATTTTGAAAAAACTGCTCCTCTCTCGCGCTGTTCTGTCTCGCGCCCCTCTCTGTAACACGATGCTTTATTTTATACCTCTCTCTCTAGAACGTTCTCTTTCTTTCTCTCTCTAGACAGTTCTCTTTTTTAAAGTTTCTTCTAAAATGACGTGTATCACTTTTCAGCTCTTTCAACTGCCCTCCAAAAACAAATTAGGGCAGACGTGGCCCAATGACAACGCGAGAATCGTGTTTTCTCCAACACTGCTGACATTCTCTCTTCAGAGTAAGAAACAAAATGTCTTTGCGGTATCAGTGAGATTAAAGAGCCACCGACCTGATCAACATGATTTGGTACTTTTTGGCAACCGTCCAGAAGGATCTCAATTAATTTCATCTGAAAATGCAAAACATTCAGGCTGCACTGTTGAGTAACAAATTCTTTCATGTGCTAGTTACACAGCATTGACACCCACATAGCACTAGTTACACACCTGTGTTTTGGGATCCTGTAGCTTAATCTTCAATTCGACCACCACATATCGACAAACAACACAATTTTCTGCATTTGCAATCAAGGATTTTGAGTCATTTCTACACAATCCACTCCCCATACACATTCGTCCAGGCGCCATGTACTCTTGAAGCTTTGCGAGTGCAACTGGAATATAAGTATCCAGTAATTCTTCACACTGCACACAGTGAAAGGGCGATTCAGAAGACCAGAAAGACAGTGGGAATAAGGTTCAGTCTTCCACAAAATGGATCCAGGAAGTTGGACATACCTTCTTTTCAGGATCATCTGTGAACTTGTAACAGACATGCTCTGCAAGAAACTCTCTAGCATGTGTTGGTGTGTCTGGATTTGAGAGGAGCTCCTCAGCGTGCTTGCTTAGCTGCAAACATTTAGTGCATATGAAATTGGGCTTGTTTTCTACATCATCCAAGGCTGGAACATTTTCATCACTTTGAATCTCAAGGACTGTTGGGAAGATGTCTATTCCTGGCATGTTAGCAAAGCATTTCTTCATCAGTAACTCCAACAGAGGTCCTACTTACGAGTGAAAAAATGAGCTCCAAAAGTGCTCCTGACTACAAGTGAAAAACATGTGCCCTCTGCACGTCAAATAGCTAACTGAAGCTCAAAAGCGGCACCCCTTGCAGCACCAACCCCAAGGATTACACAAGTTTCCAAAGGAATTAATAGATCACAATCAGATTAGCTTGCACTAAGACCTGCAAGCTTGTTCTGTGACTTAGCAATCATACATAATGCAAGTTCAGATATGCATGAGTGCCTAAACAAAAATTGGCTTATTTCTAAACAGTTGACAACTTACAAATTCTATCCAATACTTCGCTCACCTAGATGCTTTTAGCAGATTCATGACTCGGTTATGTCAGTACTGAGTACACTCATATAAGACTACAAGTAACATAAGAACCAAAGGAAGACCTTTTTGGAAACATTATCACTCTGGCAAAGAACATCAAAACACCATAGGTCAAGAACATTATTATGGACATGTGATTGAATTGTTCTATGGTACATGGGACCTTATTGAATAACAAGGACCCTGAAAGTACAAATTTGGTCACTAGTTTGGCAAAGCCCAGACACATAGGTGGAGTCCTGACCTTTTAGTAGGGCGCCCAACCCTAAGTAGATCATAGAGAAGAAATATGTATCATCCCCCATTCCAGTAGTTGATAGTTCTTATGTTCTCATGCTTTCTGTCTTCAACCAATTAGATGTATGCTGAAAAGAGAAACAAATTTCCAACATTTGGTATCAAAGCTGTAGCGCAGGCATCCCAAAGGGAGCCGGGAACCACGACTTAGCTTCCCAGCCTTCAACTCTTGCCATCCAAACCCACTTGACATACAAGCAGCCAACTCGCCAACAACGATCAGACTTAACCAACTTGAAGTTCCGAAAACCAACATTGAGATCCAACCTGGCGCCATGCCCGATCGGGGGTCCCGACGTGGGTGACTTCCCTCCAAGCAAGCCGCCCGACATACATCAAACTTAACCAACTCGAAGCTTCGTTACAAACGAGTAACATCCATTCCAAGCAAGCGGTCTGACTTACATCAGACTTAACCAACTGAAAGCTTCGTCACGAGCGCTGGAAGCCAACCTGGCGCCACGCCAGACTGGACAGCCATAAACAGGTAACATCCACCAAAGCAAGCCATCCAACTCAGCCGACAGGTTAGAGCCCGTTCCCCAAGAGCTTAACCCATTCACGTTCATGCAAGGAACACTCAGAACCACAAGCCGCGACAGATATGGAAACAACCAGTTCTTGGACCAAATGGTCCCGACAGCATACCGCTGGCGCCACAGACCGAATGGTCCCGACGGCATACCGTTGGCGTCCCGGGATACGACCCTCAGCTATGTGCCAAATTAAAAATTTTGAAAGCGGCCTTACAACTGGCGCTTTTACCGAACACTGAAACCCAGAAGGTAATCAGAGTCAGTTTGAGGAAAATCCCACTTTATTGATAAATCTGAGAAGGTTACATTTCAAGTGTGTGACCGACCCTAGTCTCCGGGGCGCTAGCATGCCAAGGCGAGAGCCATGACAACATTCCAGCAAGGGAGGCTGAGACTTGGTTGGAGCTTGCCCTGAGTCGCAACCCGCACTCCCCTATAGTATTGGTGTGATTCGGCACCCCCCCTCATACCAAGCACTCTACCCAAGCTGGTAAAGCACGTTTTTCTCTCTCTAGGATTTTCTCTTTCTAGAAAGTCATTTTCTCTCTCTAGATTTTATTGATCCCCAGGCTTCCTTTAATCATGCCTAGATCGTGTGGATGACATCTATAGAATCTAAAAGGGAGGTTACAGGTTTCCATTCATGTATATTTGATGGATATAGATCTGCAATACAATATCATAATAAGTTTCCATTCATAAATACAGTTACATGTTAAAAAATGACAAGCAACCCAAAAGACCTTGCCAGGCGTACGAAGACTTGCCGGGTGAAAATCATGTCGCTTAACAACATCCACATTAAGTTTTGAATGCATATAAACATGTTGACTCAACGAAGCGCAGATAGCAGCAGCTCTCCCTCATGGCTGGATCGTATAAAAGGTGTCTTTACCGGAATAAAAGCGCCTGCACCAGCATCACAGCCGGTCTCTGACGATGCACAAGCTGTGCCTCAAGAAAGTGTGTTCACCATGGAAGGTATGGTATGCACATCGATCTGAGCTCTCTGGACTTCGCTAGAACCGATCAAAGATTTTCAGCCATAGGAACTTGGCGCCGGCTGGATTCTGGTCACAGTGGCGCCGGGAGCGGCGCCGGCGCCGTTGGCGCCGGGAGCAGCAGGGGCGCTGCTGGCGCCGGGGACATAGCTGGCGCCGATGGCGCCGGAAGTAAAGCTTGTAAAGGTAGCTTTACAACAAAAGCCTTAGAGGATCTTGGCACCCTAGCGAGAGGGATCCATCCCACGTTTCAGAACTGGAAATTGCTGATTTTTTAAGAGAAATGTTTTATTTGAAATTTAAGAGAGCGAATAGGCAGCCAAGAGTCGTTTAGCTATAACTAGGCATAGAATCATCAGTATGGCATGTGAGTAGGATCACTGGATAGCTACTCATATCCTCTATCTCCACACTACAAAAAAGGAGAACCCTTTTGGATTTTTGGTTGTGATTTTGCGAATTGGAAGGCTGAATCTCGGGCACCTTACCCAGGGAGTCAATGTCGCATGGATCTTCAGATTTGCTAGTGCTTGGAGGTTGCAAATTCACT
Source organism: Diphasiastrum complanatum (assembly GCA_029204225.1). Taxonomy (NCBI): domain Eukaryota; kingdom Viridiplantae; phylum Streptophyta; class Lycopodiopsida; order Lycopodiales; family Lycopodiaceae; genus Diphasiastrum; species Diphasiastrum complanatum. The sequence goes on along the minus strand of CM055102.1, from coordinate 59,770,237 downwards.
CTCTTTTCTATTGCAGACCAAGATAAAAATCTAATCTTGGAGAGGGAGAACCAACTTGATGGAAAAAATTACTCTTCTGGGAGATTTAAGATGATGAATCTCCTCAACTCACTGAAGACACAAGGGCAAGTGGAAAGACCAGACAATTCTCACGCGCAAGTCTCTTATGATAGGAGAGCAAGAAAAGCTCTTTGTATCATAAATATGTTGGTACAAGACAAATTTTACACCCATATTAATGAGAATGAGACTTCCAAGAAGGTGTGGGATACCCTGAAGTCTTTGTTTCAGGTTGCTTCTTCAACTAGGATATTGTTTCTAAAGAACAAGTTGTTAACTACTAAGATGATAAATGGTGAGACTATTGTGTCCTTTCTATCTAGGCTTAAGGAAATACGTGATCAATTGAAAGGAGGTGAAGCTACTGAAGAAATGTATATGGTTAGTCTAATTCTTCATGGGCTGCCTCCTACTTATTTGTCACATAGTTACTGCATTGCTAGCAAGAGAGAGAGAGTTCCCACGTGTGATGAGCTTGCAGGAATTTTTGATCAAGAGGTGTTGAGGCACTCCCACAAAGCAATCAAAGATTCTATTGGAAAAGATGCTCTCATGATAAATTCTAGATCCAAGGGGAAGGGAAATAGCAAGCGGCCCAAATACTTCTTCAAGAGGTTCTAAAGGACCGTGCAATCATTGTGGCAGGGCAAACCATGATGAACCATCTTGTTGGAAATTGCAAATTTCCAGGAAAGATAAATCTTCTAATACCTCTTCTAAATCCAACAATGATGCTTCGAAATCCATTTTCTACTATTGTGGTAAAACAGGTCACACGAAGAAAGATTGCCGAATTAGGCAAGCAGAAGTACTTGCCAGAGAGAAAGGAAAGGGCATACAAACCCCTTCCAAAGATGACACGATTGGTCAATCCTCTAACAATGTTGGAGAGGAGCATGAGCTTAATCCATGGACATTTTTGGCCACAGAGGCTGAACCAAGTGGAGATGGGGTCATGGACTCGGAAGCAACCACCCACATGCCATCTCACAAAGAGTGGTCACCATTTTGATGATGGTGGACAGCAAGTCCAAAGTTTGTCTACAATTTAACTACAAAAGTCAAGAAAAGGTGCTATCACACACTTGAAAATAGCAATCAACTATTCATTTCTAATGCCCTGTATATCCAAAGATTGCAAAGAATTTCTCTCAGTAAGTTCTATGCCAATCAAGGCATGAGTGTTGAATTTTTCCATGATAAATTCTATGTCAAAAGTGAGATGCATAACAGAATTGTTGGAAGTGGGCTGCGTGAAAAAGATGAACTTCTCAAGTTTGAGAAGGGCAAAATGCAAAGTGCTCTCCTTGCACTAGAAGATCCTCCATCTTTTCTTTTTAGTCATATCAACACAGCAATGAGAATCCTTAAGTGCCTTAAGGGTACTTTCAAATTAATAGTTCAATGAACAGAGTGGTACAATGTTGCAGGCTTGGTGTTGTTAGGGAACCAACCCCTTGTCCCACAGCCAACTTGATGCCAGATGTTGGACTAGGCCTATTGACTTGACTAGTTGAGTCTTGGACCACATACATGCCAATTGTTGTAATCAGGGATATGTGCTTGGCAAGGAAGCAAGGTATACAAGTAGACATAGTGACTAGTAAATGAATGATAATTATCTAGCAGCTACTATACTCATAGGACATGAAAGTAGACAGTGACTAGTAAATTTGCTTAAATTAGAAAATTGTTAACATAACTGAAAATTTTATCAATGGCTATGATTCCTAACAAGACTGTCCATAGTGAATCACGGCCCCATACCAATTATATCAGGATGTCCATGGAAAACAATCTTGAAAAAAGTTAAATTTGATTGTGCAAACCCTTACCTGAAGTTTCAAAATAAGAACTAAGACGCACATCACACCATGGGAATAAGAAAGTTTCACTAAAAAATTGTGTTCCCATGGATGCAAAAGGGCAATATTAGATACAATCAGTTCTGAAGGGTAAATAGGGGAAAAGCCTACCAAATAGTACTTTGTAAAGCGCTGTTGAAAAATCTACTAAAACTATTACTGAAGCAACCAGGTTCTTACTGAATAGCCACATTTGCTAGGATAAATTGCTCCAAAATCAGAAAAGAGTTTGGAAAATCCTTCATTGTATTAAATGGAGGAAAGTCCTAGCCCAACAAATTGTTTCCCTGATTTAAAGCCTTGGTTCTTTATCCAGGAAGCATGGCCCCAACTTTCAAATTACAAAAATTTTCTATGGTCAAAGGTTCCCAAGGGATAAAATCCTTCCCCACCCACTTGTCGTCGGAATTTATGTTAATATTCAGATTTTACTACCTTATAACATGCCTTTGCTAATGTTCAAATGAGCGCTTCCTGTACTGGTCAAGCGCATTGCACCCAACAGCTTTATTGTCAACAGTCCAAGGCATTATGACTGTAAAGCCCATGGGATTTACCGGCACAGCGCCCATGGCTAAGCAAGGAGGGTTGTCTGGATATTGATGTCCGATAAAATATACTGAGATATTCAAGGAAGGGTTTTCCGTAAAGTAAAAGCATATATGGGAAGAACAAGCCAAATGGAATGGCTTTCCTAGCACTTACTTTTCTTTAGTAAAGCTTGAAAAAGAATAGTCTTTAAGAATCTACATGAGATTTTTCACGAGCTAACATTAATAACACCACAATCAAGTGGTAATGTACTCTAATATGCTCTATTCTAAGATTTGTTATCATAGAAAGCATAGTTGCCCGTTCCGGGATGGAACGCGTCCCGAAGTGAACGAAACAGAACAAGTTCCGAAGGGCACAGAACAGAGCGTGTTCCAGAACATGACCAAAAAAAGGTTTTAAAAAAATACGTACTTAGTTAACAAAAGAAAAAAATTATTTAGACTGTAAAAAGATTATCATAGTGCAAACAAACTAAAGGCTGAAAGTCTGCTTGCTGCCACCTGGACCCTAAAGTAAGCTATCCTTCTCTAAAAACAGGACACAGGATTAGGATAGCAGCATATCATTAATTCCCAAAAGTAGTGGTACAAACCTCCATCTTTCAAATGCTTTGAAATATTTTCTATTCTAGAAGGAATGTTCAATGCTCAAAAAACCACACTTGAGGAAGTAAACCATTGATTGAAAGCAAATTTGGAGGAGGCTGTACTTCATCTTTATTTAGTAGCTAAACCTACTTTGGATTATCTTTATTTATGTCTATCTGACTACACAGAAACTACAAAACTTGTAATTTGATTATAAAATGTTCAGGAAGATGATCCTGAGAACACGAAGGCATTGCATGCTCCAAATATGAGATCATTTCGATACATGATTATTAAATAGATCACTGATGTGATAATATATTGACATCAGACATATTTCCCACCCACTGCGATACACCTTCATGTGGATTATGAAGGCTCACAGATCTAGCAGTAAGCAGACTTTTAGCCTTTAGTTTTTTTTGCACTGAAGGTTTTTTTTTTTTTTTTTTGTATTTAAACTCTATTCCCCGACCCAGTGCGTTCCGACTGTTTTAGGTCGGAACGGGTTTCTAAGGTAATAAAAATGTCGAAAAGGACAAAACCAGGTCAAATTGACTCTTGCAACAGTTATGCCTCATTAAATCCACAACTATAATAATATGAGAAACAGAAAATAATGTCATGACATCATATATATATCTGAATTATGAACTTTGATAACATATATCCGAATAGCTTGCTCATTATTTGTAACCTTACAAATACCCTGAAAGATAGTTAAATAGTGGAAGATCATCTGCTTCACAATGATAAGGGATTCAAATATAACATATATAAGAATAACTTGCTCACAATTTGTAACCTTACAAATAGCCTGAAAGATCATTGAATAGTGGAAGATCATCTGCTTAACAATGATAAGGGATTCAAATATGACACATCTATGAAACGGAGCACACTTTCCAGGATTCATTACAAAGCGGCAGCTTAGGATAAAAAAAGAAACACAGATTTCATCGTGGGATGGGAGCTTAGGAGAAGAAAATACACGCAAGTATTCCGGCGATGCTGAGAACATTAAGAAATTTCAACGCTTCCTTTTCAACTGCCAATTTTACGAAATTAGCTAATGACTTCTATAAGAAGTGCATACACATGGAGATACGGTTACCAGAAGAGAAGAATTGGCGGGCGGCCTGAGCAGCAGCGCCCAAGCAAAGGAGCAATACAAATTCCAACACTAATCTCCACCTTGTTGTTGTATCCATCGGAGAAGCTGTCATACACACAAATAAGACGCGGAATTGAATGGCTTGCTCGCCGCTCGCTCACGCTCCTCGCTCGGTCGCTCTCTCGCTCTCCCTCCCTCTACCGCTCCCCTAATGATTTTCCCCTTCTTTTCGAAGCCCTAATCAAGGAGCCCTAAATATTAGGGGTTGAAAGACTTGTTTTCTAACATAACCCTATAAAAATAGTTCTGCGCTTTTTAAATGTACTTAGCGTTGAGAGCCCTAACCCTAGAAACTACGACTCTCGGAGATTCTTCCTCCCTTGTTCTCTCTCGCTTGCTTCTCACTCTTCCGCTTAGCAGCACGGTGGGTTTTACGCCCCCCCATTGGATGCTCGCCACGATTCCGAATGTACTTTTCAAGGCTGGCGAGGAATACGTGGCAAAATCTGAATGGCTTACAGATAAATCCAACGGTGGCGTGTTGAATTAGTGTAGAGTGTAAGGGACGGGAGAGAGCGAGATCTATTCAGTACCATTTCGAGAATCATCAGAAAGTTGACACGTGCTCCAATCAAGCACGTGGCAATCGGAGATCTGCCTGATTTCCACCGCCTACATGTTAGACCTATAATTTGACAGCGAAAAGAAAGATGATTGGTGACCCAATTGTACACTTGGCAGACATCTATTGGAGATGGCTTAAAGTTGTATAGACCTTTGCTTCACGCTTTGTAGTGGATGGAGGTTAGAGGTTATGACGTCCCTCTTGCACTAGAATCAAATTTTACCATAAGATATTTGGAACTATGGGCCCTCACCTGAGCGCCTTCCGTGCTAGGAGGGCCCTTGTTCGAGGGCGGGACCTCGACGGCAGATAGAATTGCTGATTTTGTTACTCAAGCATGAGAATTCTACAGAATCGCTGATGATTCTATCATGGATGAGAATTCTGGACAAAACTAGTTGTTATTTCACATGCAAACAAATTCCACCTCTGGAGGTGCATAAAAAATACACAGAAAAATTGAAGACTTGGCATTAAGATGGGGGGGTCAGGCCCTCCAAGGGCATTCCGCCTAGTAAGGGCGATAGCCAGAGGGTGGAAGCCTTCCTAGGACGGAATGCCACCAGAAGGCATGCCGTAATTTTTGTTTTTATTCTTTTTAATGTTTTTTTATCGTAAATTTTTTATTACACACCTTTCGAGCGGAAGGTGCGTGTAAAAAAAGGTAGTTTTTTTATGTGCACCTTCCACCAACCGGAAGGTGCATGTGACGGTATCACAAAACTATGTATTGACATATTTGCCAAAACATTGGTCTCCATAAAATAAGTACCAACAATCAAGAGGTCCACCTTGTCTTGTGTTAGCTTTGTACCTATTTGCACAAACTAAACATCACATACCTTTCTTGAGTGACATGTAATGTTGCTAATAAGGGTCCATGTGCAAGAAACATTTGTTTTGTGCTAGTCTAATTCTAATCTAATATTAAAATGAGCATATGCTATTACAAACATGCATCTCCTTGGTTTGATCAAGTATTTGCACTTCACAGGAATTTAGTTAAAGTTGGAAGATTTGTTTTAGATTAGAGTAGCCTTATGAAAATCAATGTACTACCAAATTATAAAGTAAGGATGCACAAATGCATTGTGTGCAATCTAAAAGCAACAGATTAATAGTCTCATGATCATCACACCCTTCCATACACTAGACCATAGTTAGAAGTTCCCCTTAACATATCTCAAGATGCGTTATGCTCTTCAGTAGTTGTTGCCACAAATTGACTCACAGCACCAATTGCATAACATATGTGTAGTCTAATTGTAATGAGATAGATCAAGCCTATATGTAAAAGTAGCATAAAGAGTCACCAAGCTTGGAAAGCTTTTTACCTTGCCTAGCTCAATAGGAGTGTTCACTTGCTTAGAATCCTGTAACATGAACTTGTTCAACAACTCCTTGGGCCTATGTTAAGCCTACCTCATGCCTAACAATGCTTTTAAGGCCCAATTTAGACCAATAAGGTCCCAAACTTATATTAGAGACACACAGGCCCACTATAAATAGCTAAATTTGGGCTAAATTTGGAAAGCTTTTTATTTTTGTCTAATTTAAATCTTTTATGTAATTTGGAGCTCCTCTTTGAGAGCTTTTTTGATGTACTTGGTTCATGTGACTACTTTCACATGAGAATTAAATCCATACTCCAGATTTAGGCTTTATCTCATGAATGGCATATATTGTGCTGGGATTTAAATATATTTGGTGATGATTTCAAGCTTTCTTGGTGATAATTTCAAGCTTTCTTGGATCATTACTACTTGTTTTTTAAAGCCGTTAGCACTTTCTATTAGTTTCTTGAAGTTCTTCACATTTTGATGCTTTAATGTTGTTTGATTACAATGAGATCAAGGTGCCACACATGACATGATAGCTATATGCATGTTGAGGAGCATCAATAGTAATTGGGGTTATGCTTAGTATGCATTAGGGTTGCACACAAGCAAATCAACCACTATGAAAACTTGGTGGTATATATCCCTATGGAAACTTGTCCTCCTCCGTCATTGTTCTCTCTCCTCATCAACATTCACAATTTGTAGCTCAAGGCTAATGCTATTGTGTATCAATCTCTAGCTTTTACTTGGTTGAGTGGTGCATGTTTGTACTACCCTTCACTAATTTGGAGAGAGCTTTGGTGATGGTGGTGGTGGTGGTGGTGGAATGTGTGTGTGTGTGTGTGTGTGTGTGTGTTTGAACCTAACAAATCTAAACAAAACTGTACATTATCATCACAATACCAAACATACGAATATTAAAGTAAATCAAATTTGTATAGAGTCATAACAGTCAAACATATCATATTGACCAAACCTAATAACCAACAAATGCTCCGAGTTGAGGAGAATATGCTCACCTGCATCCATCCACAACAACAACCCTGTTAGAACAGGGACATTATTGTGGGAACTACATGTGTCTACACATACTCTCAATTGTTATCCATGTCGCAACAAGTAGTCATTGCCAAGTTAGGTGATTCTAATTTTGTCCATATCGTGAGTAAAAAGTCGGACATTGTTTCAGCTTTACTCAAAGTTACAAAATTATAAGGTTAACAGTGTCAACAATTACAAAAGTACAACTAAAGTAGACAATTACATCCAGACTAGTTTTAAAGTAGAGTTCAAAACTATCTGCCATTACCCTTTTTAAAATGCTTATCGGAACACCGTCCCTTTTTCTAGTAACAACTTAGAAAAATGTTTATTGCACTGTCAATTTCAAATTGTCAAGGCATTACCGCCCACAAATAAGTACATATAGACTTTAACAGATAGGTCTAATCCAAGTCATATAACTAAACCCATCATATTGGAAATAGTCGAAATGTAACCAAAAGTTTAGACAAAAAGCAGTACACTTCAAAGGAAATCTTGTTAATGAAAGTTAATAATCAACGAATAGTAAATTCATAATCATTTCATGGCACTTCAACTCTTCATACTCGTTAGTAGCAACAACCATATTGAGGGTATTAGAAGATTGTTCACACGAATTTTTTCATTGTTAACATTCAGAGTGTTGTACGAAGTCTGATCAAAAGAACTCAAGACAATTCATTCATTGTGATCATAGTGACCGAAACAAGCAAGTAAATCATGAGAGCATTTCTTAATCAGATGTGTGTGTGTGTGTGTACGCATGCACATGAGTGCGTATTTGAATTAAACAAATCTAAACAAAACTCATTGTCATTGCCACAATACAAAAAAATACAAATCTTAAAGTCAAAAGAATTCGTGCGAAGTCATTACAATAAAAAATACCATTTTGACAAAAGCTAAGTAACAGCAAATGCTTGGAGTTGAAAAGAATATGCCCACCTACATCATCCACAATGCCAACCGTGTTAGAACAATAAGGTTCTTGTGGGAGCTAGCTAAATCTAAATCTGACCTGATGATAGAGGTCACAACATCTAAAACTAACCCAAAACCTACCCTACTCAATCCTCAATTTTTATTGCACTTTAGACATGCTTAATGCTACATTTATAACCTTCTCATTTATTGAATCTTAGTAGAACTTAAAACAACGTTCTACTTTAAACTCATAATATGGACAAGGACAAGATTAGAGTCACTTGAGTCGGCAATGACTATTTTTTGCAACATAGACTGGGCAACCGGCTCTCTCGGATCTCCTATTGCCAATAGATGCACGCTTTCATGCCCACACATTTCAACGACTAAGACTAGATACAGAAAAAAGGCCTCCCATTTACGAAAGTACCAAAGAGCTCTCGCATTTGCTGTGATGTGATGGATTCAAGCACTGTGCTGTGATGGATTCAAGCACTTGTGGGACTTTAATTTGTAGCTGCAGCAAAGTAATGAAATTAACTGAGAATTTGCAGCTGCAGTAGAGTAATGAAAACAACTGAGAATTTGCAATTGCAGTGAAGTGATGGAAGAAAGTGAGAATTTGCAGCAAATGTGGAAGAAAACAGACTAGATGATGGCAACCACACAAGAATTCTATGCCACGGCACTGTATGATCCTATAGCTTTGTGTGAGAGTTGATGCATAGAACTAATCACAATTGGAAATGAGAATGAATGCTTTGAATTTGCTTTTGTGAAGTTGTGTCTGCTCACCTTTGATGGTGGATCTGTGTGTGTGAGAGAGAAAGAGAGAGCTAGCTGTTTTAGCAAGTATTGCAAGCATGAAGATGAGGAGCTTGATGGAGGAAATTTGTTCGGTATTTGTTTCTCAGGCCTCCATCACACCCGCCCAATATGGATGCGAACGATGAAGATGGGAATCTGCCAGATGAGGATCCGATCCAAGCCGGAAAAGGCACATTGTCACATGCTGCCTTCCATGTTGCTACCACCATCGCCACTCCAGCTGCTTACGCCCCGCTGCCCTTCGCAATTGCATCACTGGGCTGGCCCGCAGGTCCTATATCTCTCTTTCCCACGCACACACGCACGCACACAAACGCACACAGCATTTGTGATAAGACATGGGATTTTTGCAACAGGAGTGGTGGCGTTGGTGATGGGCACGATCGTCACGTGGTACAACAGCATTCTGTTGGCATCTCTGTGGCGGTTTGATGGAAAGCGGCGGGTTAGATACAGAGATTTAGCTCGTGCAATTTTCGGTACCATCCCTTCAACTTTTGAGAAAGATTACTGTGCATCCGTGTTTCCGTAAGAATGTATTTTCAGCTTTATTGGTATCTACTGTCAACTGTATTTAATTTGGGTGGATATGGTGTTGGCAGGTGAGTGGGGTTACAGGGGAGTTGTCCTTTTTCAGCAGATCAGTTCATTGGGGAACAACATCACCATCCAAATTGCAGCTGGTACCAGCATGAAAGTTTGTTTCTCACATTACTATTATTTCTCACACTTATTTACTACTGGCAAAAACATATATATGCAATTTCTCCGAATTTCGATTTGCTTGGATTGATCCGTCTCAATTGACTGACTATATGTGTGGTCAGGCTATCTATGTGGTTTATCACACAGATCATAATATCACTCTTCAAGAGTTCATTATCATCTTCGGAGTGCTCCAGTTGGCTCTTTCACAGCTTCCAGACATCCATTCATTAAGATGGTTTAACGGGCTTTGCACTCTCTGTACCATCGGCTTCACTGTAACAGCGATCACCATGTCTATATATGATGGTAATCAAGCAAGACTCTATAGCGTACTCACGATCTTGAAAATGGTAGACTAGATGATTTCAGGACCTTTGTTCCACAGGTACGAAGCTGGACCGAAGCACAGTCAATTACAACTTACAAGGAACAACTGCCACAAAACTGTTTGGGATTTTAGGTGCTCTGGGAACTATTTCATTCTCTTTTGGTGATGCAATGCTTCCTGAAATACAGGTAGCTCAGAAAACAACACCAGATCTCAATTTTTCTAAGTTAATTTTCATCCCTTTTTACAGCCATAGAGATCCGGCCATTCAGCCTTTTGCATCATGAGCTATGTGATTGCCATTGGTTGATGGGTTTGAAATTTCTGGTGCAGGCTACTGTGAGGGAACCGACAAAGAAGAACATGTACAAAGGCATTGGAATGGCATACTCCATCATCACAATCACATATTGGTCACTCGCCTTCATTGGCTATTGGGCTTTTGGTTCATCAGTAAATCCTTATCTTATCAACTCCTTGACAACACCCACATGGCCCATTATTCTTGCAAACATATTTGCAATCATACAGATTGCTGGTTGCTTCCAGGTATTCATTCAAGCCCTATTTTTATTCTACATTGGCTTAGCTGCTCTGTGCATCAGAAATAAATGGGGGATGCTTTAACGCTGTTCTTGTTCTGTAACAGATATACTGTCGACCAACGTATGAACTATTGGAAGATAAACTGCTTCATAGAAAGGAAAGTCTACTCTCCTTGAGAAACATTCTTTCCAGAATATTATTCACATCCATTTACACAGTGTTAGTCACACTTGTTGCTGCTGCAATTCCCTTTTTTAGTGATTTTGTTGCACTTTGTGGAGCTATTGGGTTCACACCACTAGATTTTATCCTTCCAGCACTTGCTTATCTCAAAGTAAGAAAACCAAAAAACAGCTTTGTGTGGGTCGTGAACATTAGCATCATGTCAATCTATTTAGTAGTAGCAGTCCTTGGATCCATTGGAGCTATCAGGTTCATTATTCAGGACACAAAGAACTACAAATTCTTCAAGAACCTTTAACTGAAGAGGTGTCCGGAACACATACAGAAACAAACATGATACACAAATAAGCACAAATCACCTGGCTGATTGATGCCTGCGTCTGAACTACATTCATTGTTTTGTGCTACTCTTTTGACCACTTAAATCAGTTCTATACAAAGTCCACCCTTTCTATTAGGGTGAACGTTACATTTTTCACAGGAATATACAATACTCTTCTCTGATCCAATCAAGCAGGCTACAGCCGAAGATGATTCCAATTCCCTTGCTGTGTAAAACCTCAGCCAGCTTGGTAAAGCATGCAGGATTTTCTGTACATCTACAGTGGTCTACATATTATATCTAGATTCTGAAGCTTCATCATCTTCACCACTGGACATTATGAATTTCAAAATCGAGGATTTGAAGTTTTTCTGATCAAACTAGTGCCACTTTACTGTACATTATTCATCTTCCAAGTGGTTTTATGTTGAAGAGCAGTCTTCAACAGAATTGCTTTGAAGAAAGATTGATACATGAAACTATCTGGACAAGATTCCAATCAATGGACTAAACCTAGGGTTGACTTGGCAGTTGCTTTTGAAAAATCTGGTACATTTCAATCCATAATTCATTTGATCCATACTGATAATTCAACAAATTGCCTATGCAATGAAGCATGTAAGAATATTCACTAAAAAGTCGAATCTACAACTCATTTTCATGGAACGCCTGTCATTGCAATGCGATGGATAAGAACCAAAGTACTTTAGAAACTATACCTAAGTTGAAAAGGGTCTGTTCTCAATTTTGTAAGTAAGTCTTAGAACTACCAAATAGAAGGTTTCCTTTTTCTGATGCATCAATTTTTATTTTATTATGACTGCTTCAAATCAAAGCTGTTGCAAGCATAGTGTACCATAACAGTACATCTCTTTTTACTTCGAATTACAAATGCCAAGAAGGGGACTTGCTAGTAAATGTCAGGATGAATGCTGTTTTCTATTCCATGAACTAATTACTTGAATGCAATTCACCTTTTCGGATTACATTTTGAAAGCATATTTTTGAATGCAAAAGCTCTTTCTTCACTTCTTAGTAAGAGGACCTTTAAGGATGACTAGGCATAAAAGGGAATTGGGCGTGTAGGCTACAAATTGACTTGAAAGGGAAGTCACAATCAAAACCAACACCATACCTTGCTAATACCCATCATGACCTTTTTAGGCCACGAGAAGCAACATGATGTCGAATCTCCAGTGAATGTAATGCATGGCATAGACATTTTATCACTCTCAACCTTCATTTTTTGGTTAGCAATGATTTCAACTGGAAGTAGACTTTTCTTTAAGCTTGAAGCTAACAATGCATTTAGATCTTTTTAGCTTTTTTCTTAAAAACTAAATGAGTATTTTTGTGATGCCACAAATCTGACATTCTTGTCCATTTGCTTGTGCTAACTTCTCACTGTTCTCCAAGGGGGTGAATTTCTAGACCATTTTTTATCCTCTGTCATGTGTCGTTGTGCTTCCCTGAGTATAAACCACCTATTGTCATTGTCTTATCGAGCCAGTGTAGTGACCAACACATGTGATTGATCACCAATTTCTTCTTCATCAAGGTTTTCGTGTTCTTTAGTTTGTCTTCACTAATACTTCTCGTTTTCTTTTGACAATCTTTGGCCCACTGTCCCTTCTTATAACATTAAAGACACTTTTTCCTTTTTCTTCATAGTGTTTGACATTCCACTTTCAACATCACCTTTATGCTACATCTTCTTCTAAGGCTTGTCTTTCTTTGCCAATAACGCTTGCTCTTTTGAAAATAAGGCTTTGACTTCTTAGAGCTTTCTAGAGTGCAATTTGGGCCATCATAGCCTTTGAACAAGCGAAAATCAATTTTGTCTCCTACATGTTTCCAAGTTGTTGATATCTAAAGCTCTCTATGGCTTTTCTCACTTTGTGCACAATCCTCTAACAACTAGGCTTTGATACAATGAAAATAAAAGTTGATTGTGGTCACGCAAGGGCAATCATTAACTAAACAAGATTTGCCCAAAAAAATTTACTCCACACAACTATAAGCTCCTCATAATGTACATTCTATGTACATATAGTTTCTTAGGGCTAAGCATGCAGGGCTTGGTTAGCCATTAAGGGATGTGTGTCACACTAACTTGACCATCAATCTAGAATGGCCAAAACAAGGTCGTCTTTGCTAGATAAAATAAGTTGATGCTCCCAAGAATTTGCATAAAGTATGCTAAAAAAAAATTCTTAATCATAGGTACGGTTTAAGACCTCTTTGTGAGGTGTTCCAGTTTGCCTTTCAATGCTAGATATCTTTAAGATAACTCATATCATATAACTTCATATTACCCTAACTAATTGGGACATGTTGCCTTGATTCTTACCATGAGTTCACAGTTTGTTGCTTCAAGGCTTAGGGCCATTGGTCCAAGGAGAAAAAATGAGTCTCGCCCCCTTTCACATTACCATGCACTTGCCACTACGTGACAGATGACATGGCAAAGACCCTGGCATGTTGGCCTGCATTTTGAAGTCTTCCTAATCCTTCACAACCGATATTCCCTACAAAGAAATGCATTTTGATTCTAACATTTCTAGTTGAAGGGTGATTGCTTCCAAAAAAAACCTTAGAGCATCCTTCAACCTTTTAACATGATACTGGTTCGAAAAACAGTTGTCCAAATTCATTTTGACGATAGTCTAATGTCAACATATTGACCAAAAGGCTTCATTTTGCAAAACTTATATGGCATTTGAATTATTTTATATTCCCATGAGTGAAGTTTTGTATCAACTCAAATTGTAGTATTGCTAGTCTCTTTGTGACATTATTTAAATGTTGTGTGTTGCCCACACTAATGATCACTTTTTGCATTCCACATGGAGGAAGGATCTATAGTGCCCAGCCAACATGCTATGAAATGCAATATTATTTTTTAGGCAATGGTTTTATTTCCAAAATTTAATCTTTACCAAGAGTGTTAAAAAAAAGGGTTGAACAACTTAACCAAACACCATTTATGAAAAGACTTATAAACTATCTTATTGCCACCAATTTTGAGCATAAATGAATTTCTCAACCTTGTCACCAAAAATCATGATGCTCGAAACAGTTTCTTATTTGTCAGTAAGATCATGTTCTCATATTGTTGATTTCACAAACGCATAACAAACAATGTTCTTGGCATTTATCATTTTATGTTTATGATTTGAGTAAGACTTTGGTATCGCCAAAAAAAGCTCCAATTTTTTGTCCTAACCTTGCAAAGTGATAGATACATCATGAGCTTTTAACATGTCCCAAATAATAAGGGATCACATTTTTCCAAAATAAAAGAAGTTTAACTTATTTTTCATCCCATTCAAAATTTGGCAAAATAAGTAGGAAGGTATGAAGTCAATTATAGCTATTTTTTTTATTTATCTTTAAATAAATGAATATAGTCCTAGAACGGTAGGGAGCTTGTAAATAACTTATGATAGTTAATGCTTCATAGTGGGATTGCATCTTATCGCTGCTTGCAACAAGAAATCAACTAACAGAAGACTCTCAAAAAGTTTACCTCTTAACTAATATTTTAGGCTTGTTTTCTATCCAAACGATATCAAAATTGAACAAAACTAACAACAAACGTTTTCATAGCAAACCCACCATGAAAGGTATGCTTCCCCAGCGCACATTCATGAAATTTAAACCAACCAAAATAGACTGATTGCACCTTAAACATGATGATCGATGGCTCTTCATTGTTCTAAAGATGATCATTTGCATCTCAACATTCCTCAAATAATATCCATGGCTTGGGGGTTAAATAAGTTTTTCCATCTTAACTTCAACTATTGTCTCATGCTAAATACTATTTAGTGATGTTTTGGTCATTAGTGCCCGAAATGTTTAATTGTAGTCAATTTAATCACCTAAAATAAGCAATCGCCTAAAGAAAAACCACAAAGTTTTTTTGTCAAAAGCAAGTGCACGACAATTGGTAGTGTAGTTGATTTTAACATTCTCAAGTTTCACGCACAATCACTAAAATCATATCTAGCTATTGGTTTGAATCTTTTTAAATAAACAATGCTTCTAATGCAGAACAACAATTCTGGTAAATGCTAAATCCAGGCATAAGGCCACTTCGCATCCTTCTACAAACTAGGAGGCTACATGTAAGTAAAGCTTTTGGTACAGGTCAATATGACTATAATTCATGGCAGCATTGTCTAATTGACAATTTTGAAACACTAGAACAAAGATATAAGGCCTCTACCTACATGATTTTGACATAGTAATGAAAAAGCTGCAAAAAGCAATGAGATTTTTGCTAGCTTGTATACCAACTTGACACCTTGACTTTCAAACTTGATGCTTAAATTGCTTCATAAATCTCTTGCTTTTCAAATAGTTTGGAGGGATGAGTTCAATATCATATTTCCAAGAGGTATTAGAACCAGCGTGTTATTATGTTATGCTACAATATTATGTTATTGAGGTAGAAGCTTCAAGTGCTAGGGCAATAGACCGATATTTAAACAATTTATTTTCTTGTCCATAAAGAACATGCCTCCTATTTAAGATCTTGTCAAAGTTGTTGGCCATCAAGAGTATGATAGTTACTCAAACTTCAGATCAGTATTCTTGAACATTCCAAGGAATTCAGCTTTGAAACTTCTTATTGAGCAATTCAGAATGAGGTTTTCTAAAATTACTTACTAGTATAGAATTTAGAGAGCTCTTTAATAAATGACTTGTGAATTTCACAGATACACATATCTCACAGTTTGACTCTTTTTCATTGCTAGATTGTGTTTCTAGCCAGGAAGAAGCATATCACTCCCATCCATGGGCTTGTTCATGTTCAATCATACAGCAGATGATTATAGCACTCTAAACCAGAAAACAAAATTTTTATTGAAAAAAAATAAGCAAAGATCACTAATTCACTTCACATGTGAAGAACTTGATCACCTAGCTTTGTCAGCAATCAACAACCTCATAACTACTGTAACTTAACCAAACCAAAGAATAGAGAATCCAAAAACACTTTCCTTTGCATTCTTTCTGATTCAATCAACATACATGTGTCACGTGAGCACCCACTACAAAGGTTATGCAAAACTTGAAAATATATAAGATTGAAACAAACATGCTAATTTTCCAAAAATACACCATTATTATAAAGTAAGGAAATTTGGACTGTAGATGAACATCACTTCATTACACAACCTCTCAAATGACTTACTTTTCCAAACATTCAATCAGAAATAAGAGGATGGCCCTCCTTGCATATGGGAACAGAATTCCTATGCAAGCACTTAAAATGTAAAACCTTCAGGCAGGGAGCAGTTTCTACAACATATCCCATTAGTCAAAGGGACTGTCCCTGAGCCATAAGCCTAAATCGGGAAAACAAGATACAAGACATTAAGGAGCTCGTGCCAGTAAAATCATCTCATAGAGCAAAACCATTGGGATCAAAAATGTCAATGCTCACTGCATGGTAGGGTGACCATCTGACAATGCTAGGTACAAATACCCTACCCATACAAACAGACCTAGCCCACAGTTTTATCCACTTAAATACCTTATACCCTTATCTCACTTGATCCGGGTATCTAATCACATCATACATTGCCACATCAGATCTATCTTTTTAATAGCACCTACCAAATGAGATAAAGCGTTAAATAGAAGTAAACTGCCAGGAGCTCGCGACTGGAGACCATACTGAAACAGAAAAAAGAATTAAGCATCGTGCCTCGAGAAGGTTAATGCGAGTGTGAGAAAGCCATGGTTTACTTCCAAGGGCTCAGAACTAAATTACTGCTCACAAAAACCATTTGTACATTGAGAAGAGCTTAAAGGATTAATAAGACAAAATTAAGTTCTATGTAATTCCAAGCATGAGTGTACCACTAATCCATAGACTAGGCTAAGCACTAGTTTTAATCTGGAAAAATACTGCTGAAGGTGCTAAACTTTAAAGAGGTGAATTTACATTATGGAAACAGATAAGTTTAACGCAATTCTTGGAACCTGCTTAAAGCCTGTTTTGTGCTGAAAAAAATGCACTTATCAGTCATCAATCTTTACAAAATTCTACTTCTTTCCCCTTAATTTCACCCCAAGGACTCGTTCAAGTTTTGCAACTATCTGCTGATTGGGTATGGCTTTTCCGGATTCATACTCTTGAACAATTTGTGGCTTCTCATTGATTTGCTGCCACACAAAAAACAACACAAGTCACAGGCCTTTGCAAAACTAACAGCAGGCACAAGAACAATTTCCCAAAAAAACAACTCTTTATTTTGTTTTCAACAGATCCAACCCTTAAACCCTAATACAAATCATAGGTAGCCAAGCTATTACATGGTTGAGTATGTTTTCATAGTACCTGGGCAAGTTGTGCCTGAGTAAGTTTCTTATCAAGACGGGCTTGCATGATATTCTTTCTCAACTCTGTTGGTACTTTTTCATCTGCATGAAATGGCCGACTGTTGTGTGACAACAATTCTAAGAAATCTTTGCACCTCAAGAAACTCACGAAGGGTCATAAGAAGAAAATCTTCAACAACACATAAGCGAGCCACATTTACTGGACCGCAGCTATTTCATAATCTTTAACAACACATAAGTGATCCACATTTACTGGACCGCAGCTATTGTGATTTTCCAAATCAAACCCTCGGCTACAACCTTTCCAAGTACCGGATACAATCGCATCTCATGCTTGCCTAGAGTAATGTTCGCATCGAGGTAATTGTAGCCAGTCTTTAGTGTTTAGGGGTAATGGTGATGAGCAATGATATCTCTACATCTCTTGAAAATAAAAACATGTCATTTTGCATATAGACAAATTTTGATGTCAGATCGCAATGAAAAGCAAGGAAAACATTTACCGTCGACGAGACAAAACAATGAATCTTGTTTCTCACTGATAAATCATATATCTTCCATACTCTGCACGTGATTTTGAATTCGACATGCTTCACTAACGAGTACAAACTTTGGATACTTTTCCATGTTTTTAAAAAAACCGATCAAAGTCCTACCAAAATGGATCTTTCCAAGCAATTTCTGCTGACTTCCTAAGTCCACTCCTTCAAATAAGAATGAATTACAGCATGACACAATCAAAAATAGAGACGTAAGTTTATTTTATGCTGATTTACGATGTGTGCAATATCCCCCATGGTTCAAATGCATGTGACTTAAGTTTATTGACCATTATAGTTAAGGGCACCCTCACATAATTGGACCAGCCTCATTCCTCGAGTAATGGGACTTGAGCCTAGATAATGTTGGGGACAAATGTGGCCACCTTAAGCCTGCATATCCCAAACGTCCGTATGAGTATTTTGGGTATTTCTAATTTTGCCATACCCATATGTCACAAAACATACATTTATAGTTGCAACCAAAATGAAGGAAAGAGAGGTGAGTTGGGAAATGAGAATAGCGGGCCCAGCCTAGCTAGGGTACATGTTTTCCACTTAGCCATGGACCCACAAAAGCCCAAGAGGCCAGATCCCAATCTTTTGAAAGGCTAGAAGTTCAGTTTGAAGGTGGTCTGGAAGGGCCACAAAGTCTGAAGTTGAAGAATGCGCTGCAAGGCCACAGGAGAATCAAACATGGATTTGAGGATTGCCCAAGTTTTGATCTGGTCCTCTTCTGTTTTCTTGAGAATACTCCAGGAGAGTGGGAACCATCGTTTTTGTCAAAGTAAGGTAATACTGGCTAGAGAAGGAGAAATTGATCATTTTTGGGCCCTCTTGCCCCCTCTTGATATCGTCCTTGAGATCAGGTTCTGAAGTAGGAACAGGTTCTCTACTTGTAACTATATGCCAATATTCTTTTTCTTTGAGAATGTTCTCCATCTTGAACTTCCAAAGACCGTAGCTAGTGCCATCTAGCTTGCTAGCTTTATCTTTTTGTTCAAAAAAGTTTTTATTAAAAGAAAGAAATAAAAATTAGTCCTGAACGGGAGTGGTTTCCTACCACTTTTGATGTGCAAGGTCTCTGTCCGAGAGAGTAACAAGATTGAGAGAGAGAGAGAGAGAGAGAGAGTTTAGTGATGGTCTTTTTTTGTGAGAGTGTGTGAGGGTACATAATGAGATAAATCATCAATTAAAATCTAAAATGTGCTTGAAACTTGAGAATTGAAGGAAAGAGCGTGCGAGGGAAAGGAACAGAGTGTGAGAGGGAGAGAACTTAAAAGTTAGTGGTTAATGTAGTGCTAGTTTGAAGATTAGTGTTAGAGCTTAGATTAGTGTGTTAGAACCTAGGAATAGCCATTAGTAATCAATAATTTGTGTTAGACTACAGATTGAATCAATGTTAGACATTAGAATCTAGATTAGCATGTGAGTACTAATTAGTATGAAACTAATGTTAGAATTTCGTGATTAGTAATAGACATAGGGTTAAAGAGAGTCAAGACCATGTGGAGGGAGAGGTTCTTCGAAAGCTATACTACAAAAGTGAGAAAACATTATGCTTCCTTCATCACCATTGCCTTACTTTGCTGGTTTTGTGAGAAAACATTATGCTTCCTTCATCACCATTGCCTTACTTTGCTGGTTTCGTTATTTATGTCCAGAATTACCTGATTTTCTGGGAAACACCCCCACAAATGTACATATTGATCATGATCTTTTCTTTTGTTCTTGTGGTCACCTTCCTTAATATTACTATTCTTTCTAGAAAACAATGATCATCTATGGGAAAGTTGGCTAAGAGCATTATTGATTATAGGCTTTGTATAATCTCTACGTAGTGTCAAAACATTTCGCAAGTGGAGCATTTTGGAATGTCAGGACGACATTGGGAAAAAGAATGAAATTTTTTTTAACACTCCCGCAAAACCCAATTTTGGGGGCATTTGTTGTGGAGTTTCTTGAGGTTGTTGAAAGAGCAATTGAACTCTTACAGGAGGC
Organism: Diphasiastrum complanatum; assembly: GCA_029204225.1. Taxonomy (NCBI): domain Eukaryota; kingdom Viridiplantae; phylum Streptophyta; class Lycopodiopsida; order Lycopodiales; family Lycopodiaceae; genus Diphasiastrum; species Diphasiastrum complanatum. The sequence goes on along the minus strand of CM055102.1, from coordinate 59,750,311 downwards.
CAAAATGCATGTGTGAGCAACTCTATGTCAAGATAGTGATCTATAAAAGGTGATTGTGGCACAATGGAGCAAAGTTGCTACGAACCTCGAATTGTTCGAACCGGCAAAAAAAAAGAAAAAAAGCCCGATTTATTGTTGATTCCTAGTTTTAATAGTTTAATAGTTTATAGGGATAAGAATTTTGAGTATTCTGATTTGTATTTGAACTTTTATCACTTTTGGTCCACTACTATGTTACTTCGGAAAGGCAATCTGGACCCCTATGTTTTGGAACGCAAGATTCCAAAACTCCGAAATGCTGTCCAAAAAAACATAGCTATCACAATATTAAGAGCTGGTTTGTTGTACACAGAATCCAATTGTCAAAAGTCTTCAAAACCACAAAGTGAAGCCTTCAAAGCCCTGCTGCCACAATGCCATGAATAATATTAGGGTTGTTGCATCGAACCGCAGTTTGAACCAACGAATCGAATGGAACCGGTTTGAACCAGACTGTTATAAAAACCTCCCGCGGGGCCCGAACCGGTCCAGAACCGCGAGAGAGAGAGAGAGAGAGAGAGAGAGAGAGAGAGAGAGAGAGAGAGAGAGAGAGAGCAATGAGCATGTGCATTTGCCATTGGAGATAGCATTGGAGTAAAAAAATTTGCCATGGTTTCATTGAGGGTAAATTTAGGGTTAGTACTTAGTAGACAATGTGCATTGTGTTTTAATATTTATGTTTTGTGAAATGCAATCATCAATGTGCATTTCAAGATCAATGATTGTGCATTGAACCTTGATCATTGATCATTCAAGAATCAACACTTTGATATCATCGATGGTAGATCTTGATTGATAGGGTTGAGTGTGGGCATTGTGAGAGGGGGTGTGATCTATCATCTGAGAGACGGACAGAGAGAGATCTATCACTTGGATTCTGACTCCTAACTCTTGAGAGAGAGGGCCACCATGTTGAGGGATAGGGACCCCCTATGGGTTCACGTTACCATCGCTGCGGCCTATGGCACATCGGGCACCAAGCAATGGACTTGTAGATATTGCCACATCGGTTACACGGGTGGGCCCACACACATCAGGGCACATTTATCACGTTTGAGGGGGTACGAGATTGCCCCTTGCATGCATGCTCCTGACACGATAATCACTCCTGCTACACTGGACGAGGTTGGCCGTTCGAGGTTGGGGCCCAGAGTGAGAGGTAAACACTCAACTCTCAGACGAGGTAAACACTTGAATGTTTAGTGACCACTCAGTAGTGAGCATTGACGTGTCATGTCGACAATAATCAATTGATGGTTCAAGGTTGCACATTAAACATTCCATTTTTTGAAGTTTGATTATTGATTTTGAATTTTCAATTTTGTCATCTTACGTTTTCAATGTTCAAAGAAATTAGAATGACTTGTCGCTTGAAAACGTGCTTTTTAAATCACAAACTACTCACTAGTTAGTGGTCACGACTCACTATGGTCTAGTGGTTCACCAGGCACCTAAATTGAATTTTTTTTTCTGGCAGATCAAGATGCAGTGACACAGCTAGAGGCCACCACATCATACTCCCCAGTTGCCTCCACTCACCCCTCGCTTCCCATGGAGAGGACAGAGTTGCAGGTGAGGCAGGGCCTAGTACTCGGGCTGACCCGCCTTCTAGTGTGGGATCCTCGACACCATCTCCAACTGTCGTGACCATACCAGCACCACAGCATCCACCTCAGGGAACCTACGATCTAGCATTTCATCTGGCTAGGACCACGGAATGGAAGAGGGCGATGACTGCAATGAGTGCCATCAGCTAGGTGTGGCCAAGGCCGTCTTGTGAGCATCTTAGGACGAAGGGACTTCTTGATGAGTGGACTTCTGTTGACCAGAAGCTAGAGCCCCTTAGGAGGGCAATATGTACTATCATCTATTCACTCTTAACACTAATACCATATACGCTATGCTCATTGCCAATTCAAGTCTTAACTTTAAGTTTTCAACATTGCAATTTGCCCTTTTCAGTTTTGTCTTTCAAGTAGTTGGGTTTTAACTTTTAACTTTCAAACCGTCTGGTTTTGCCATTGCAGTCTTCAACTTTGCAAATTGCTATGAAATGTATTCTGTCACATGTGGCATTTCATACTTATTAATAATTATTTACGTTTAATCATGATTGTCAAATGATCATCCATCATTGAAGGCTCAGGGTTGCCATGAATCATGACGTTGTCTTGTGACTTGTCACCTGTAAACTAGGTATGGATGCACCATCATATCTAATGGTTGGAGCGATACAAGGAAGTGCCACATATTGAATATCTTGGTGTTTTCCTGCATGAGGACGATGTATCTAAGATCTATCGACACCTCTGGGGTGGCAGTGACGAGTGATTACATGTTCACAAAAATTTAAATAAAATCTCATCTTAGAATCAATCAAATTGCCTGAATATTATCTCATACCAGCTAACAGCCAAAATTTCTACCAAAACATCTTGATATTCTTGTCACATCTGAGTCGAATATCCATCCTTCCGAATCCCTATCATGGGACTATCATTGGCTAAGATTTATATCTCAGAGCCTTGACATTCATGTTACAAGATTCACCTAAGTGTATTAGATTACTGAATACCTAACCCGAAACTATCATTGGCCAAGGTTAATCCGGGTCTGAGTTACCCTAGTAATAACAATAGTAGTTACTTTCCACTTGTCGCTTAAGACCTGGAGAAGTATTGTTGTTTAATCTTTTTGCGTGCATGAGAACACATTGGCAACAAAAAACATTCACATGAAAAAGAGCAAATTTCAAAAGCATATAAAGTATTTGAAAAATTGAGCTTCTAAGTTACTCTTCTCCTACCTGAATCATGGCCTCATTGTCTTTGCCTACATCTTTCTCAAGTAGACCATCAAATGCAAGCGTGTTTTATAAAATGGCTGCAGATTATTGACCTAAAATTTCTTCATGTTTTAAAACATTTGAGAACATGAAACGCCAACCGCAAATTTCTCAAAATCTAAAACTCACGGCTGAGAACTTCTGTCTCCTCATCAAGCTTCCTCGTGTTCAAAGTAGGCGTGCTTGAAGTTGCCTTATTGGAGCCCGCGTTATCTGAAACAAAGCAAATGCAGATATGAAAGCCTAAAGTGAGATAAAAGGGTCGAAATCTTAGCGGCAAAGTGGTAATGTGAACACAAATTAAACAAGGCACGAAACAGCCACGATAATTCACACGAGATTTAGGTTTATGAAAAAGCCTACGCTTCTTGATAGTTTCAATGGGGCCGCCTGCGCGACGGGCCTCATTCACTGCCTTCTCGTCCCTCTTGGCTGCAGCAGTTGGAGCCTTTTTCCGGATCACCACCGGCTCCCAATCCTGAGATATCGGACCTATGCCGCTCATTCTGCCACTCCCTTCTTCTTCTTCTTCTTCTTCTTCTTCTTCTTTTCTCTCTCTCTCTCGGCGATCTAAATGTGAATGTAGAGAGTGAAGTTCCTCTGCTGTATGCATATGCTTCTTATTAAGGGCGGATTCAGATGGAAGAGGTTCCCATTAGGGAATGAATACTTAGAATGTGTCCAACCCTCCCAACCCCAATATTTTTAATGAATGTCAAGTGCCATCAATGCATTGATTCCTAGCTTATCTTGGCTTGAACTCCATGAATTAGCTCCAACACTAACGGGCATAGCTGGGGTCCTATTAGGTTTGACTATAAATTTTTAAATCTTTTGTAGGTTGCAAGTAAGGCCCCAAATGTCAATTAATATTAATGGACTTTCAGTTAGTGGTTCTTAACTAAAAGCCCTACTAATGGCTGGTGGGAACACACTCCCTTTTTTAAGTGTGCCCAAAAGTGCGAGTAATTAAGTATTTTATAGTTATAGAAAGTTGTCCATCAATACACAGTTCTGGAATGAATTCAACATTCTTGGGTCGATGTATGAAATTACTATACTTTCTACAAACAATATTGTCTTCATTGTAGGCAAGGGTCACAATCACAATCATCATGATTAAGAACCCCTTGGGTACACAATATGAGACAATCCTTCCCCATAAAGATCAAGATTTTTGCTAGATTCTTGTTCGATGGCGTCGAGCCATAAGTGTGTTTCAAAATATGAACTTGTCCTAAGAGTTATCCCTGACCTTAATAAGATCATAGGGTTCCAAACCAAGCGCCCTTTTTGGAGATCAATGCGAGTGGTCCAAATTTAGTCATAACAATGCAATCCATTAGATATGGGCCCTTGGTCAGGTGAACATATAGGAGGACCTCCATTTGCATGTTGGCATATAGCCCTACCACAAATGATGTCATCGTCTAAGAGTAAGTACCACCTCATGTGAAAGGCAGAGAGGCCACTTGAAGTGGTTTTAGCCAATCAAAGAAGAGATTTAGTCGCTCTCCATTTAAATCCCTTCCATTTCAAACCACCCCTAAGGGGTGGGGTTTAGGAATTCTCTTATTTTCTTAAGGTGTGCTCCCATTTACTTGACTCAAATTAGGAATGATAGAAGACAGTCTCAATGATGAGTCCAAGAAAATAAAGCCTTAAAAGAAGAAAAAGAAAAAAAGCCAAGTGGACTAAGTGTCTCATTCCAAGTAAAACATTAAGAGGACTATTGGAAGAGTGACAATTATCAGCCAAATGCTCATAAGTTGATAACTCATGTGCATATTGTTTTGAAAATCATGTGCATGTTGATTGTCTAGTTAGGAAGCCTCAATGGCATGGATGCTTAATTAGATAACATGATAGGAAGTTCCATGCATCATCCCTGGCAAAAGCGATCAAGATGTCCATGAAGGGGCCTTAGTTCAACATGAATCTTGGCACACACTAGTAAGGGAAACTCACTCCAAGAATCTTCCAATTTTTTATCCTAATCAAAAGTTGCAAGAATATAGTTTGAGAAACATTTTGGTGCCAATGTTGTAGATAAGCCATTCTAGATCTGAGAAATTTTATCAATTCCAACAGCTACTTCAAGTTACACATTTTTTTGCTCGTTTATCTTAGCAATGTGTGTGTGTGTGTGTGTGTGTGTGTGTGTGTGTGTGTGTTCAGAATTCAAGTCATGTAAGTTGTTTGCATTTATATTCAATTTTTTTTTGTACTAGATCCATATTTTGGCATTTGTGGGTGTACTTGAGTTGAACAACATGTTCATTTTTGTGTGTGTGTCGCATGCACATGCGCGTGTGATCTACATATAAATCAATTTGATGCTAATTGTTTATTGTGCACACTCTCATGTTTCAAAAACTTCTTTTAAGCTAATTAATGAGTGTGGTCATTTTTATCTAAGGTTCTACCGGGATTCGAACCCAGGTTGCTGGATTCAAAGTCCAGAGTGCTAACCACTACACTATAGAACCACATTATGATTTGGTCTTGAACATGTTTTCAATATAAGATGATTGCGCATAGAAGATAACCAGCTAAATTACCTATAAGCTAAGACATACTTTTTCTGAAGCCAAGATAATTTATTGATTTTAAGAGTCTAGGTATTTATTTTTTTGAATATGAAAAATCAAACTGATTATTGGGCTTACACAACTACATGGTGCATGCATAAGAAAATAAATATATATAAATTTGAAATCACTCACTCTATGATACAAGTTTATTTAAAGTAGTGCATCTATAAAATTCTATAAATTGATAGAGATCCATATCTAAAGCATTGCAATGTTGCAATATAAAAATAAGTACGCTTGACAAGTGAGATTCAACTTCCAAGTTTGGCATATTATATCATTTCATTCTTACACTTTGTAAATACAAGACAATCTAGGAATCCTACATACTAGTATGTTCATGATAACATATATTTTCTATATAAAATGCAAATGAAGGATTTTTAGTGCACACACGTGATTCTTGATAATCTTTCAAATATAAAACTTTAAAAGTAGAAAAATAGGTCCTTTCTCATTGTATCAACATCAAGACATACTATGATAGTTTCAACTTACTTGGACCAAATACGCGTCTTGTGTTATCATATTTAAAATCTTGATGTCCAGCACATAACCTAATCTTGAACATAACCTACTCTCAAGATTATCGTAAGGATACCTTATCTCCATATTTTACATAATGAATAGAGTATTTTGTCACACTTTTGAGAAATGAATGCACACTTGATTACAAATTAAAAAGAGACATTATTTTTGACAAACTAGATCTTATATTGATAAAGGATCTTTTGTGCAAATATGCTTCAATTCACATAGCTAGCAAGCACAAACAAGCTAAAAAAAACATGCTCAACACCAACAGAGCAACAGTCGAGATGTCTATTCTCACAAGAGGAGTGACTATATACACAGATGTTAATTCTTCTTGAGGCACTCCTGCATGGCATGTCACTAATAGAAAGTCTATCTCTAAACATTTCAAATTATCCTTACTTAAAGGCTTTGTAAGAACGTTAGCTAACTATTCAATAGTACTATAGTGTACTAATGTTAGGGGGTTTGGGAGCCTTAAGATGCAACATATATGGAATGGCTTGCACACCCTCATGCCAATAAAGCCCTTTTGCAATTTAATCCTCAATGGGGTTGGGTCATCATTAATATTCCCATAGAATTTGCGTGAGGTGTTGTGGGATGGATAGAATCCATCTGAGGTGATGTGGGATGGATAGAATCGATGTAAGGTGTCATGAGATAGATAGAATCGATGTGTGGTGACATTGTGGAATGAATAGAATCCGTAGTAGAATTTGTGTGAGGTGTTGTGGGATGGATAGAATCCATGTGAGGTGTCGTGGGATGAATAGAATCTATGTGTGGTGATATCGTGGGATGAATAGATTCCATGGAAAGATCTATGTGAGGTGTGGTGGAGTGAGTGACGTGCGAAATGGAAAGATGCATAACTTCCACATCATGAGGTGTGTAGTGACTGTGAAAATTGTCAACATTTCCTTGTCTAGTTTTAGGCCAAAATTGCTAAAAATGGCACATAGTTTAGGATCTGACTTTTCACACGTGTGAAACAGGTCTAGATATTTTTAGTAAGTGTATTTTTTCAGTATGAAGAAGTGTCAAACTTCAAGACCTTCGAAATGAGTCCATTTTCATGTATTTTGGACATATATGCCAATTTTACCTATATAGGGCATATTTTAGGTAAGGAGGGTCTAGAGAGAGGAGAGAGAGTCATCTCTCTCAGCTATATATAGCAGGTAGGCCGTGGAGAAACAGGTTGGAGCAGATCCATTGTATTCATTTGCTTAATGAGAGATTTTTCTATTGGGTTCTCCTTCCATTGTTGGCATTGTGTAGTGATTGAGTTCAAGCTTTGTGTGTATGATCTTAGGTGCTTTCCAAAAGTGGTAGGCTGATGTATTATGGACTGTATAATGCTATTTTGGGCCGCACTTGATGTTTATGGAAGTTTCCATTTGTGATAAATGCTTTTTGATCAAGTTCTTTGCATTCTAGGTAGCATAGAATGTGTTGCCAATTCCTAGCTTATGTAGTTTGGAGTGCAAGCATTCAAGCCAATGATCTTGGAGTTTAGATCCACTTAGGATCTGTATTTTTCACATGGTATCAGAGCTGGTTGGCTTCTATTTACAGTAAGTATTCCATTTTTGGTGATATTTGGATGTTTGATCAAGTTCTAGCATGATTTTGCATTGCTTTGTTGATCAAATCTTACTAACCTTTGTTTTGTGAGTTGAACTTGTGGATCAAAAGCATATTTCAGGTCTATTGAAGATCAGAGGCTGAAAAGAAACTATTTTGGATCAGATCATAACACCTAATCATTTGTGATTGTGAGGCTTGTGCATATTCAATACTAACAATGTTCTTTTCAATCCTATTGTTGACAATCTCCATTCTTGGATGAACACTCTCCTTAAGTGGATGAAACTTCTCCTTAAGTGGATGACAAATGCTCTTTTGAGTGAGTTGTAATTCTCCTAAAGGCTGAGCAAAGCTCTCATTTGGATGAAAGATCCCCTTTTTGGGTGAACATATTGCAAGCTCCATTGTGAAGAGCATATTGTAAAGATTGTCATCAATTTTGGCATAATTTTTGGTGTACTTTGTTGAGCATGTAAGTAACTCTCCTTATGTAATTTGATTGGAGCATTTGCTGGAAGGTGTTAACCATTATGCAAGTGTGTTTTCAGGTTCTTAACAGGTTGAGGAACATTCTCATGTGAAGTGATCTTAGATCTACATCTAAACACCAAGATTTGACAAGATAGTGAAGCTAGTCTTGTGATTCACTAAGTGTGCTCATTCATTCACCTCTAAATCTTGTATTTATCACTTGCTGGAGTTTATAAACTTTTAGAAGTGTGGTTTACATGTGGTTTTACAGGTTGAATCAATATCTTAGTGTGTTGATCATATGTTGATCAAGTTTGTTCATTACTAGGTAATCTTGGCATCCTAGTTTTGGGTATTTTCTAAGAATGCAAGTAACTCTTCACACCATAACTTGATTTGGTCACTTGCTGGAAAGTTTGAGAGCCTAAGCAAGAGTGTGTTCAGGTTGGTTTGATTTTGTAATCCATTCTTAGTGTGTGCAAAGTGTTGCATGTGTTTCAATCTTCCTTTCTATGCTTGGAAACCATCTAGGTTCAAGATAGAAGTGTTTTAGGGTCCTAAATCTTCATAGATCTCTTTATCTATCATTTGTTGAGAGAAAAGTGAGTGCTAAGTGCTTTAGGACAAAACCTAAAAGTTGAAGAAACATTAGAATCATGGCTTCCAATGGTGGGATCATGCTAGAGTCTAGTGAAAGGTTGAGTTCATCAAACTACTCTACTTGGAAAGTGAGGATGGAGTCCTTACTTGAGTTGAATGAACTCATGGACATAGTTGCAGAAATTGAAGAGAGACCTCTCACACTTCAAGAGCAACAAAGGTTTGATAAGAAGGCCAAAAGGGCTCTTCATATCATTAAAATGAATGTTACAAATGAACTTCTCAAGGAAGTTGGAAAGTGTCAAAGTGCAAGTGAGGCATGGAATGCCTTAAAGAAGCTCTTTGAATCAAAGTCCACATCTAGGGTATTGACCCTAAGGAGACAAATATTTTCTAGTAGGCAAAGAGAGGGTGAAAGTGCTCATGCATTTATCTTGAGAGTTAAGTCCCTAAGTGATGATTTAGCATGCATTGATGAGAACATAAAAGATGGTGAAATAGTCCAAGTTATGTTGAATGGTTTGCTAAATGAACATGCTAACCTTGTGCAAAGTTTTGCCATTCAAAGAGTCTTGCCAAGTGTGGTTGACTTGCAAGAAATCTTATTGGCTGAAGAACATAGGTTGCAATCAAAGCTTGATGGTGCATCCTTGCAAGGTGGAGGTGAAGAGGCTTTCTTCACAAAAGGCAAATTCAAGGGCAAAGGTAAAGGCAAAGGGAAATGGTCCAAAGGTGGTAACTTTGATCATGATGATCACTCTTCCTCTTCCTCTTCTACTAAGAACAATAAGTCAAAGTTCAAGTGCTTTTATTGTGGGATAAAAGGACATTTTGCAAATGAATGCCATAAGAAACAAAATGCTAGATCTAGGTTGAGATCTAATGTACTTCTTGGAGATGATAATTGTTGTGCTAACTTGGCAAGCTTTGGTGAATCTATGGTCAATTTTTTGGATCCATTGGATCTTGAAGATGCACTAGTGTTACCTACTAGTCATATGGAGTCATGTGGAGCTAAATTAGCATCATGTTTGTACTCTTCTACTCATGGACTTCCAAGGCTTGGTGGTTCTTCAATGGTGCTAGATGGCAAGTGCAAAAATGGAAAAGGTAAGGAAGGAGCTAACTTCATCAATGGAGTTGATGAAGATTCTTCTTTGGAAGTGATTGTTGCTAATGACTTGTTTGTTCATATGGAAAAAGATGGAGATGCTAAGTGTCATTCTTTGCAAGAAGATGGTTGTTCTTCTAATTCTTTTCATATTGATGTATGTAATCATGTGGGAAAAGATGATGGTGCTTTGAGCATGCTTGAAGGAAATGGTTCTTTTACATCTTTTTGTGATAAAGTCATTTGTGCAACAAGTGGTGTCACATTTCTTCATAAAAAGAGTAGATCAAAGGTTTCTATCATGAGACTTGGTGAGGGAGATCACAAGTCAAAAGGAAGAGAATTATGTGAAGTGTTCAAAGTAGGATGTACTTTGAATGATGTTTTTATGAACGATAGTGAGGAAGAATCATTATCATATGACTCATTACCTAAATCATTGAGTAGAAGTTCATGTTTGAAAAGAGAGAGTACTTCAATCACTCTTATGTTGAAGGTACTAAGGATTCTTTTCTTGGCTTCTAATATTCAAGAGTCTTCTACTTCTTATGGTGCAACTATCAAGAGGGAGGTTTCTAACTTTTGTGGTGCTAGCATTAAGAGGGAGTCTTGTGAAGGAAAGGGCAATGGAAGAGTGGTTCTTGGGAAGATCCAAAGCATGGATCTAACATCTCTTCATCAACTCAAAGCATTCTATGATTGTGGTGGATTGTTCATTCATGGTCAAGATGGCAAAAGGTTGGTTGAAGAAGACTACATGGAGCAACTCAAGTGGCAACTTCTTCAAGGCAAGGGAGATATCATTGGTGAGCTTATTGAGGTTTGTTATGAACTCAAGAGGGCTGTTTTGATTAGGTTTGATACTCATCTTCACCTACTCTACTTCATGTTAAATGGAAATGTTGGAATCTATCTTTTGGTTTATGATGGTGGCATTGTTTTCACTAACTATAGTGAAGGGTCAAATTTGAGCATTGATGAGATCTTGTGGGATCTTAATCATGTGTTTGAGAGGGAGTATCTTCAGAGTTTCAGATCTGAAGATGTTCACATATGCAAGATCTTTGATGTCTTATTGGAAGATCAAGAGGTTGATCTTGGATTGCTTCATCAACACCAAGAGACAAGTGGCAATTCGAAGCTAGTGAAAAGCATCAAAGAAGAGACAAATGGTCAAGGCATTTTGGATCTGTTTTTACAGGTTCTTGAAGGTTCAAGTAAGGTCTTTGGAGCTGCAAGGAAGTGTCTTCTTACTCTACCTCACTTGCCTAATCTCATGTATGAACATTTTTATGTCAATGTGTTGAAATTGTCAAATTTCAATAAAACTAGTTCCATAGTTTTGCATCCTTTGGATCTTGGAGATGGAATAGTTATCATTGCTGGTTTGTATGATCAAGTACATGAATTCATTCAGATCTTGAAAGGTATTGAAGTGGTCAATATGTTTTCTTTTGAACAAAGTTCAAGATCTAGTATTCTAGTGTTGGCAAATTGGCAACTTGTTGACATTGTAGGATCAAGCGTTGTGTGCAAATCTTGTGGAGGTACTTCAAGTATTTCAAGTTCAGGTTTTGGTCATTCAAATGGAGTAGGGAACACATCTTTTTGGCATTCATTCACTCAAAGGCTTTCATGGATTGAAGATCTACAAAGGCAAGGTGGTGATGGAAGTTCATTCATGGAGATACATGTTGCATTCACTATATGTATAGTGAAATGTGGAGGAGGCATGCAAACACTTGTTGATCACTTTCATTTACAACTTGTTTGCTGCTATTTTACAGAGAAACCAGAGATGGATACATGGAGGAATTCATTAATTGAGATTCTATGTTCTTTTACATGTACCATTTTTATGATTCTATGTAAAATTGATGTAAGAAATAGTGAAGCATCCTATATGGACACTATTATCTATATCAATTATGTTGTGTCCTATTTTGTACATATTAGGATCCTTGAGAAGAGATCTATTCTGATGATGGAGATCATTCTTAAGTTGGAACAAAGTAGTGTTGTAAAACTAGCAAGTTAAGTTGAAGAGGGAGTGTGAAAATTGTCAACATTTCCTTGTCTAGTTTTAGGCCAAAATTGCTAAAAATGGCACATAGTTTAGGATCTGACTTTTCACACGTGTGAAACAGGTCTAGATATTTTTAGTAAGTGTATTTTTTCAGTATGAAGAAGTGTCAAACTTCAAGACCTTCGAAATGAGTCCATTTTCATGTATTTTGGACATATATGCCAATTTTACCTATATAGGGCATATTTTAGGTAAGGAGGGTCTAGAGAGAGGAGAGAGAGTCATCTCTCTCAGCTATATATAGCAGGTAGGCCGTGGAGAAACAGGTTGGAGCAGATCCATTGTATTCATTTGCTTAATGAGAGATTTTTCTATTGGGTTCTCCTTCCATTGTTGGCATTGTGTAGTGATTGAGTTCAAGCTTTGTGTGTATGATCTTAGGTGCTTTCCAAAAGTGGTAGGCTGATGTATTATGGACTGTATAATGCTATTTTGGGCCGCACTTGATGTTTATGGAAGTTTCCATTTGTGATAAATGCTTTTTGATCAAGTTCTTTGCATTCTAGGTAGCATAGAATGTGTTGCCAATTCCTAGCTTATGTAGTTTGGAGTGCAAGCATTCAAGCCAATGATCTTGGAGTTTAGATCCACTTAGGATCTGTATTTTTCACAGTGACTAGTGACATCATTATGATCATCAACAAGATCTTCGTCTAATGCCAAAGATAATCCAAAATCAATATTTCTTATCTTGTTGATAAGATTGTCAATCGACGTGTTATAAGACATTGACACCAATGTATTAATTTGCAAGAGTGAAACATTATACAAGCATTAGTTTTATTTTTTTCAAAAAAATTATAAATATGTGTATGATAAAAACAGTACTAAATAGTCAAAATGTACCTCCAAATCCACATCGGACTCCTCAATGTGCTTTCCAAACTTCCACAAATGTTGCACCACTATTCGTTTTTCTCGAATTTTCAATCCTTTGCATTGTTTGTACTCGCAATAAATCTTTTCATTGTACCTCTGTTGATACTAATTTCATTTTACAATTACAAGAATGATTAGCTTAATGTTACAAGCTAATTTATATGTGTATAAATACATTCCTAAGTTTTAAACAAATAATTATATAGTACCTACGATTTAGGTCAAGGCTGGGCACCAAAACTTGATGACGATGATGTTCCACTACGTCTTTGCTGAAGCATTTGTGTTCTTTTTCGTGATTTCATTTTGTGATAATATTGCATCTTCTTTAACTTGTTGCTATCTTGTGGAGGCGTTTTGCTTTAAACAATCATAGAAAAAAAAACAAAAAAGTTATATTCAACACACAATGTTGCAAATCCAAATGTTAAGTAGATAATATCTACTGTACATTTAATAAATATACCTGTTTCGAGACATTTCCTCAATAGAAGACATATTCGCTAATGAACGATTAAATTTTACCTACAATTTTTTAACAAGAATGTTAATGATATTGACAAAATACACTTGTCAAAATATACAGTTAAAATTGATATGTACACACAAATTTAACAAGATCCGCAAATATCTTTATCACTAACACATTTAGATACCATACCAATGTCAATTTGCTTGAATGAATATGACATTGTCTAATTCATGAAGAAAAGAAGCAGATTCAAGCAAACTATGAAATAGAAGTGTGATTTTTTTTAACTATTTAGAAAACTAGGCAGTAATTAATACAGATTTGTCATTTTTTAAGAAATCATCAAAATCTTCAAAATTCCGAGTTTGGAAAAATCAAGTAACTTGAATTTGATACTTACATGTGAAACAACTCTATTTTGGTCCCTATCACTTGACATAGCCCATTGAGTAATCATAATTAACCGGCATCACATGAGATAGCTCAAATTCGATGTCTATCAATGTAAAAAGTCCCATTTTGGCACTTCTCAGCTGAGGCTCCTCATAGAGTGATCAACTTTGAGGGATTTCATCCAAATAGATTAAATTTGTTGCCTATTCTTTGGGAATGCCAAAATTTGATGCCCAAATTTTTTTTCTTATCACCCAACATGGCTCATCAAGTTACTAGACTCAACTAGTTTCAAATCTAGTATATTTTGTTGACATCTGATCCCTATCACATCAGGTAGCTCAAATTTGCTATCTACCATTAAAGATAGTTGTATTTTTTGCCTTTATCACTCGAGATTGTCCATTGAGTGACAAAACCAATAGAATAGTGACTTCAAGACATTGAAAGCTTGAATTTGGTACCTATCACTTGGAATAGCTCAAATTCGATGCCTAACGTGTGATTTTGATGCTAATCCCTCGACATGGCTTATCAAGGGATTAGACTCAACTAGTTTCAAATCTACTATGAATGAGATCTAATGACTTAGAAGATCTAGTAGAAGAGTTAGCAAATGGCTGCTTGCGAGCCTTTGAGAGGATACAAGTCTCACAATTCTTTCCACACTTTGAAAATGCTTTTGGAAGGCCAAGTGCAAGCTCATTTGTGCATAGGATCTCCATTGATTTGAAGTTGGGGTGGCCCAACCTCTTATGCCAAAGTTCCACTTGTGTAAGCTCCTCTTAACCATGTTCACACTTCCAAAAAACACATTAGCATCAAGCTTGAATACGATTTTGCCCCATGATAGATTGAATCTAGTCCTTGGGCAGAACGATTAGTCTGCTGCTTGGAAGGACAAGAGAGCAATAGTTTTATTTTAAGAAGAGATTACGGCAGCAGAGATGTAATATAGGAGCATGAGCACTTCAACAGATGGACATTGCAAATGCTCAATTTTTCCTTGTCCCCGATCACCATCTCAAGAAAAACCCATTTTACACTCTCAATGACCCTCTGAAATCAAATCCGATTGTGATACAATCAATTAGTCCTGACGATCCTCTTAGCATTGCCGGTAGCATCTCTACACAAGACCACAGTCAAGGATTTCACAAACAAAGATGTTTTATCCATTCCTCAATGCTAGCAATCATCTAACAACGTCCGTCGAGCTGCTGCTAGCTATTTCCTTTCCATCCACTCAACACAAAGTCCGAAAACACCCCACCACATTCCCTTGCACTCTTGTCAATTGCTCTCATCTCCATCCATCAATAGTCCCTTCACAAAAAAAATACACCTCCAGTCCCTCCTCGGATCCCATCCACAGAGATTTTAGATCTCTTCTATCCTTAATCTTCCTTCAACTGGCTTTAATCGCACAACACACAACCATGTTCCTCAAAATTTGTTAGCTCATTGGTACCATACTTCGTGGAAGTAGTAGTATATCCAGCGTCCCTCATTGTATCACAAAGAAGAAGAAAAAAGATTGCGCCCAACTTAACACATGTTTTTTTAGTTTTGAAAAAACATTCCGACCCCGTACATTCTGACCCAAAAGGGTCGGAACGGGTTTCTAAGAGACACAAATATAACAAATTAACTAATACTTCATAAACTAATTAATGTCCACAACTTATATGCGACATCAAACCACATATTTACATTTGTCATTTTTTATAAATCACAAAATTCTCTTAAACACATGGTCATTTTGTACCAACCATATCAAATCATCTACTTTTCTTATATCAAATCAAGATATAATTAATACTCATTTTTCCTTTTTTTAAAATCATCAAAATCTTCAAAGAAAACATGGTCCTTTTGTACCCAAAATATGTCATATCAATCACATGCTTTTGTCCTTAAAAATTCATGCTTAAAAATATGTCATATCACTCACATGCTTTTGTCCTCAAAAAATTTTATAAAAAAAGAGTCAAATCACTTTTTTAGTTCCATAATTTGTCTTTTTGACAAACCACTCGCTATATGACAAGCTGTATTATTAGCAAGCATGCTAGAAGTCTGTTCAGTTCAGACTCAGTTCATACATCCAAGGGCTTGCTTGACCTTGTACACAGTGACATTTGTGGCCCGATGCAGACTGCTTCCACAGGGGGAGCTCTCTATTTCGTAACCTTCATCGACGACTTCTCTCGAAGGACTGCAACCTACTATATGAAGAACAAATCCGAAGCATTCAAGTTCTTCAAGCAGTTCAAGGCATCTGGAGAAAACTAGACCCAAAGGAAGATCAAGGCCCTACGCACAGATGGAGGGGGAGAGTACATCTCCACAGAATTCAAGGAGTTCTACAAGGCCAACGTGATACTTCAACAATACACAACCAGCTACTCACCTCAGTCCAATGGTGTAGCTGAGCGGAAGAACCGGACACTCATCGAAAGTGCCAAGAGCATGATGGCCCATGCCTCTCTTCCAAAGAAATTCAAACAGAAGCTGTTACTACAACTGCCTACTTGCAAAATCGATCCATTACCAAAGCCCTGAATGGCAAGACACCTTGTGAGGTGTGGACAGGATCAAAACCATCACCAAACATATTCGAGTGTTTGGATGCATCGCTTTCACTCAGATCCTTGAGGATCTAAGAAGAAAACTGGATGATGAGAGCAGGAAGACGATCTTCATTGGCTATTCCCCAAATCACAAGGCATACAAGCTCTACAATTTGGATACCGAGAAGGCATTCACCAATAGAGATGTCATTTTTGTGGAAGACCAGTTCATCAACCACAAAGGAAAAGCTGTCAACCCAAGGATCGAGCAATTAGACAATTACAATCCAGGGATTCAACTGCTGAATAACGACGATGACTCAGACAATGAGTCAAAATCTCAATGAGTCAACCCACATCAGAGGACCGAAGCTTAACCCAGAAGTTCAAACAGGTCTAGACAGCCTCCATCCAGATTTATGAATGATCCGGCCTGCTACTTCGTGCAAGAACCAAACATAGTTGTTGAGGCGATGTCTACTCCTAATCTTGACCAGTGGAAAGCAACGATGGACACCGAATTCGATTCTCTTATGGAGAATCAAACATGGACACTCATTGAGCTGCCAAAGGATCGAAAACCAATTTCATGCAAATGGATATTCAAGACAAAATATGACATTGAAAGAAGGCTAAATCGTTACAAGGCCAGGCTAGTCGCCAAAGGCTTTTCTCATATTCTAGATCTGGATTATTCAAAAATCCAGTTGTTGTCGATCTGTCTACTCCTCTCTTTTGTAGTCGTGATAGACCTTGAAGTCCACCAGATGGATGTCCAGACCACTTTCCTCGATGGAACCATCGAAGAGGAGATCTATATGACGCAACTAGAGGGATATGAACTCAACGGCAAGCAACAAAACCTTGTATGCCAAATCCACAAGGTGCTCTATAGACTAAAATAGTCACCCAGAGTCTGGTTCTAGAAGATCAACGCATTTTTGATAAAGAATGGTTTCATTTCAAACTCGGCAGACTCAAATCTCTATTTCAAGTCTGTATCAAATTATTTCATCATCATAATTCTCTACGTAGATGATACACTCTTATTCAGTAATAATTTGAATCTGATGAAGGATACAAAATGCATGCTGGCCCAGGAATACAAGATGACTAACATGAGTCCAGCCCACTATTGTCTCGGAATTCAAATTCAACAAGATCGACCCAGCAGACTGATCTTTATCAGTCAGCAACGATATCTCAACAAACTGCTAGAGAAGTATGGAATGGCCAATTGAAAACCAAGTTACTTTCCACTCGACCCTGGACTAAAGCTATCAAAGGAACAGTCTCCTCAAACTGAGGCAGGAAAGGAGGAGATGAAGCGCTACCCATTTCAATCCGCCATCGGCTTACTGATGTACGCAATGATCTACACGCGACCAGGCCTTGCATATTCGATTAGTACACTCAGCCAGTTATTGTCAAATCCAGGCTTAACTCATTGGAAGGCACTAACAAAGGTCATGAAGTACATCCAAGCAACGAAAACTCTCAGCATCTGCTACGGAGGCAGCCACACTGCCAACATCCTTCAAGCCTACACAGATGCGGATTGGGCAAGAGACATTGACATTAGAAAATTAACTTCTGGATTTGTATTTTAGATGACTATGATAATCTTGTTCAGTCTTTTGCCATTAAGGAGGAGTTGCCTAATCTAGAAACTCTTCAAGAAATTCTTATTTCTGAAGAATCTAGGCAAAGCTATAAAATTTCCAGGATGAACAAACTCGAGCATGGTGGAAGTGACAAAGCCCTCTTTGTCAAAGACAAGCATAAAGGAAGGAGTAAGAACCAATTCTCTCAAGCATCCAACAAAGTCAAAGCCAAAGATCGAGACAAAAAAAGTGAAGAGGATGATACATATCATCCTTCTACTTCAAAGACCAAGAAGAAGAAAGTGAAGCGTTTCTTCTATGGCAAGAAGGGGCACTATGTCTCTAATTGCTTTAAGAAGAAAAACCAACTCAAGCAAGCTAATCTCTCCAAAGAGATTCTGTTGCAAGTGGTGGAAAAGGATCACTCATGGTGTCCAGTTTTTCTTCATCACCTTTCAAGAAAGATGGAGCTTGCTACATCTGTGCTGTTCAAAGGAGTCATTTGACTCAATTGTATCTTACAAAGGACTTAAGAGATCTATTTACACTGCTAATGATCATGAATGCTCTATAGAAGGAATTGGCAACATTCCATGGAAACTTGCTTCTTCAAAATTTCTTGCACTTTCTAATGTTCTTTTCATTCCAAAACTTACAAAGAACTTGATTAGTGTGAAAAAGTTGCTTGATAATGGTTGTGATGTAAAGTTCAACTCCAATACTTGCTTTATCAAGAAAAATGATGAGATCCTAGCTGATGGATCTAGATGTGGTGGAATTTTTAAGTTGAATTCTTATGAGAATGCAAACCTTTGTGAAGTTGCTTTGTTATCTAAGGAGGAGTTGTGGCATAGAAGGTTGGGACATCCTAACTTAAATCTATGTCTTCTATGGTCAAGAGAGTGAAGGCTATTGGTCTTCCAAAATCTCTTTCCAAAGACTTCAAGCCTTGTGAGGCTTGTGCTATTGCAAAATCACATAGAAAGCCATATCAAAAGTCTTTTATCAAGACTACTCATCCTTTGGGACTTATACACTCGGATGTACATTTTTCCTCTTCTAAAAGTATTGGTGGTGCAACATGTTTTGTCACCTTTATTGATGACTTTACAAGATATACTTGGTTGTATCTACTTTCTTCAAAAGCTATGGTATTTGATCACTTCCTAATCTTCAAAGCTTATGTTGAGAAACATTTTTCTCTCAAAGTTAAAGCTTTAAGATGTGATGGAGGAGGTGAATACATCTCCAACAAGTTTCATGAATACTGTGAAGGTGAAGGAATAAAGAAAGAGTTTTCTTGTGCTTATTCTCCATCTCAAAATGGAGTTATCGAGAGGAAAAACAGATTTTTATTTGAATGTGCTAAAGCACTTTGAGTTGAAGCTTCTTTGCCTATTGAATATTGGGGTGAAGCTATAAATTGTGCAATAGATTACCTCATAATGCACTTGCTGGAAAATCACCTTTTGAAGTCTTGTTTAAGAAGAAACCTAAGGTAGATCACCTTAGAGTTTTTGGTTGTGCTTGCTTTGTTCATGTGCCCTTGGAAACAAGGAAAAGACATGATCCTAATTCTATTAAAGGGATCATGGTTGGATATGCATCCAACAAAAAAGCTTACAGAATCTATGTTCCCTCTACCTCAACTACAATTGAGAGTAGGGATGTTATATTCCATGAGGATAAAAAATACACTCTTGAGGAGGCCGAGTTCAAATATTCTCACAAAGATACTCCAATCATCACCCTTGAAGACTATCATGGAGAGATGGGGCCGAGAATTGAGGAGGAGTCACCTTGAATCTTTTTACCAAGGAAATTTCAAAGAGAAACATCCGAGCCTAGGAGGCTTACTTATGAAGATAGAGGCAAACAAGTGGAAATCAACTCCACTAATAGTGCTTATTTGTTCACACGTGCTAAAAACTTCACATGGTATCAGAGCTTCATGCTTTGAAGAGGTGAGGGTGTATACATCAGATCATCAGTGTTTTTGCTTGCAAGAACTCGGATTTTGGAGAAGGATTCAAACTCGCTGAGAAACAAGCAATTTGTGGATCATAAGTGGACCAAATCAAGGCTGATATGATTCAGCGGAGCTCTGTACAGACAGAGAGCTCACACGTGTGAAATCAGCCCTCATTAATGAGTGCTACTTCTCAAGGAATGATCCAAATTTGATGTTCTATAGCTTGTTGGATAGGTATTGGAGAGTAGAATGAGTTGCTCTTGTTTCTAAATCTATTTGATTTGTTTTTAGAAGAGTTTTAGGCAATCAGAGAGTTTGAGAGGGTACTCAACTCGTGGGATATGCCAAAGTGAGCACACATATGTCTTTTTCACCATTTTCATCAATTTTCACTGTCAATTAAGTAGAATTGGATAGAAGTGAGTGTTCTGAGGTCTTAGCTTTTCATTTCACACATATTATTGTGTTTGAGTTGAAAGTAAGTTCCTAGAGAGTTTATCAGTACTTTGAAACTCATGGGAGAGATAGACTTCTTGCTTGCATGTGCTTCTTCTTTTGTGACTGAAGCAAGATCCAAATTCAAGATAGATTGATTTTCTGTATTGAAAATTTGTTCTCACATATGCTGCTAGATCTCATAGGGTGGATCAACATCAGTGCTAGATCCTAGATTGAGATAGCAAGCAACATCCTTTCAACTCCATTTTTTTTTATCATTACTAGAATTTCTCACCAAGAAGATGTCTTCATCTGGTTCACATTTCTTAGAGCACAGTGAGATATTAACATCTTCCAATTATGCAATGTGGAAGATCAGAATGGAATCATTGTTGATTCTATAGGATGTAATGGATATTGTGAGTGGAGCTGAAGAAGAACCTGCTGCACCTAATGAAGCTGCAACATTCCAAAAAAGAACCAGAATTGCCCTTCATTTTATAAAAATAAATGTTACCAATGAAGTGTTAAGAGAGATCAGTACATGCACCACTACCAAGAAAGCTTGGGATACTCTAAAGACCATCTATGAAATCAAAAATACTTCTAGATTGCTTACACTTGAAAACCAGATATTTCTAAGTTATCAGAGAGTAGATGAGAGTGCTTCATCATATGTCATGAGAGTTAAGAATTTTCATCAAGAATTAGCTAGTATTAGTGATGCTCTTAAGAACACTGAACTTGTTCAAGTAGTCCTAAATGGACTTAGAGATGAGTATGACAATACTGTGCAGACTTATGCTATCAGGGAGGATCTTCCATCCTTGGAGACACTGCAAGGTGTTCTCATTGCTGAAGAAAGCAAGCAAGAGAACAAGATGCTGAGGATCAACAGACTTTCATTGAAAGATGTGGAGATGACAAAGCACTCTTCATCAGAGACAAGTCAAGAGGCAAGGGCAAAGTACAACAACACTTCAAGAAGGACAAAGCCAAAGAAGGTGGTGAGGATCAGTCCTCACAAGGTGCAACATCCAGTGGCAAGAAGAAGCTGTCAAAGATCAAGTGTTTTTTTGTGGAAAGAAAGGACATTATGCATCAAACTATTTCAAGAAGAAGAACCAATCTAAGTAAGCTAACCTTACTAATGAGGATGAGTGTGAGGGTGTAGAGAGTGGAAGAGAAGATTTATTAATGATGTCTACTTTTTCGTCTTTTCCTTTTAAGAATGAAGAAGTCTGGTGGATAGATAGTGGGGCTAGTTCCCACATGTCTAGTTCTAGGAACTCTTTCACTAATCTCACGCCATATTTAGGTGCAAAAAGGTCAATCTATACTACTAATGATGTGAATTGAAGGAATAGGTAGTATTCCATTACATGCATCATCATCAAAATCTTTTTGCTTACATGATGTACTGTATGTACCTAAAGTGACTAAGAATCTCATTAGTGTAGGACAGTTGTTTGATAGTGGATTGGATGTCAAGTTTCAAGTTGACAAGTGTATAATCTCAAGAGAAAATGAAGTTATTGCTAGAGGATCTAGAATTGGTAAGTTGTACAAACTAGATTCTAGGGAGAGTGCTAACATTTCAGATATTGCTTATGAGACCAAGGTTCTACAGGAGGATCTGTGGCATAAGAAATTGGGTCATCCTAATTTCAAAGCCATGCAATCTATGATCAAAGAAGGAAAAGCTGTTGGTCTACCAAAGACACTGTCAAAGGAGCTTCTACCTTGTGAAGCTTGTGTGCTGGCAAAGTCACACAGAAGGCCTTTTCCCAGATCAAGTATCAAGACAAAGCCACCATTTGAACTTGTACACTCAGATGTTCATTTCTCATCAACTAAGAGCAAAGGAGGAGCAACTGCTTTGTCTCTTTTGTAGATGGTTATACAAGACATTCTTGGATCTATATGTTGTCTTCAAAAGCCATGGTTTATGATGTTTTTCTTACTTTTAAAGCTTATGTAGAGAAGCAGTTTCCTTTCAAGATAAAAGCTTTAAGAAGTGATAGTGGAGGGGAATACACTTCCAATAAGTTTAAAGACTTTTGTGAGAGAGAGTTTTCTTGTTCATATACTCCCCAGCAAAATGGAGTTGCTGAGAGAGAAAATAGAACTTTGTGTGAATGTACAAAAGCCATTAGGCTGGAAGCTTCTTTGCCTGAAGAATTTTGGGGAGAGGCAGTTGCATGTGCAAACTATCTTTGTAATAGGCTTCCAAATCTTGCAATAGGAGGAAAGACACCATTTGAGATGTTGTATAAGAAAAAGCCTAAGATAGATCATCTTAGGATTTTTGGCTATGTATACTTTGTGCATGTACCTATAGAAACTAGGAAGAAGGAAGATCCTAGTGCAGTGCAAGGAGTTTCTGTAGGTTATACATCTACTAAAAAGGCATACAAGATTCATCTGGCCTCTACTGACAAAAATGTTGTTAGTAGAGATGTGGTCTTTATGAAGATCAAAAATTTAACTTGGATGATGTTCAGATCAAAGAGACTCATGCAAGATCAATCATCAACCTTGATGTTGTTCAAGAAGAGCTGAGGCCGAGGCTTGAGGAGGAGCAGATTCAAGCTACCACACCAAGAAGATCTACTCGAGCAAGATCTGAGCCAAGGAGGCTCACATATGATGAAGAAGGAAGGCAAGTGGAAGGTGAAACTTCCTATCATGCACTTTTTATATCAGATGAAGAGCCTAAGGATGTCCAGGAAGCTTTTCAATCCAAGAAGTGGGTTGAAGCAATGACCCAAGAATTTGAAGCCTTGATGTCAAATAACACATGGGAGCTTGTGGAGCCACCACACAACATGCATGTGATCGGATGTAAGTGGGTATTCAGAATCAAGTATAATCATGATGGATCTATCAATAAGTATAAAGCAAGACTTTGTGCCAAAGGCTACTCACAGATCAAAGGTCTTGACTATGAAGACACTTTCGCACTAGTTGCAAAGATGGTAACAATTCAAATACTCATCTCTCTTGCATGTTTTCACAAATGGAGTATGTTCCAGCTTTATGTTTCTAATGCATTTCTCAATGGTAACCTTGAGGAGGAGATTTATATGGAACAGCCTCCAGGTTTTGTGAAGGAAGGTGATGAATCAAAAGTTTGTCTTTTGTTCAAAAGTCTGTATGGACTAAAACAGACACCAAGGCCTTGGTCTTCAAGGCTCAATTCTTATCTCATATCACTCGGATTTTCTCTAAGTGAATATGACCCTTCTTTGTATTATAAATTTGTAGATAACTTTGTAATTATTTTTCTCATCTATGTAGATGATATCATTCTTTGTGGAAACAGTGAGAAGTTAGTTGAAGAAACTAAGCATGCACTTGGTATCGAGTTTAAGATGCAGGACTTAGGAGTTCTTCACTATATTCTTGGCCTTGAAATAGATTTTTGAAAAGGTCATGCATTTATAAGCCAAAGTAGATATGCACTTTCCATGCTCAGGAAATTTCATATGGAGAACTGTAAAGGCATAGATACATATATGGAGCACAATGTAAAAGTTCCTATTAAAGATGATGAAAAATCCTTTGAGGACATCACTCTTTATAGGAGTCTTATTGGCTCACTTATTTGGTTAACAGTGACAAGGCCTGATCTAAGCTTTTGTGTTCATAGGCTAAGTCAACACATGCATAATCCAAAGTTATATCATTGGAAGTTGGCTAAAAGAATTTTGAGGTATATATCTTCTACCTTAGATTATGGACTATACTATGAAGGAGAAGATCTGACTTTGATTGCTTTTTCAGATTCAGATTTTGTAGGAGACAAGTTGGATAGGAAATCCACAAGTGCTTACACTATATTTCTTGGAGGAAATTTGGTTTCTTGGCTATCAAAGAAGCAGGCAACTATTTCCTTATCATCCTGTGAAGCTGAATACAAATCTCTTACAACCACAACAAAGGATTCAAATGCACCAAATTTCAGATCATGTGGTGATTCTTCACTCCTTTTTTTGCCGCATTCTTCACTTATGTCTGTTAGTCAAATTCTCATCACATGGGCTATATGTAAACAAAAACAAATATCCACTTGAAGGGGGCAGATGATCCATCATCCGTTTGCTCCAATTCGTATCACAATCAATCAAAACTCTGTCAATATCTTTGTAATGCATCAAAAATGCTGAATTCAGATGAGAGGAGCAAATCTGTGTTATACATTGATATCAGCTCTTCCATGACAGATGAAATAAGCAGCCAAGCAATTTTTAAATTCTAGCCGTTTAGCTTCAGTTAAAGAACAATTGATGAGCAAACTAGCTCAAACTATTGCAGTAATGCCATATTAACAACGGGGTTACATCTCCATATAGAATAAGAATACTGCCAAACAATTCAGCAATTGCTTGATTACGATTGGACACTAAAACAAAGAATAAGAAGCCAAAGGTATCTGCATCCTCTTGACTCAGTTTCCGTTAGGATTGATTCACCCATGCACTTTGCAAGAAAATATTTAAGGCTCGAATATGCTTCTGTGACGTCCTCTGGGTTGTTTCTTGGTCTCAGTATCGCAAGAGCTATTGGTAGTGGTGCATCTTTCCTCTGACAGTTTCCACCTTCAACTCTGCGATTAGTATTCACTCAATTAAAACTAATAAATTTCCTTTGGCATTTTCCTTTGGTTCGATGCAGAAAGTGGTCATTCTCACAATAATGCTTTTGGAACCACACTTGCTGGTGATATGCTGAGCAAAATCGTGGGAGTGCTTCAAGCTATTGGGAACATTCCACACAACATGTGCATTGGTTCCAAGAAAGGGTGCTTCCACTGAGCCCCAAAGCAAGGATCTGCGGATGATCGTAGATTTTTTGAGGAAGACATCGATGCAGGTAGACAGCATACTGAAAGATCACAATTGCAGGCATCAATTCTAGGATATTGAATAGTTTGAAGGCTTGAGAAAAGAGGATAAATGGAAGACAATTCTGGCAGTAATTGTGAGGTGAAGATGCAAGCACCAACAGTAGTTTGTTATATTGCCAAAGAAGAGAGATCGACTTGCAAGTAAGGTGAAAATGCAAGCACCAATAGGCCAGAGGAGTTGGAGGGCTGGAGCGATGGAGGCCAGAGGAGGGAGCTGTATTTTTTAATATGCATGGGGAGGAGGGCCATGGGCATGCATCCTCTTTCTCATACATGCATCCTCTTTTTTAAATTATTAGTTCAAAATTGTGTATGCATGGGTGAGGGGAGGAGGATGACAAAATTTTCAAAATTCACACGTGTGGGGATGTCCACAAGAGTGTTTGATCTTAATTAAGCTTTGTGATTGGCACTATAACCTGATTCTAGATTGATCAAAAGAAATGGCTAATCCACAATCTAGCATGCTAATCAACAGAATATAATAGCAATGATCAAAGAATGAATAAAAAATACACGATTTCAATGTATGAGCATTAGCCTCAACACGAGTTAGAGAGAGAGAGAGAGAGCTAGAGAGATAACAAGCAATATTTGTTTAGATCCAAAATGACATGAAATAGCTACAAAGCTTTGGTTCTTCATCATTGATTGTGTGGAGAGCTACACATATTTATGGAGATTGAGGTAGCTCGAGGTAGAACCATATCTATCCATTCCAAAATGACATCTAAACTGACATCTAGAGTCTATGTGACATTTGTCACTTGTCATGCATGAAATTCTACCAACTTTTTACAAGTGTACTAGTTCTAACTAGAAATGTCCAAATCATCATGCATGTGTCCATTAAACTTTGTGCATGCCTTGCATGTCACTATGGATCACTTACAATTAATGGGTGTGAGCTACCACGAGTTTCTACAAGCATAATCATGCTAATTCTATGTCTACAAACTATATGCAAGTTGCATTTATCAAACTAGATAATACATAACCATGTAGCTCGAGTTCTATGTAGGCCAAACTTGACATTTTGCATTAATGAGCTCATACTTACATGGTACAACATTTGTAGCAAGCCAAAAAATCAATACGGATTGTTTTTCAATTTTAACACTCCTCTTCAAAATGATCTGTATTGATTTGAACATGGATCTTGGTATAACTCCAAGGTTGGCTCTATGCTTGTTGAAGGAACTTTTGCTCAAAGGTTTGGTGAGCATATCTGCAATGCAAGATGATGTGTCGATGTGCTCCAATTTGATTTCACCTCCAATGAGCTTCTCTCTCACGAAGTAAGGTGCAACTTCGATATGTTTGCTCCTTGCATAAAATATTGGATTGTTGGCAAGGGCTTGAGCTGAAATGTTGTCACACATGATCATAGGTATATTTTCTTCCATAATTATCTTTAGTTCCACTAGTAACCTCTTGATCCAAAGCACTTCCTTTGTTGTTGTAGTGAGCGCCTTGTACTCAGCTTCACATGATGAGAGTGATACAGTATCTTGCTTTTTGGAAAGCCAAGATATCAAGTTTCCTCCAAGATATATGACATAAGCACTTGTAAATTTCGATCTGCTTTATCACTTGCAAAATCTGAGTCAGAATAACCAATAATAGAAAGATCTTCACTTTTATACAATAAACCAGAGTCAAAAGTTGAAGATATATATCTAAGCCCTTGGCCATTTTTCAATGATAAATTGCAGTTTTGCATAGCCTGGCTCAACTTATGAACACTAAAGCTTATGTCAGGTCTAGTTATTGTGAGCCAAATTAAGGAGCCTATAAGACTTCTAAAAAGTGTGATGTCCATGAAAATTCTTTCATCACCTTTGTTAGGGTCTTTTACATTTTGCTCCATAGGAGTTTCTATACTCTTACGATCTAACATATTGAACTTTTTTAACATTGAAAGAGCATACTTGAATATACGAAACTTTTATCTTTAAGAAAGTCAATCTCTAATCCTAGTATGTACTGAATTTTTCCAAGATCTTGCATCTTGAACTTTTTTCCAAGTGCAATCTTGGTTTCCTCAACTAACTTGATACAACTTCCTGTCAGAATGATATCATCAACATAAATAAGAAGGATGACAATATCTTTATCAAAAAACTTGACATATAAGGAAGGATCATAGTTACTAAGATTAAATCCTAGTGACTCAAGAAAGGTGTTTAGTCGAGAATATCATGACCTTGGGGCTTGCTTTAATCCATATAAACTTTTGAAGAGCAAGCAAACTTATTCCTCATTATGGATGAACCCAATAGGTTGATCCATATAGATCTCTTCTTCTAGATAGCCATTTAGAAATGCATTAGAAACATCTAATTGAAGAATTTGCCAATTGAAAAAACAAGCAAGAGAAATTATGATTCTAATTGACACCATCTTTGCAACTGGGGCAAAGGTCTCCTCATAATCAAGTCCATATACTTGAGCAAAGCCTTTAGCACTAAGCCTAGCCTTGTACTTGTTGATTGTGCCATCTTGATTATACTTGACTCAAAAAACCCATTTGCAACCAATGGTATGCTTGTTGGATGGAAGATCCACAAGCTCCCATGTATTATTGGCCATCAAAGTATCATATTCTTCCTTCATGGCAAGGTACCATTCTTTTGAGTTGATAGCATCATATACATCCTTTGGCTCCTCATGAGAAATAAAATAGGCACAATCAGTGGAGTTGATTTCCACTTGCTTTCCTCTATCTTCATAGGTAAGCCTTCTTGGCTCGGATCTTTCTCTTTGAGATCTCCTTGGTGAAAAAATTCGAGGTGACTCCTCCTCAAATCTCGGCCCCATCTCTCCATGATGATCTTCAAGGGTGATGATTGGAGTATCTTTGTGAGAATCTTTGAACTCGGCCTTCTCAAGAATGTATTTTTAATCTTCATGGAATATCACATCTCTAATCTCAATTGTAGTTGAGGTAGAGGGAATATAGATCTTGTAAGCTTTCTCGTTGGATGCATATCCAACCATGATCCCTTTAATAGAGTTAGGATCAACTCTTTTCCTTGTTTCCAAGGGCATATTAACAAAGCAAGTACAACCAAAAACTCTAAGGTGATCTACCTTAGGTTTTTTCTGAAACAAGACTTCAAAAGGTGTTTTCCAGCAAGAGCATTGTGAGGTAATCTATTGCACAAATAGTTTGCACAATTTATAACTTCACCCCAATATTCAATAGGCAAAGAAACTGCTACACAAATTGCATTAGCACATTCACATAAAGATCTGTTTTTCCTCTCAGCTACTCCATTTTATGATGGAGAATAGGTACAAGAAAATTTTCCTTCACCTTCACAATAATTATGAAACTTGTTGGAGATATATTCACCTCCTCCATCGCATCTTAAAGCTTTAACTTTGCAAGAAAACTGTTTTTCTACATATGCTTTGAAGATAAGGAAGTGATAAAAAACCATAGCCTTTGAAGAAAGTAGATACAACCAAGTGTATCTAGTAAAGTCATCAATAAAGGTGACAAAACATGTTGCACCACCAATACTTTTAGAAGAGGAAAAATGTACATCTGAATGTATGAGCTCCAATGAAAAGTAGTCTTTATAAAAGACTTATGATATGGCTTTCTGTGTGACTTTTCAATGGCACAAGCCTCACAAGGCTTGAGATCTTTAGAAAGAGATTTTGGAAGACCAATAGCCTTCTCCTTCTTAACCATAGAAGACATAGATGTAAAGTTAGGATATCCCAACCTTCTATGCCACAGCTCCTCCTTAGATAACAAAACAACTTCACAAAGGTTTGCATTCTCATAAGAATTCAACTTAAAAATTCCACCACATCTAGTTCCATCAGCAAGGATCTCATCTTTTCTCTTGATAAAACAAGTATTGGAGTTGAACTTTACATCACAACCATTATCAAGCAACTTTCCCACACTAATTAGGTTCTTTGTAAGTTTTGGAATGAAAAGAACATTAGAAAGTGCAAGAACTTTTGAAGAAGCAAGTTTCAATGGAATGTTGCCAATTCCTTCTATTGGAAACTCATGATTATTAGCTATGTAAATAGATCTCTTGAGTCCTTCGAAAGGTAAGATTGAGTCAAATGACTCCTTTGAATAGCACATATGTGAAGAGGCTCCACTATCTATGTACCAAGCTCCATCTTTCTTGAAAGGTGATGAAGAAAAACTGGACACCATAAGTGATCCTTCTCCATCACTTGCAACAGACTCTTCTTCAATCTCTTTGGAGAGATCAGCTTGCTTGAGTTGGTTTTTCTTCGTAAAGCAATTAGAGGCATAGTGCCTCTTTTTGCCACAGAAGAAACACTTCACTTTCTTCTTCTTGGTTTTTGAGTTAGAGGGATGAGTTGTTTCATCCTCTTCACCATCTTGATCTTGATCTTTGGCTTTGTCTTTGTTGTATGCTTGATAGAATTGGTTCTTACTCCTTCCTTTTTGCTTGCCTTTGACAAAGAGGGCTTTGTCACTTCCACCATGCTCAAGTTTGTTCATCCTGGAAATTTTATAGCTTTGCCTAGATTCTTCAGAAATAAGAATTTCTTGAAGAGTTTCTAGGTTAGGCAACTCCTCCTTAATGGCAAAAGACTGAACAAGATTATCATAGTCATCTCTCAAGCCATTCAGTATGACTTGAACTAGATCAACTTGGTTAATGGTAACACCAACACAGGAAAGCTCTTTATGTAAATCTTTAACTCTCAGAACATAGTTAGATGCACTCTCTTCACTTCTTTGGAAACTCTGGAAAATCTGATTCCTAAGAGTGAGTATTCTAGAAGTATTCTTTGCATCATAGATGGTCTTTAGTGCATCCCAAGATTCTTTGGCTATAGTGCAAGATCCTATCTCTCTAAAAATTTCATTAGATACACTCATCTTAATGTAACGTAGAGCCATTCTAGCTCTCTTCTTATATTTAGGAATTTCAACATGTGCTTGAGACTCCTCCTCAACATCAAGCACAATATCCATAACATCCTGGAGAATCAAAACAGACTCCATTCTTAACTTCCAAATTGAGTAACTAGAAGTGTTTAGTCTTTCACTGGCTTCTAGAAGATATCCTCCCTGAGATGCCATTATAATGAAGACTTCTTAGTTATTGGATTGAGATATGTCTGAGCTTGTTCCTTTCAAACTTAGAGTTGCTGCTCTCTTCACTATAGGTATTTTCAAGGTTAAACTACCTTCCTATGTGAAATACTTGTAACTATATTTGAGATGAATCTCAAATATTCCACAAGACAAGTTTTCTAGATCAGACACAAAAAGTGGTTTGAGACACTTTTGGCTGGTTTGAATTCTACTTTTGGCATGTGTGAAATGCTTCAAAAGAAACACTATTGACACTCAGAAGGCTCAAAGGGTGTTGAAATACTTCAAACTCAGTCTTGATCTACAGTTTCTTGTGTTGGATGCTCAAAACAATGGATTCAGAACAAAGTATAATTGAATCAAATCAAAATGCTGTCACTCGGATTTTGGACCTATCCCTATCCTCTTTAGGATGCTTATAACTCTTGCTAGACACATCAAATTGATTTGATTTCAATTTCAATGAAAAGTACAGATCAAATGCTTTCCATCAAGCTATAACACTGCTATCTTTGGATCTATAAGTAAGGAGAACAAAGGGACTGAAAAACTCTGATATTCACATGTGCGGAATTCTAGAATTCTGTACTTCCTCAATTTAGGTCTTAAAAATTCAGTTTAAGTACGATTTGATCCAAATACACTTTAGAGAAGGGTTAGAAAAAGTGCAAAACTGCTTTTTTGCTTGATTTAGCTCTCAGTTTCTTGTACAATCAGAGTTGTTAGCATGCAAAACTTAATGTGGCTCTGATACCATGAAAAAATTTCCGGAATTCACACGTGTGGGGAATGTCCACAAGAGTGTTTGATCTTAATTAAGCTTTGTGATTGGCACTACATCGTGATTCTAGATTGATCAACAAAATCTAGTTCAGAAGAAATGGCTAATTCACAATCTAGCATGCTAATCAACAGAATATAATAGCAATGATCAAAGAATGAATAAAAAATACAAGATTTCAATGTATGAGCATTAGCCTCAACACGCGTTAGAGAGAGAGAGCTAGAGAGATAACAAGCAATATTTGTTTAGATCCAAAATGACATGAGATAGCTACAAAGCTTTGGTTCTTCATCATTGATTGTGTGGAGAGCTACACATATTTATGGAGATTGAGGTAGCTCGAGGTAGAACCATATCTATCCATTCCAAAATGACATCTAAACTGACATCTAGATTCTATGTGACATTTGTTACTTGTCGTGCATGAAATTCTACCAACTTTTTACAAGTGTACTAGTTCTAACTAGAAATGTCCAAATCATCATGCATGTGTCCATTAAATTTTGCGCATGCCTTGCATGTCACTGTGGATCACTTACAATTAATGCATGTGAGTTGCCACGAGTTTCTACAAGCATAACCATGCTAATTCTATGTCTACAACCTATATGCAAGTTGCATTTATCAAACTAGATAATAAATAACCATGTAGCTCGAGTTCTATGTAGGCCAAACTTGGCATTCTGCATTAATGAG
This sequence comes from Diphasiastrum complanatum, assembly GCA_029204225.1. NCBI lineage: Eukaryota > Viridiplantae > Streptophyta > Lycopodiopsida > Lycopodiales > Lycopodiaceae > Diphasiastrum > Diphasiastrum complanatum. Next base: position 59,718,611 of record CM055102.1, on the reverse strand, counting down.
CTACCTACTTGCATGGTACAACATTTGTAGCAAGCCAAAAAATCAATATGGATTGTTTTTCAATTTTAACAGAGGATGCATGGGTGCACCCATACACATGCGCAAAACTATACATAAGCTTATATATATATATATATATATATATATATATATATATATAATCTTTTTTAATCTCAATTTTAATTATCTCCAAGTTTAAGATACATGGTATTGTCATGAAGGAACAATCTCCTTTCATATGGATCTAAAAACTATATATTTTTCTTTTTGCTCATGTCTACATATCCCAAATAAAGGGCCATTGAAGATGATCTTTTTGTGGTATCTTCAGGAATATAACCGAGTATTTTAATAGCTAGATCACTCTTAAGAAAAACAATTTTGAATGTTCCTTTGGGTTCCTAAGCAAACAAACAATACTCTAATTGTCGTTATAATGGTTGCGGCGAATGGACTATAACTTGTATGATATATGCAAATTTTGTTATTTACAAAATTCTTCAAATAATGGGCAAAGGATGTCTCCTTGTGCGATCCCTCGCGAAGACCTCTATGTTTTATAGCAAAGGAATTGACTTCGATGGTATTCTGTAAAGAAAGACAATAAGAGATATATTTAGATTGAAAGGTGAAAATCACAATCACAAGAAATAGAACAATAATTAAGGTATAAGATCATAGAACAATAACTTACAATATCACCTTCATCGAAGCCGGCCATATTTTCTGTTGTAATGTCGTGGCCACCAGTAGACTCTTTTTTGAAACTCCAAAAATTCTCTAGGCAAGGTTTCAGAATAAGCTTTCTATTTTTTCATCATGGCATCCAATGCCTCCTTGCCAGATTTTTAGTTGCCATCCGTCACAATATCAATCTCGAGCTCGAGATCATCATAGTCATAATCAATAATATCAGAAAATTCTAACAATTCTTTTGAAAAAATTGAGAAGATTTTATCTCCTCTCAAATCAAAAAGGTCTTCAATATCATTGAACGATATATAATGATCATTATTTATAATATATACAAAAAGATCCAGTAAATTTTTCTTCCCAAAAGGAGTTTATGAAAATTTACAATTGGACAAAATTATTGAGCGACAAGTGGTCTACTCATATTCAGATGCCATTTCAGCTTCAACTTTAGCACCTATATCAACGTCATCTTCATCTACATTCATTGGAGTAGATGAAGAGATGGTAGATAAACCTAATGAAGATGAACCAGTGGGCTCATCTTCTGGTACATCAACAGAGATGAAAAAAATAAATGCCATGTCTTTTATAAGAAGACGACATTTTTTGTTGTGAATACTACAATGAATAATTTTTTTTAAGTTGTCATGTAATTTCGAGTATTTCCTATCGTGTTTTTGTTTGGAAGATGGTTGAAAATGTACAAGATCTGAGAAATGAACAAAACTACAATTGTCTATATCTATATGAGGGTTGTAATTACATGACCAAATTTATCAAGAAAATCGACAAGCTGAAAAAGATTCTAAAAAACAAATCTATCTATATCAAAGGTGAAAAAAAAACTTGGAAATAAAGTACTCCGTTCTGAAGATGTCGATGTAGACAATACTAATTAAGAAAAAAAAGACAAGTATCGTTTCAACGCGCGAAGCGGGTGCAACTCAAATCAGATTAGGAATCGCACATTCAATCGATACTTTACTAATTGTAAAGTTAACAAAAAAAAAAAAACCAAGTATCATTTCAACGTGCGTACACACGGGCACAACTAAAAGTAGATAAAAAAAATGAGCGTTGATTCGATATGGGGAATGGAATGTTCTGAATCTCACACATGTGGAGTGTCCACTACATGTCTACATGTGATTTAGATCTTCTAAGGTGTTCAGATGCACAATGATCAAGATTAGATTGATATTCAAGATCTATCTAGCTTTCAATGGCAAAAACACACTACTACATGCATTAACTCACTTACAAAGTACATACACACGTGTGGAAAGTGTTCCAAAATAAAACTAAGTAAACTTTATGAGACCCCTATGACAAACATTTCTAATTTATTTTACAATTCTCCACATGTGGGAACATCCTCCACACATGTGAGATTCACTCACAAACTTCTAACATAAAAATACGAAGCTAGATTTTTGACAATTTCTGACACTCCTCCTCAAAAAATAGCTTGGAAAGGTACTAGATCACTTGAGAAGTTTGTAAATATTTTTGAGTGGATCCTTTGGTATGCATAATAAGTGAAGATCAGCCAAGGGATCCATCATAGCAATACCCTCACCATATCCATGATAAGATGTTTCTAGTAGAGATCTCTTGCCAATACCTTTGAAGAGTACTCTACCAATATGCCACTATGATCATAGGCTTCCTCCATGGTTGATGATGGTCTATGGTTTGAAAGCTCCACATGCATGATGGTTGCACCATAAAAAGAGAAATCTGAGGCTTCCAAGCCTCATAAGGATCATAGAGATCAAGATCATAGGATGTGAAAAAATGATGATCATCAAAGATTGTGCTTTCTAGCTCTACATTTGTTTTGATTGTTTTGAGCTTCTATCAATGTGTACTTGATTTTTAGGTTGGAGTCCGTACTCAGACAGTGTTTCACACGTGTGAAACCAGAAAGTACACTTACCTTCAATCAATGATTGTTCTTGTTAGGATTTTGTGTCTAGAATTGATCTAGATTGATCCTAATCTGAAGTAGATTGATAGATCAAGTAATCTGACAACCAGGACCAAGAGTGGATCCTAATTTGAGGATCATATTAGGATCCACTCTTGGTCCTTTTTGTACTTTTTGCACAATTCATTGTTGATGTTCATTCAGCTTTCATTCTATTTTTTGCACAAAGGGCCATTTGTCTGAATGCTTTATAAACTAGTAAGTAGGTCAGTAGTGTCTGTCTACACCTTGGAAGAGGATAGATCTCAAATGTGCAGCAGTAGCCGCACTTGAGATTTTGACTCTATCTAGACAAAATAGAAATCAGGTTGGAAACCGCATTATCTGACAGTTGACACTCGATCACTGGATTCTGACAGTCAGACTCATTCCATTTTTCTCTTTACCCCTACACCAAATTCCATCAAAGCAATAAGATTTTTTTTTCATTCAGAACAAAGGAGCCTGGCTGAAGCATTCTTTGCAACAATGGCGTCTATAAGAAGTATACCATCCAAGATATGCACCGTTCTTGAATCTTCTGGGTCTAACTTCCTAGCATGGAAGGTAAAGACTTCTCTCATTTTGAAAGGAAAAGGTCTATGGCCTTGGGTAGACGGAACATAATATATGCCTACCAGCATAGGCAAAGAGCTACGAGAATGAAAAGAAAGGAATGACAAAGCAGTAGTTGTCTTGTCCTCTTCCATTGAGGATAACATCACGCTTGACCTCACATCACTCTCTAATACAAGAGAGATTTGGGATGCATTACTAGCCAGGTTCCAAACTAAATTGCGCACATAGATTATGCATTTAGAAGACCAACTAACCTATCTAAGATGGGATGGCAAAGACCTCATGTCCTTTATTAGAAAAATGAAGGATATGTTCCTACATTACAAAACAGTGGAACAGAACATGCAGTCTCAACAGAGAAGCAGCTCACCTACTTGCTATGTGCTCTACCGAGATCTTTCCAAACAACCCGAATTATGCTGGCTAAACATCCACAAATGACCCTTGAGAAGGCTGTGATCAAGATCAGAGAAGAAGTGGAGTTCCGTGAACACCTTGATGACAAGGATGTCTCTGATTAAGCTCTCTACATCAATAAAGAGAAGCAGAAGAAGAAGTTCAAGCCTAAGAGGGAGTCAGAGCAAACACAAGATCATAATCAACAAATAGAGGGAGGCCAAAAGGGCAAGTGGAAAGGCAAACGCAAGCCAAAGTAAGAAGATGGTGACAAAAAGACATGCGTGAGATGCAAATGTGAAGGCCACGCCATTGATACATGTTGGCTTAATCCCAAGAGAGAATGCATCCATTGTCACAAGAAAGGTTATGCAGCCATGGACTGCTACAAGATGCAAACAAGCTCAGAACAGATGGGGAAATGCTCAAAATCCTCCAAGATGGCCGAAGACAGAGCCAATAATAAGAACCCAACAGCTTACTTATGCACAAATGTATGAGCAACATCAACATCTAACACACAAGAAGTAATTCTTGACTTAGGTGTTACATCACACTTCATGACAACCAAGCACATGATCACTGATTACCGAGAAATATAATCTTCTAGATACATAATCTTGGGAGCTGATGGTTCCAAACACCAAGTCAGCGGAACTGGAGCGTTGTGGTTGAATACTAATGGAAGAGACAGATGGCTTGACGACGTTTTGTATGTGCCTACACTTCAAAAGGAAGATAGTAGATGCAGGGATGTCCATCACCTTTTCAGGTGATTCATGCAAAGTGGTCGAATCCAAAACCACTCATCTTGTTACACAAGGCAAGCAAAAGGGAAACCTATATCATCTAAAGATACCGTACCCTCAGAGCAATCTCATTAGATCCATGAATCGATGGATATTCTATGGCATAAGAGACTGTGTCCCATGAATACGGTTGCTCTATAGACGAAATAAAGTATTCACTAGCGTCAACATCAAAGATGCAGCAGACCCGAAGTCATGCGATGCATGTAACAAGGGGAAGATGTCACAAATACCCTTCACCAAGGACTCTTTCAGAACGAAAGAACTCCTAAACTGGTGCATTCTGACATTTGTGGACCCTTTGATGTGGTCTCCTTGGGAGGTTCCAAGTGCTACATTACCTTCATTGATGACTTTAGTAAGTTTGTGGCCGTATACTTCATCCATAACAAAAGAAAGACTCTGGATAAGTTCACAGAGTTCATGAATTGGGCTGAAAAATGGATTGACAAGAAAGTGATGCAGCTGAGAACAGACAAAGGTGGAGAGTAAGTTTCCAAGCATTTTGTAGAGTTCTGTACAACCAAAGGCATTCTTCACTCGAAGACCACAACACACATGCCACAACATAATGGCGTTGTGGAGAGGCAGAATAGGACACTCATGGAAGCTACAAGATCTATGATGGCCTACTCAAAGGCATCAAAATGGCTATGGGCTGAGGCAGTAGGTACAACCAACTACCTACAAAACAGGATGAGTAAGTTCAAAGTTCCCCATACTACACCACATGATGTATGGTGGGGCAACAAGCCGAGTCTGACACATGTATGCATCTTTAGGTGTGTTGCTTATGCCCACGTTCCAAATTAGAAAAGGACGAAGCTGGACGAGAAGGTGGAGCAAGGATTCCTAGTAGGATATGATGTGCACTCATCATACTACAAGATCTATATGCCTGACAACAGACAAATAAAGACGGTCAGGGATGTCAAATTTGACGAATCAAGGACAATAGCTGATGAAGATGTAGTCAACTATGAGATCCTTAGCAAGAGCTATTACGATCTGCCCACACATATAGAGGGAGTAGACCATGAACACCTGGACCAGGACATTCACATGTCAATCTTGAGTTTCTCTCTCTATCCAAGTTTTCTCACTTGGATTCTCTCTCTACCTAAGAGGAAGGCATTTCCACATTTAGTTTTCACTTGTACAAGTCTCCACACATGTGAATGTATTTTTTTTGATGATTTATGCATGGTAGAAAGTGCTCTTGCATTAGATTTTTGGAATAGATCTTGGTTTTCAATATGTGTGCGATCTATGTGCAATCACAAACTCTTAGGATATCAATAACACACTTTGTGGCACTCCCACATGTGTGAAATTCAACATATTGTTCTTCATTAGAGCTTCAAATTCAACCTCCATTGTATGAATCCATTCTTCCTTTTTTGACTCCAAAACATTATGAGGAGAAAACACACATGTACTTGTGGCAGACAAGTGGGGTAGATAGGCATGCTTAAGTGTTGGGTAGGCAACATAAAGTGCTTGGGGCCACGTGACATGCTTAGAAGTGTGATGAAGCCAAACCAACGTGTTTTAATAAGATGAGAGAGTCATTGCTGGCTCAACTTATCTCCCATAAAATTACTTTTGGGATAAAGTACATGTTTTTGAGAACAACATTGGAAGTCTAAGTTTTAACATCTTTTGATTGCATACTTTCATTTTTATTTAATGTATGGTTGCAACCTTTTGTAATGAAGGATGCTATAAAATTATGTCTTAGAAGAATGAAAGCAGGTTATTGTGTAGAAATTTTTTGATGTTGACTACCTTACCTAGATGTGTATTTTGACATTCATTATGAAAATGCATTTTAGATAGCATAAAACAATATTTTCGATATTTGTGCATGCTTGTAGCCTACTAGAGACGTCCACACTCTCTAAAGAAATGCACTTCTTCCAAGAAATTATGTTATTGCTCTAGACACAAACAAAATCTTGTTAGATATGATTTGTACAACTTCTAGGTGCTAGTCTTACCTCTTCTTAGTGGGACATTGGGACCACATATGAGTTTTCTCTCTCTCTCTCTCTCTCTCTCTCTCTCTCTCTCTCTCTCTCTCTCTCTCTCACAAAAAAAAATTTCAAACTGTAGACCAACATGCCAAGGGACATTGGCTGGCCCAAAAATTGGATTTGACTTGCCCCTATGTGGCAGTGGGTCCCTCACATGTCATCTGCCACATAGTGCCAAGCAGTGGTTAATGTGAAAGGGTGGGAGTCCCATGGCTGTTTTCAACAAATTAATGCACTTCACTAGTAAATACAAGGGCACAATACCAATCCTTTGGCATGTTTTATGGTTCATAAATTTTTATAAACCACATTTATGGGAGCCCTTCAACATGTTTATTACCTCAGGCATTAATATGGCTATTTTAGATTATTGTACTTTAGAAACACAAGGGCACACTTCAAAGGAATCTTTTAAGTTTTAGAAATGATTTTCTCATCAAGTTCAATTTTTCATTTAGTGAGGACATAAAAAGGCATCAACATTTATGTGCAGCATTGTCGTGTAGTCAAAGGGAATGGATTTTCCAATCAGCTCACACAAATGAAAGGGCACATACTAATTTCATGGAATTGCAGCTTGGAGTTTGGAATGACTGTCATGTGTGGGTTATGAATAGTTTGTAGTGTATGTTGATAGTAGTTTTTTAGGTGATTGTACATTGATATTGTTTTTCCTAGGTAGGTTTTTCAAGGCTAAGGTTTATCGCACATCCGTTTATCTCGTGAGCACATCCATTCTGGCATTCTATTAGCCTTGTTCATTGTTGGAGTTGCCTTAATTTGAGCTTGTTTTTGCGCATTTCTACATTCGGGTTCAAGCTCACAAACAGATGAAAAAAAAAACTAGTACTTTCACGTATCAGTAATAAGTATCCTTGCTTTAGGCAGCCTTGCAATCCCGGCTTGAAGTCCCTACTTTGCTGCTGCTGCTGCTGCGAAGCATGGCAGCCTCTGAGCCGCTCGTCCCAGATTTCCTGCATATGCATGTAGTCATGTTTCCCTTGCCTGGTCCAAGCCACATCATTCCAGCTTGCTACTTGGCAGAGAAATTGGCAGCACACGGTCTCTTCATCACTTTTCTTTGCCCAGATAACGTTATTGATCCTGGCAGAGCCCAATTTCTGAAACAAGATCCCAACATCAATCTGGTCGCCTTTCCCGAGAATAAGTTTGTTTTGGAAGGATGGAGCAAGTCTAAGTCCTTGTTTGATGTCCTCAGAGAGATTGCTCAGGCAAGTTTGAAGCTTAGAGGTCCCTTTGAGACCTTCATGGAAGAGCTCATGCTGACTCATGCAGCCTCCCCAATCTGCATCATCAGCGATAATTTTCTGTCTTGGACACAAGATATTGCTGACAAATACAAAATTCCAAGGTACATCCTTGATACATCACCGGCACAACTTGTAGCTCTCATATTTTCTGTCATGAAATACTAACTCTTTTTTTTTTAAAGTTGAAATGGATATGAAAAGATTTCACACCTAGATTTTCCTTTTCACTTGACTAGTTCTCTCAACACTTGAGATTCTTGAACAAAAGATGGGTTTTGTTTCAAACACATGAAAATCAAACTTAATCACTTCTTTTGGACTCACTCTTGACCCAAATAATCTCACTCTTGAGATTTAGAATGAATTTGATTTGATTTGAAAACAAACTATACCACCAATTTTTCACAAAGCTTAAAAATTTAGACAACTAGAGATTCACAAAGATCTCAACCATGCATGAATACTCAAATATGGACTCCTCCTCATTCTAGACATCCAATGAGATCACAAATTGACCCTCACACTCTCACAAAGAAAGTTGAATAGAACTAATTTGAGTTTCATACATACTATGTCAATTTTTGCTCAACAAATTGAATTCAATCACTCCTATTGAATTCCACCAATTACTCTACCTTTTAAGAATTGGAATGAGATTCAAAATCAAAAGTTGTGATTTTTGTCACTAAGATATTGTGCTTCAAAGAGCTAATGCCACTTAGAAAGATTTGATCACATAGGAAAAGACAAATTCTTCACCAATAACAACACATAATGAGCTTCTAGATCTTGCCCTCTACAAAGGAAGGAACTCTTAGAAAATTGGATCTCTCTCTACACATTTGTCATAGACAACTTAATGACTCTTTTCAAACCTTACAATCGCTCAAACAAATTGAGTAGGGTTGAACAATGTGACTTGGATCTCAATCTCTTTTCTAGAACTCTCAACTTAAGCCAATCTATGTCAAATTCTACAAAAGATTTGCATAGATGTTCTATATGCACTAGAAACTCTCAAAGGTTTCACTTGGAGGACAGATCCAAGGATGTTTTCTAGCAAATTGATGCTTCTAAACTTGACCCTATCACTCTTGAACAAATCTAGAGTGATGGTACAATGGATTTCAACCTCTCACCTTGCATATCACTCCTTAATCTATGATTTTTGGCAATTTCTCTCTTCAACTTCAACATACCATAAAAAAAATCAGAGTTGATCAATTAATGCACCTCATTCAAGCTTCAATTTTAATTTTTTTGGCTGATCTAATCCAAGAACTAATCAAGGGATTAGATTCTCTATAAAAAAATGCTTGATTTTGCACCAAAAATCACTCAAATTGGGTATGTGAGTCAAATTGTACAAATTTTTGAAATTTCTCACACAAAACCGGAGCTGTACGGCCTCACACGTGTGAAAGGGGTTCCTACAACCCACAACAAGATCTGGACCAAAAATTTTGAGGATAGCTATCAAATCCAACTCGCTACACAAAATTTGACTAGTTTCCAAAAAACTGCTAATTTTGGCTTTGATTTGGATTAACCCTATCAATTTCAACAAAACCTCTTGTACTAGGCTCTGATACCATGTGGAAAAAGTACAAAAAGGACCAAGAGTGGATCCTAATCTGATTCTCAAGAGGGATTGGTTGTCAGATTACTTGATCTATCAATCTACTTCAGATTAAGATCAGTCTAGATCAATTCTAGACACAAAATCCTAACAAGAACAATCATTAATTGAAGGTAAGTGTACTTTCTGGTTTCACACATGTGAAACATTGTCTGAGTACGGACTCCAACCTGAAAATCAAGTACACATTGATAGAACCTCAAAACAATCAAAACAAATGTAAACAAATGGAGAGAATCACTCAAAATTGCTTCCAAAACCAGGATTGGTGTCTCACACTGATTATGGCCAAATGTGGCTCTATATATACAATAAGTGGGAGCTCGTGGTACTGATCATCCCTCTGATCCCACATGTGTGAAGGTGCTTTGTCATATGATGATTCATCATGCAAAACTGACACTTGGACAAAACCTTCTATTTTGAGCACTTTTGGTCCATTTTCCTTCTATATGGAGATGACAATATCTTTATCAAAAAACTTGACATATAAGGAAGGATCATAGTTACTAAGATTAAATCCTAGTGACTCAAGAAAGGTGTTTAGTCGAGAATACCATGACCTTGGGGCTTGCTTTAATCCATATAAACTTTTGAAGAGCAAGCAAACTTTGTCTTTGTCTTGGATGAACCCAATAGGCTGATGACAAGGGCTTGGGCTGAAATGTTGTCACACATGATCATAGGTTGATCCTCTTCCAAGATTATCTTTAGTTCCACTAGTAACCTCTTGATCCAAAGCACTTCCTTTGTTGTTGTAGTGAGTGCCTTGTACTCAGCTTCACATGATGAGAGTGATACATTATCTTGCTTTTTGGAAAGCCAAGATATCAAGTTTACTCCAAGATATATGACATAAGCACTTGTAGATTTTCGATCTGCTTTATCACTTGCAAAATCTGAGTCAGAATAACCAATAATAGAAAGATCTTCACTTTTATACAATAAACCAGAATCAAAAGTTGAAGATATATATCTAAGCACTCTCTTGGCCATTTTCCAATGATAAATTGTAGTTTTGCATAGCAGGGGCTCAACTTATGAACACTAAAGCTTATGTCAGGTCTAGTTATTGTGAGCCAAATTAAGGAGCCTATAAGACTTCTAAAAAGTGTGATGTCCATGAAAATTCTTTCATCACCTTTGTTAGGATCTTTTACATTTTGCTCCATAGGAGTTTCTATACTCTTACGATCTAACATATTGAACTTTTTTAACATTGAAAGAGCATAATTTAATATACGAAACTTTTATCTTTAAGAAAGTCAATCTCTAATCCTACTATGTACTGAATTTTTCCAAGATCTTGCATCTTGAACTCTTTTCCAAGTGCAATCTTGGTTTCCTCAACTAACTTGATACAACTTCATGTCAGAATGATATCATCAACATAAATAAGAAGGATGACAATATCTTTATCAAAAAACTTGACATATAAGGAAGGATCATAGTTACTAAGATTAAATCCTAGTGACTCAAGAAAGGTGTTTAGTCGATAATACCATGACCTTGGGGCTTGCTTTAATCCATATAAACTTTTGAAGAGCAAGCAAACTTATTCCTCATGATGGATGAACCCAATAAATTGATCCATATAGATCTCTTCTTCTAGATAGCCGTTTAGAAATGCATTAGAAACATCTAGTTGAAGAATTTGCCAATTGAAAAAACAAGCAAGAGAAATTATGATTCTAATTGATACCATCTTTGCAATTGGGGCAAAGGTCTCCTCATAATCAAGTCCATAAACTTGAGCAAAACCTTTAGCACAAAGCCTAGCCTTGTACTTGTTGATTGTGCCATCTTGATTATACTTGACTCGAAAAACTCACTTGCAACCAATGATGTGCTTGTTGGATGGAAGATATACAAGCTCCCATGTCTTATTTGCTGTGTAAATAGATCTCGTCCTTTGAAAGGTAAGATTGAGTCAAATGACTCCTTTGAACAGCACATATGTGAAGAGGCTCCAGTGTCTATGTACCAAGCTCCATCTTTCTTGAAAGGTGATGAAGAAGAACTGGACACCATAAGTAATCCTTATCCATCACTTGCAACAAAATCTTCTTCAATCTCTAGATTTCTTGAGTTGGTTTTTCTTCTTGAAGCAATTAGAGGCATAGTGCCCCTTCTTGCCACAGAAGAAACACTTCACTTTCTTCTTCTTGTATGCTTGAGAGAATTGGTTCTTAATCCTTCCTTTCTGCTTGCCTTTGACAAAGAGGGCTTTCTCACTTCCACCATGCTCAAGTTTGTTCATCCTGGAGAATTTATAGCTTTGTCTAGATTCTTCAGAAATAAGAATTCCTTGGAGAGTTTCTAGATTAGGCAACTCCTCTTTAATAGGACAAGACTGAACAAGATTATCAAAGTCATCTCTCAAGCCATTCAGTATGACTTGAACTAGCTCATCCCACCAACACAGGAAAGCTCTCTATGTAGATCTTTAACTCTCAGAACATAGTTAGATGCACTCTCTTCACTTCTTTGGAAACTTTGAGAAATCTGATTCCTAAGAGTGAGTATTCTAGAAGTATTATTTGCTTCATAGATGGTCTTTAGTGCATCCCAAGCTTCTTTGGATGTAGTGCAAGATCTTATCTCTCTCAAAATTTCATTAGATACATTCATCTTAATGAAATGTAGAACCATTTCAGCTCTTTTCTTGTACTTAAGAATTTCAGCCTGTGCTTGAGGCTCCTCCTCAACACCAAGCACAATCTCCATAACATCATGGAGTATCAAGATAGACTCCATTATGAACTTCCAAATTGAGTAACTATAAGTGTTTAGTCTTTCACTGGCTTCTAGAAGATATCCTCCCTGAGATGCCATTTTAATGAAGACTTCTTAGTTATTGGACTGAGATATGTTTGAGCTTGTTCCAATTAGACTTAAAGTTGCTGCTCTCTTTCACTATAGGTATTTTCAAGGATGTACTACCTTCCTATGTGAAACACTTGCAACTGTATTTGAGATAACTCTCAAATATTCCACAAAACAAGTTATCTAGATCAGACACACAAAGTGGATTGAGACACTTTGGCTAGTTTGAATCCTACTTTTGGCACGTGTGAAATGCTTCAAAAGAAAAACACAATTGACTCTCAGAAGGCTCGTAAGGTATTCATTACTTCAAAATCAGTCTTGATCTTCAGTTTCTTGTGTAGGATGCTCAAAACAATGGATTCAGAACAAAGCAAGACTGAATCAAATCAAAATGCTGTCACTCAGATTTTGGACCTATCTCTATCCTCTTTAAGAGCTTATAACTCTTGCTAGAAACATCAGATTGATTTGGTTTTGATTTTTATGAAAAGTACAGATCACAAGCTTTCCATTAAGCTATAACACTACTATCTTTGGATCTATTAGCGAGGAGAACAAAAGGACTGAAAATCTATGATTTTCACACGTGCGGAATTCCAAAATTCTGTACTACCACTTTTTAGGTCTGAAAATTCAGTTCCAATCCGATTTGATCCAAATACACTTCAGAGAAAGGTGAGAAAAAGTGCAAAACTACTTTTTTGCTTGATTTAGCTCTCAGTTTCTTGTACAATCAGAGATGTTAGCATGCAAAGCTTAACCTGGCTCTGATACCATGACAAAATTTCCAGAATTCACACGTGTGGAGAATATCCACAAGTATGATTTATCTTGATTAAGCTTTGTGATTAGCACAATAACCTGATTCTAGATTGTTTAGCAAGATCTAGTTTAGAAGAAATGGCTTAACCACAATCTAGCATGCTAAGCATCAGAATATGATAGCAATGAATCAAAGAATGAACAAAAGTACAAGATTTCAGTGTATTAGCATTAGCTTCAACACGAGTTAGAGAGAGAAAGCTAGAGAGATAACAAGCAAAATAGTTTAGATCCAAAATGGCATGAGGTAGCTACAAAACTTTAGTTCTTCATCATTGATTGTGAAGAGAGCTACACATATTTATGGAGTTTGAGGTAGCTCGAGGTAGAACCACATCTATCCATTCCAAAATGACAACTAAAGTGACATCTAAAGTCTATGTGACATTTGTCACTTGCCATGCATGAAATTCTACCAACTTTCTACAAGTGTACTAGTTCTAACTAACAAAGTACAAATCATCATGCATGTGTCCATTATACTTTGTGCATGCCTTGCATGTCACTATGGATCACTTACAATTAATGCATGTAAATTGCCATGAGTTTCTACAAGCATGAATTTGCCAATACTATGTCTACAAACTATATGCAAGTTGTATTCTTCAATCTAGACATTACATAACCATGTAGCTCGAGTTCTATGTAGGCCAAACTTGGCATTTTGCATTTATGAGCTACATACTTGCATGGTACAATATTTGTAGCAAGACAATAAATCAATATGATTTGTTTTTCCAATTTTAACAATGCCCACCCGCTGCAATAAACTAAATTTTTGATTTATTCCCACCCCTCCTGCGCCCACCCACTGTTGCGGGTGGCGGGGGAGGGACCATTAAAGAAAGGTTTTTTTTTTAAATTCACCCCCCCCCTCCCACGCCCACCTGCCGCGGCGGATGGGCGCTAGGGGGGGGGGGGGGGGGGGGGTTTATATATATATAGATATATATATATATATATACATATATTAACATTATCTAACTGATAATTAGATTTAACCAAAAAAACCATAAGAAAAACAAAAAATTATTTACCATATTGTATTAGCAAAAAAATTGGAAGCAAGAAAATCCGAAGTAAGTAGCTCTGTTATATGTAAGCTTAAAAATTTCAAAAGACACTGTAAATTATCATTGTAGGGTGGTTTTATTTATGTTTTTTTTCCCACTGTCAGATTTCATAAATACCTATGGGACAAATGGGATTCCACGTGTCATGAGGACATAAGATCTCAAGAAGACCCAAGACCTCCATTTTCGGGGGACCATTTTACAAAATGGAAGTTTATGCTTCCAATTTTGGGGGAATCTACTAGTTAAAGAGTGTATATATAGATTGGAAAGTGTCATTGTTGCACCAAATGTTTATGGGATTATTAAGTGCTTCAACTGTGCTCTCCTTTCTTCACATCCCTTCCATGAACTTGCTAATGCAAAAGTAGGAAAAAAAAATCTGAAAATAAAAAAAAACAAGGACGGAGGTCCATCTTGGCTCTCATTGGCCTATTTACAACGGCATCCTAGCCCTTCAAACTAATTGAAATTCAATCTAATGGTTCATTAGGAAAAGGGCCAAGCTCACATGATTCATGTGAGTTTGAGAGATTCTCTTTTAACTTAGAACCTTATGAGCTTGACTTTGGGCTTTTTAATTAATTTATTCTAGCTAAGGCCCCAAGTCTTTTATTCAAGTTCTACCTAACCATTTTGCGTGCTCATTGGGTTGGGCTTACACACGCAGGACGCCAGTGCCCTCACACTTTATTATTCTAACTGTACAATGTATTGTGGCGGGGCCCACAAGGTAAGGCTTGGCCAACAGTACTTTAAGTGGTGGGACCCACTTATTTATTTATGTATAGGAAATACCCACAATAGGGTCCACGACCCAAAGTAGTGCCGGTCCCTCGGCACTAGGCAGGAACTGTTGTGAAGGGGCGCTGTTGTCGGTTTTTTTTTTTTTTATTGTTGGGACATGGGTGCTTCAGGAAAAGCATGGATAAAATTTGCTTACGTAAAACCTGAGGCTTTGTTGGATGATGGCGATCAGCAAAAACTTGGACTTGCCAGATTTTCAATAATACCCATAAGGGTCTGGTGGCCATTCTCAATAACCTTGTTCATTGACAATTGGGTAGTTGAGATATGCCCTCAGAGGATCCCAAGATAAATCTTGCTGATATAAGGAATCCTCATAGATCGGCGCAATTGGTCCCAATGTCATGGTCTCCCCCAAATCACAATGTGGATATGATGTGCTTGCTTGATGCTCTTGTCTGTCCAGGTATTCATGGTATGCCATAACCTGACGACTTTCCTCAGCAGTCAATATCATAGATTTAGGACAAGGCTTGGATTTTCTGGATTTGGTCGTCTAAGCAATGTGATGTCTTGATGTAGCTTTGTGGTGGCCAGATGTTGAGTGGAACATTCTGACTGTGGTTGGATCTTGCTTATGATTGGCGTTGAAATCAGAGGACAATCTCCCACCTTAGTCTTTCCTTTCTCAATGGACTGCTCTCTTGAAGGTGGTATAGATGGATCGTTGCGTTGACTGGTAGTCAGTTTGCCTTCAAGTTGCGTGGTTGACGTGTGGCCCCTTTGTAATTCATCCACCAAAAGTTGTTGCAGCAATTGTTTAATGAGGCTTGGTAAAATCTGATGGATTGCATTTTTGCCAATTTCTTGATTTCTTCCGCTTACCCCTGGTTGGCTAGATTTTATCCACTCTGTCTTCTGTGGTGTTGGTGATTCACGTGTGGCCGTGTCAACTTGTTTTAGGATCTTTCTCTCATTCCTTCCATCCGCATCTGCTTTGTAACCAGGTGGCACTAGAAGTTTGCGTTTGTAGTGCAGCTTCCTGGTTGGTGGATTTGCATGGTCATATGTAGGTTGCCGATTCAAGCAGGTAGGAGTCATAACGGCTTTTCTTGGATCTCTTAGTGGACAATCACGACATGGATGATTGATGCCGCATTGTTCACACCAAGGATAAAAGGAGGACAAATCATTTCGGTGTGGACATTCTTATCTACGATGTTTACCTCCACATCCGAAACACTGTACCGTGTGTAAGATTCCATCACCTCTCAATTGATGCGCGTACACCGGTATCAGGTCTCCTTTGATCCCTTCCACGTAATATAGTGGTGAGCCAGTTTGAACTTCCCCTGCCTACGATGGTCTGCTCGCTGATATAACCAATACTTCCACCGAACCTTGCCTAGCCACTAGAGAAGATTTTGAAAGTCCTGACACCGATCCATTTTCTTTGGAGGAGCGATCTGATGGCAAGCTAGATGGCATAGATGAGGGTTTTGTTGATTGATTTCCAATCTCCAGAATTTTCTTATTGGATTGATTTTGTAATCTCGGATTTCGAACTGGATATTGAGGTGTTGGATGTTTTCCAAAACAATAATGGCACTGGTCCGGTGGTCGGATCTTTCGATTGGCAATTTCTGGTTCTGGGAGGTAATTAGGTTGACTGCACATCTCATATGTGTCATTGAAAACTTGCATCTGATCGTCTGTGTTGCTAGTACTTTGGCTAGCATTGTCTATGGCATCTTGTGGATTAGATGCTCTATTATTCCTGGTTGTTTGAATGTTGGATATGGGTTGTGATGGTGTGTGTAAGATATGTGCTTCTGCAATAGCGGCTACCTTACAAAGTTTGTTTGGACTGGTATATGTTGTAAAGGGTGACATACCAATCTTGATCTCGTGCGGTAATCCGACATAGAAAAATGCCATTTTGTGGTGACTAGGAAGACCATAATTCCAATCTCCCACCATCTTGGTAAATTGTGCAGTGTAGCCCTTGAGAGTTTCTCTGGAAAGCATCGAGATTTGGGCAAGCTGCTCATACATTGCCATGGCCTGTTGTGTGCAAGATGAAGATGATATGGAGTGGTGTGGTGATATACGAGAGAGAGATTGGGAGATGCAATTTTTGAAATGTGTATAAGGGAATTGATGATGTAGAGATGGAAGAGGAAAAGAAAAGCAGAAATATTCCTTTGTCTAGAACATTTAAGGTTTGGGCAAGGGTAGATTTTATAAATAAATTCAATTATGCCCTTCCAGCGAAAGTCTTATAATGAGGGATGATAATTGGAAAAGTACTTATGTAGGGTTTTGGGCAAAGGGTTAGTTTTACTTCAAAAAACTACTTCTCGACACTTCTCCGCAAGTTTATAGAAGGATTTTTCAATACCAACTATAACTCGCTTTAGCCCTGGCGGTCTTGGGAGGAGTCTATCAAAGACAAAGTCACTCACCAAAGAGGCTTGGGCTAAAATTATTATAATATTTTTTTTAGAAAAGGGCCTTCAACAGTCGTGGGAGGAGCTATCAAAGATAGGGTAGCTTCCCAATGAGGCTAATGGCCCAATTCGTATTTTTATTTTTTATAGAAAAATGAATCCTTGTAGATTTCTCTGTGTCCTGGTCTCAACAAGATGGAACTTCAGAGGCCTCTACAAAAGTTTGTTGTTTTTTTTTTTTTTTTGGTTGACAACAAACCCTTGCAGATTTCTCTGTGTCCTGGTCTTAGTGAGACTAAGATGGAACTTCAGAGGCCTTTACAAAAGTTTGGTGTTTGTTGTTTTTTTTTTTTTTTTGACAACAAACCCTTGCAGATTTCTCTGTGTCCTGGTCTTAGTGAGACTAAGATGGAACTTCAGAGACCTTTACAAAAGTTTGTTGTTTGTTTTTTTTTTTTTAACGATGCCGGTAAAAATTGAAAAGTAACTGATAGGATGTGAGGAGACTCGAAGGGAAAAAAAACTTGTTTGAGAAAGAAACGTAAAAGAGAGTTAAAGAACCTGGAAAAAGAAAAGCTTAGAAAATACTTAGATAACTTATGAGGAGGGGAAACTTAAAAAAATAAAATGATTAGAAAACAGAAAAGAGTACTTTGAAAAAAGGAAGGAGGCTAGAAAGCTTGAAAAAACTGAACTAAAGTCATAATAGTGGGCAATTTGGAAAAAACCTTAATAAAAAATTAACTACACAATATATGGCCTACAAAATTAAAATTACTACTTAAAAAACAAAACTAATCCCTTGAGGGCTTGGTTTTTTTGTAATGGAAATGGAAGATTCCGGAGAATGGGAAAAAGAGGAGGTGAGGGGGAGAAAGCAAAAAAGAGTGGAGAGAGGAGTGAAGAAATAGAGAGTTTGAAAGGTAGCTATGCGGTGAGCAACGTTGGCGCTCCCCGACAACGGCGCCAATTGTAGTTAGTTGTAGTATAGGGGTCCGTTCACTGGGAGCCGCCCGTGCACACCTGCATAGCAAGAGAGAGACAGAAGGGAGATAGAGAAAGGACATAGAAAGAGGTAGAGAGAGGAGAGAAGAGAGAGAGAATGGAAGTTCAACGGACCGAAAGCTGTTGGAAATTAAGCCCACAATTGTCTCATTGGAATTACAACTCAGACAACCAATTTATTTGAAGAACGTCTACAACAGGGCTTCTGGCTGATCTCCAGCAAAGGATAACCAATCCTATCATATTTCAAAGTTCAGATGTTAAGCTCAACAATTTGAAATCATTGATGACTTGGCCATCTTCACGACTTCCAAGAACTAGCATTTAGAACAAGTCTACAAAAACACTTTACTTTTTTCAACAGTCTGTAGAAATACACTAAGTGTCACACAGCTCGCATTTTTCGCACTTTTCGAAAAATGTGACACTTGAAGAAATTGAAGGAAAAACACTAAGTGTCGCGGAGTTTTGTGGTGACTTTAGAATTGCATAAATAGAGAACTTGTAGCCGAAGGAAGGGGACTTTTGGTTTTACGTTGTGTAACCAAGTGTCAAAAGGGTGAGAGCCGAGTGTCTCTGAGATTGTGATTTAAGTTTTATGTCAAACTGTAGGGCGCAAGTAGAATTACCTTGCTTAATACCATTTAAGCAGATTTGGCGTAGGATAATAATTGAAAGAAAAGTTAGTACACATAGTAGCCACTAATTTTTTTGGCTGCATAGACCCCATGCAATTGTCACATAGCTGTCGTAAACAAGGCACATGCAATTGTCACATAGACAAATATTGAAAAAAAAAACTATTAAAAGTGGATGTATGCGAGAAATAAATTGAGCGTACAATTTTTAACAAGTTGATAGGGTACATAGAGAAGAGATGTGGAAACCATGGCATCCACCTTAGTCTTAGTACAATTTCATGTTAGATGTGGCACAAGCTTCTAGAACAATCTGTAAGTAACACTTATTGAGGTCTAGCTTTGAAGAGAGGGAGTAATTTTTTTGTAAACAAGTAACAAATAACGCTTGTCCTTGTAAAATTCATGGGAGTAAAAGGCAAAAACTGGTAAAAAGTTTAACCACTATAGAGGTAACATTAGAAATGAAAAGTAACTAGTACAAAGGGTTAACCCTTTTAGGGTTAACAATTAGCCAATTTAGAAACGGCTGAATGCCAAATAAGAGCTACAAGTAGATCATCAAAGCAACTCAATAGAAATTTTCAAGCTGCCTATATTTTGTAACGAGTTCTTCTTGTATGCAACTATTAGTTCCATAGCCTTCCACTGCAATGTTGATCCCTTCTCGTTTTTCTTTATTTGGATTTGCTGCATTCTACTGGATGGTGGTACTTTTCCAGCTAAGTTTTCACTCATAGCTGATTTGATCTTTTCTACAGTAGATCTTCTAATTACATGTCCGTTATAACGAATTGCCTGCAGGGGTACTATATGTATTCCATTAGTAACAATAAACCTCGATACAGAAGCATGTATTATGCAAAAAAAGTAGAAATTGGATCTGATTTCCTTTGTGATTTGATTCAAAGATTGTGTGCTTTTGTCTTATTGATCAAAGCAAAGTTTCCAAGTGACTAGTTATTAGTGTGAAGATTGATTCTTAGGTTTGTGAGCTAGATCTTTTGTAGATCATGCTAGATTATTAAAGATGTTCAAATCTAGTCTCTTGAAAGTCACAAATTACATTTGTAGAATCATATCACAGGTTTTTATTCACTTTGCATCAATAGGTGGCATCATATTGAAGGAAAGAAAGGATCCTAAGTGCAACCTTTGTAGCAAGGGAGGATATATTTTCTCAAGATGCTACAAAAAGAAGACCAATCCATCCAAGGAGAACCAAAGCAAGGGGGCCGAGGAGAAGGATGGAGCTTCAAGTTCGAAATGCAAATACAAGAAGGACAAGTCCAAGGAAAGGTGTTTCCTTTGTGGAAAGGTGAATGAGGCTTGGAGTCTCACAAGGATTTGCAAGATTTGTCCTCAAGAGTCCATCACAACACATGTCAAATCTTCTGAAATTTTTCATTTGGAAGTGCATTGTTTGGTTCAAGATGCAAAGATAGATGTCACTTTCATGAAAGTAACTTGGATTTATTTTATGTCCTTGGAAAGTATTTTGCTTGGAACTTTAGATAAGTTCAAACTTATTGTTATGATCCAAGAGAAATCAATCAGCATCAGTCACAAAATGAAAATAGTTTCATTTATGCTCTCATGTCGACTTATGAAGATCTATTTTGCTTTGGTGGCTTAAGGCAATACTAGTTGAGTGTGATGCCTTAAAGTATAGCAAAGCATGTTTTCCTTGTAAGCTTACATTAGTTATGAAGTCAAGGAAATGGAAATGTCTTCATAATGTAAATTCTTTTGGTTTCAATAAGATCATGAATGATGTGTTCATTCATAAAGATGAAAACTGTAAGTTTTTAATCTTAAAGGCAAGTTGTAAACTTCTTATGAGAATAAGTGAAGCATCCAAAGTGGACACTTATATCCATAAGCAAGTAGTTAGTCTTATTGAGATGGAAATACCTTTTGATTTCAATATTGGAAAAATCATGCCAAGTTGTGGTGATTTTTGGACTTATGGTTCTAGCATAAGTAATCTTGATAATCATAGAAAGTGCATATTGAATGATCATACTTGTTGTGATCATTATGAGACATGGAAGTCTCGGATTTCTATAAAAAAGGAGCACCATGAAGAGGATCTGAAGGAGTCATCTCAAGGTTCAAATGTGCCAAGGATTGAGAAGGAGAATCCTTCTCAAGGTTCAAGTGTGCCAAGGATTGAGGAGGAGAGACCTTCTCAAATTGTGATTCCAAAAATAAACTCAAGAAATATGGTTTAATCTATGTGGCTCACATTTCAAGGGAAAGAGGAGCATATCTCATGTGGTATACATCTCATACTTACTTCTCTTATGTCATTTGATAAATCAATTTGCTTTAGTGAGATCATTGCAAATCAAAATTGGAGTAAAGCCGTACTAGTTGAGTATGAAGTCTCTCTTGAGAACATAGATGATGTTCTTAAAAGGTTGAAACTGATTTTAAATCAATTAGAAAGCAAATGGTTATTTCATCAAATGTATGCTCTTGAATCATGCAAGAGCAAAAGTGATTTGTTCAATCATAGTTTGAAAATTTGTATTGAGAAAAATTGTAAACTCTTTATGAGAGTAAGTGAATAATCTTCTAAAGACACTTATCTCCATAATGAAGTATTTAGCCTCATTGGATCTTAGATTAGCATGGTAAATAGGCATGAAGATATGATGCAAACACTTTGTTATTATAGCATGCATAGTCTTGCCAATTTGGATGAGTCTAATTGCCTAGATCGTGGTAACATGATGTTAGATCTTTGTGATCCTAATAAGTCAAGAAGAAGTCTTTATTTTCTCATGGAGGTGCATGCACATGAAGAAGGAGCAAGCCTCAAGGTCAAGCATCTACATGAAAATTGGAAGGAATCAATTTTGGACGTGCTAGGATGGTGCAAAGCTCTCAAGCTCATCAAAGATGTCAACATCAAAGAGCACTATCATGGATATGGTGATTTCAGATCAACATCAAGCTCATTGGCTGATCTTCACACCTTTTGGACCAGCAAAGACCAATTCAGCCCATGGAGTCAAGTTCAAGATCATCATGTTTTCCATCAAGCTAGATTTACCAAGCTAGATTTTTGAGGAGGAGTGTGAAAAATGCAAAAATAAACTTGGTAGAGGCCAAAAATAATGTATATAGGATGATTACACATGTTTCCACGTGTGAAAATAGTGTACTCGTCATGTACCATTGATTCATTGCTATCATATTCTGCTACTTAGCATGCTAGATTGTGGTTAAGCTATAACTTCTGTACTAGATCTTGCTAATCAATCTAGAATCAGGTTACTATGCTAATCATAAAGCTTAATTAGATCCATCATACTTGTGGACATTCTCCACACGTGTGAATTCTGGAAATTTTGTCAACATTAAGCAAGAAAACATCAGAAGAATAATTTGTCATGAACAACTAGACAAATTATTAGTCGCGAATGATTGGCAAAGAGCTAGACTAAGCTAGACTAATAATCAGTCGCGAAAGGCAAAACTAAATATTAGTTGCCAACAGCTGGACTAATAATAATTCACTAAGAATAGATTACTAGATTGAGCAATAAGAGAGTCAAACAAAATATAGAAAAACATAGCAATATTGACACAAATCTGAACGCAGAACAAAACAGAGTTGTTATGAGATTAAGTATAGCAAAATATACATGTCAATAATATTGTGGGGCATAAGACAATAGCGGACGAAACCGCGTGCTCTACAAAGTTAATTCAATCTGTAAAAAGAATGAATCTGTTATTGACAATGCAAAAGAATCAATGCACAAGGCATCTACTTTGTCTATCTCTGATAAGTTTCTGATGCTATTATTTTCACACGCATTGTTATCTCACATCTTGTCATATATATACACAATTTTATAGGTGTGCAGATGAAGAAAGTACAAATTGGATGTGTTGTTTGTAGGAGATCATGGGTGGCTGCTTATTATGCTTGTGTAGAAGAAAGTGTGATAGAGGTTTGCTTACGACTGTTCCATGAGATAGGACCGTCGTTGAAGAAGAATGTAATTTCAGATGTGGACTTACGATTGTCTACATCTCCTCCCTAGTTTGCATTAGAATATCCACTGAGCTGATGAAGATTGTCGTTGCTGACATCTCCATAGCAGATGCACTGGTCCATGGTAGTTCGAATATACCCCATGATTCTTATGAGAGCCTTCCAATGGGTAATGCCAGGATTAGCCATATATTGGCTGAGTGAGCTTACTGCAAAAGAGATATCTGGTCTTGTACAGACCATTGCGTACATGAGAGATTCAAGTATCGATCGATAAGGATACTCTCTCATTTGTTTCTCTTCCCACTTGGTCTAAAGACATTGGTTTGATAAATGCAGGCCTGGATCCATTGGTGAGTGAGCTAACTTACAATTCATTAGATTGTATTTATTAAGAACATTGTGAATATACCTTTATTGAGTGATGTAGATCAGTCATCTCGCTCTGTCTCTGTGGATCTGAATGCCCAGACAAAAGTGAGCTTCACCCATATCAATCATGTCGAACTCTGAAAACATCATTTGCTTAGAATCTTTGACCAAATTGGTATTGTTGCTGAAAAACAACGTATCATCTACGTATAAGGTGATGATAATGAAGGATTGTTGCACTAATTTGGAATAGACGTTGCAATCAACAGTGCTTGGTTGGAATCCTTGTTCGATGAGGAATGTGTTGATCCTCTGAAACCAAGCTCTGGTAGACTGTTTCAAGCCGTAAAGTGCTTTGTGGAGTTTACAGACATGATTTTTCATACCTTCCAAAACGTATCCTTCGGGTTGGATCATGTAGATGTCTTCTTGTATAACTCCATTCAGATAGGCTGTTTGCACATCAAGTTGATGTACTTCAAGGTCGACAGCTGCAATATAAGATAGGAGTCCTCCGACTATTGGACTGAAAGTCTCACTATAGTCGACGTTGGGGATCTGAGTGAATTCTCATGCTACCAGTCTTGCCTTCCTTTAATCAATTGTTCCGTTGGCATTGTATTTGATTTTAAAGATCCATTTGCAATCAATGATATTGGATCCAATAGGAGCTTCGACTAGTGACCACGTCTGGTTCTTGATCAGAGAGGAATACTCTCTATCCATAGATTCTCTCCAGAGATCAGAGTCTGGTTTGTTGAGTGCGTCGGTTCTTGTATCAAGAGACATGCAGACTCAAGAGTATACCTTGTGGGCTATGTGCACACTTGGCTTGATCTTCTGGGAGGATTCGACTGATGAATTGGTTATTCTGACTCAGATTTTGCAAGTGATAAAGCAGATCGAAAATCTACAAGTGCTTATGTCATATATCACTCCTAGGACTTGTTGTTGGGTAGGGGCAACGTCTTTGTCTAATTCACTATCAAAAAGTGGTTTGACAATGGACTCGCCTGAGTTAGAAGCTCGGACAATCATGTCAATGGCAGGTGATGAAGGTTCTCTTGGAGCAATATCCTTGTCTTTGATGTCAACAAACTGATCCTCAATAAAGATTGTATCCCGGCTCTACAAGATTTGCTAAGTATCAAGATCATACAGCTTGTATGTATTATCAGATGAAGTATAACCAATCAAGATGGTCTTGAGACCTTGGAAGTCCAATTTCTTCCTTGTGTCTTTTGGGATCTGCACGTAGGCAACACATCCAAACACTCTTAGGTTCTTCACAGAAGGCTTAGAGCCTGTCCACACCTCGTGGGGTGTCTTGCTCGATAGGGCCTTGGTCGAACATCTGTTCTGGACGTAAGCTACAGTGGGGACAGCTTCAGCCCAGAATCTCTTGGGCAGCGATGCATGCATTGACATACATTTGGCTGATTCAACCAGGATACGGTTCTTCCTCTCGGCTAAGCCATTAGACTGAGGACTGTAAGGAGTGATGAATTGTTGTTCAATGTCTTGACTTTGGCGGTACTCCTTGAACTCGGTAGAGATATATTCTCCACCATTGTCTAACCTTAGGGCCTTGATCGTCCTTCCAGTCTCTTTTTCTGCATGGTCCTTGAAGATTCTGAAGTAGTTGAAGGCTTCTGATTTCTTCTTTATAAAGTACACCACAGTCCTTCTGGAAAATTCATCAATAAAAGCTATAAAGTACTTTGCATCCTTCAATGAAGGATTGTTCATCGGGCCACAAATTTTTGAATGTACAATGTCTAACAATCCTCTAGTAATATGTTGATGGCTTGATTTAAATGGTTTCCTAGTCTGTTTACCAACTAGATAGTATTGACAGATAGGTAACTCGACTTTATCACGAGGATAGTCGAGATCAAGAACAATAGATTGTCTAGACATTTGTTGTACAACAGCATGATTCAAGTGAGCAAGTCTATAATGTCAAAGTAACTTTTATTTGCATGAATAGAAATACTGAGTGCCTGACTAGAGGCAGAAAAGCAATGACTTAATTTATACAAGTATCCATGTCTCTTTTTGAGTGCTAGAATCTTGCCTGTCCTATCAACTACTTTGCACTGATCACATTCAAATTCTACTCTATGTCTTAGATCTGTGATTCTGGTTACAGAGAGCATTTTGGATGGATTCTATGTCAAATGGATGTCTCTAATGCTTTCTTGAATGGTTTTTTGGAAGAGGATATCTATATGGAGCAGCCACAAGGGTTCATCAAGCATGGAATGGAGAACAAAGTATGCCATCTCCAAAGAAGCATCTATGGCTTGAAGCAAGCCTCGAGATCTTGGAATTCAAGACTACATTGCTATCTCAACACTGTCCACATTTCTTCTAGCCTGAACAATGTTCCTAATGTGACCAAAATGGGAATCTGATTCATATTTTCCTCTCAGCAAAAGATATAGATCTGTAGAAATCTGGGTGAATGACAACTTGTTCAGTTCACCAATCCGACTAAGAGCATCTGCAACTTAATTAGAGTTGCCTCTTATGTAATGGATTTCATGATCGAATTCTTGCATCAATTCAGCCCATCAAGCTTTTCTCCCCCAAGGATCATGTTGATTACAAAAATTCTTAAGAGGCTGGTGATCCGTATACACTACAAACTTACTACCATACAAGTAGTGTCTCTAGGTTTTAAGTGCATGGATTACAACAAACACTTTCTTTTCCTGCGTAGTATAACGCAACTAAGGACCAGTGAATTTTTTGCTCTCAAACACTAGCGGCCTATCCATTTGTAATAGAACCGCTCCAACTGCAGCATCACTTGCGTCCGTTCTCACGACGTAAGGTAAATCTGGATTTGCAATTTGTAACATGGGAGCTAAAACAATCATTGTTTTAAGTTTCTCAAAACATTAATTCAATTCCTCATTCTTGATTCCTCTTTTTCTTTTTATTAACAATTCCTTTTGTCAGATTATTAAGCGGTGCTGCTAAATTAGCATAATCCTCAATAAATATCTTGAAGAAAAGTGTAAAACCTAAAAATGACTTTACTTACCTGACAGTTCCTGGAATTGGCCACTCAATCACAATCTTGATTTTATCCTCATCAATCTTGATCCCATTTATTGTGATCTTATGACTGAGATAAAACAACTCTTGCTTAAAGAATTCACACTTGGACTCTTTAGCATAGAGTAACTCTCGACGGAGTTTCATCAAGACGATTTTTAAGTGTTCTACATGTTCCACCAAGGATTCATTGTAAACGAGAATGTCATCTAAGAATAAAACCACAAATTTCCCTAAATATGGATGAAATAAATCGTTCATCATTTGTTGGAACGTTGCTGGAGAATTTCTTAATCCAAATGGCAACACTAAGAATTCATAATGACCAAATCTAGAATGAAATCCTCTCTTTTAGACATCTTTCGACTTAATTCTTATTTGATGGTACCCTGTCCTGAGATCTATCTTGGTGAAATATCATGCTCCACCCAAGCAATCTACAAGGTCATCCATCTTGGGTAATGGATATTTATTTTTAATACTCACTTTATTAATCCCCTTGTAATCCACACACATCCAAAAACCTCCATCTTTCTTCGCTTTAAGAAGAACAGGAGCGCCCCATGGTGATTTACTAGGTTGTATATGTCCCATCCTCATATAGTTTTCTATTTGATTTGAAATCTCTGTCTCCTCTTTCTGAGAGAATCTATAAGGTTGTCTAGAGATAGGTTGACTTCTTGGAATTAACTCAATCTTGTGGTCTACTGACCTGGTAAACCATGAGGTAATTCAGATGGTAAAACATCCCTAAATTCATTTATGATCTATTCTTTTACTGCTTGTTCATGATCTAAATTTACTGAGTTAAGAATTGCTAAGAATTCACAACCATTTAGATTCATTTCAAGAACATCCACAACTGGAATAGCACATATTGAAAAAACTTTATACTAAGAATAATCCAATGTCTCCATTTCATTACCTGTAGAAATCTGATCCAATGGACGTACGCAATTACTGCCAAATAATGTAACTAACTTATCACCCTTCTTGAAAGTGAGAACATGCTTCTCAAAATCAATTAACAGAGAAGGCAATTTACTAAATAACCACTCATAACCTAAGATTAAATCAATATGGGCTAAGTCTAAAACATGAAAATTAACTAATTATGTGTGTCCTTGCATCAAAACTGGGAGCTTTGGGACTTTTACATTCCAAGTCTCTAACTCTGCTCCTGAAGCTAGATAAACTTTATATCTATGATTGCTGGCTTCAGTTTCCAAGCTGAGTTTCTGCACAAGACGAGAATTAATAAAATTATGAGTTGAGCCACTGTCCAATAAAATACTCACTTCTTGATCTTTTATTGTGCCAATTAAACGGAAAAGTTCATTAGGCAAGAAAGAAGTAGTACTAAAAGAACATTCACACTCACAATCAGTGAGGTTAATTTCCAAAGTCTTACCATTGTCTCCTGGGATCTCAATCATGTGAGCAGACACTTTTTTCATTTATGGACAAAATTTCATCATATGTCCAGGCTTCTTATAGACAAAACATAAGTTCTCTTTCTTAGCCTTTTCCCGAGACATAGATTTCTTAAATCTCTTCCTCTTCTGCTTTCTGGGTTCTGATGCTACTTGATTTAATTCATCAAAATATTTTGCTTGGTTTGGACCGCACTTCTTACCCTTCTTGGTTTTCAAAGTGGTTGAAATCTGCGCAAACTGCTTCTATGATGCCACCACTATGGAATTATATGCTTTCGCAATCTGAAACACATCCTGGAGGTTTTGAAGCACATTTCGTCTGCATTCGTTCTAATAGTCGGCTGGCAAACCTAAGAGAAACTGCCAAAGTGCCAACTTCGCATCGAATGATGGAACCCTATTCCATAGGTCCATGAATTCTTGGATATAAGAGTTTGAACTCTTTGTACCCATCCTGCAATTCACGAACTACAGGTAGTAGTCATCGTCATCAGCAACTACGAAAGCTTTCTTGAAAACTTCCGCAAACGCATCCCAAGTAGTTGGCTTCATTGGTAAATCTCGCCACCACGATGACGCTTTGCCACGTAAGAATATCACGATACTTTCAATTTTCTTTTCATTAAGAACACCGTGTAGATTGAAGTAACTACTCCACTTGGCCAGCCAGTCCTCGATGACTTCAGATTTCTTCTCCTTTTTCTCTCTCGCATAAACCTTTGGTTGAAAACCGAAATTGGGTGAAGATATCAATTTGACTTGATTCAACAGAACCTCCATTTGCTGATCTCCATTTGATTACGATTATTCATGTCATTGAGCGCCGTACTCAACTGCTGACAAATCACCATATAAGATGGCGCACCTGGATTCGCAGCTTGATTTGAAGTTTCTTCGGCCATCTCGATATATCTATCATGGAAATTATTGAATTTAGTTAATATTAGATTAACTCATAGTGAAGTACAGTTGACCAAAACCGACTAAAATTGACTCCAACATGGTCTAGATTATTAATAAACTAAATGTTTTATGACATCACCGATTTGACATAATATTATGTCATAAAATCTTAAAAAACTTGTCAAATTACTTGTTTAATAATAATATGTACTATTTCTTATCTCATGATTTTGTCTTGTATGTCAAATCTCAAGAGAAATAAAATTTATAACAATATAAAACTAGTTTTAACAATTAAATACTACCATAATGATCTTTGGATTGATTTTTTTACATTCCATCATATTAAAAAATATATTTTATGTAAAATCCTACAATAAAATATTCTCATAAAATCTAGAAAAGATTATGAGAATATTGAATGACATTTGGAGCATGCAAGCCCATGTGGGGGACCCTCTCATGTGCCAAGAGAGTGAAAAAAAACGCATGGAACATCCACGCGTGGATATCGCATGGATTATCCATGCGTGGATAACTTCTGTGTGGATAATCCACGCGAAACTTGAATGCCAATAAAATAGCATTTCCGCGAGCATTCTTGCTCCTCTTCTTTTGCTTTCAAGTTTTATAGGTTTTCTAATCTAGTGTTTAGTGCTATTGCTTGCTATTGCTCTTCTAAGCTCCATAGATCTTGCTTGCTTTTGGTTGCTCTTCATTGCTAGTGATCTTGCTCTTGCTTTTGCTTGCTCTATTGATCTTGTTTGTTCTTGCTTACTATTAATCTATTGCTTCTATTCACTGCTTACTCTTCTAATCTAAAAGTCTTCGATACTCTTTCACTCCCATTCTTCAATCTAGACATTACATAACCATGAAGCTCGAGTTCTATGTAGGCCAAACTTGATATTTTGCATTTATGAGCTACATACTTGCATGGTAAAACATTTGTAGCAAGCCAACACTTTTCCTAAAAATAATCTATATTGATTTGAACATGGATCTTGGTATAACTCCAAGATTGGCTCTATGCTTGATGAAGGAACTTTTGCTCAAAAGTTTGGTGAAATTTTGACATTTTAAAATCATCTAACAGGTCGGCGAAGGTTCATAATGAGATTATGATGCTCGGCGAAGGTTCTCAAAATGGCATATCACTGAACATTTGCCTGACTCAAAAGTTAAATTTTCTCTTGTCAGAAACCTTTGCCCATCTTAATTTATATAAATCAAGGGTCGATGTGCAGTCTGAGAGCTCAACGAAGGTTTCTAAGACTGTATTGGCCAAATCTGCCCATTGTCTTTTCTGTACTTTTGTCAAAGAGTCATTCAGTTGTCCTAGCATCAGGTACTCAACAATATCTGCCGCCCACTCAGGTATCGCTTCAACATAGAACAACGCAACATCTGGCAATTCATCATCCACTTCAGTATTAACTGGTGCGGATTCACTTCGCGAAACGTGATCGGCTAGATAATGTTGCTTTCCTTTTTGAACCACAATTCGAAAGTCAAATTCAGTCAATAATAATAACCATCTTGCAATACGTCCAATATTACATGTCTTGTTTACCAAGTAAAGTAACAGTTGATGATCCGTGTAAAATGCAAAGTGCATTTCCATGAGGTAGTGAAAAAATTTTTGAACAGAAAAAATCATGGCTAGCGCTTCACGTTCTGTTGTTGAATAATTCTTCTCTAGATCTGTAAGTTGTCTCCATGCAAATCATATAGGATAATCCTTCTTATAGTCACTTGGCTGCGTCAAAACTGATCCAACGGCGTATTTTGAGGCATCCGCATGAACATGAAACTCTAATGTCCAATCTGGAGAACGCAATATTGGTGCTGAAGTTAATGTTTTTTTTAACTTTTCAAAGGCTTCTAACGCCTCTACTGTCCAAATAGGAACAATAGTTAATTGTATATAGGTCGTGCTAAGTCTGCAAAGAAGATAATAAAAATTCGATAATAGTTCACATAACCCATAAACACATAAACTCCTCGAATTGTTGCTGGCAGTGACAATTCCACAATAACTTTGATTTTAGAATAATCGGTGGCAATACCATGTCTTGATATCACATGTCCAAGCACAACCCCGTGCGAAACCCATATCTGACATTTTTCTAAATTTAGAGAAATCTGCTATTTGCTGCATCTTTCAAATACTTTCTCCAATCGATCCAGGTGGTCTGTATCTATACTATGAACTCCCAAGTCATCCAAGTGCATTTCAAGGAATTTCTACAAATAATCTTTAAAGGAAATTGCATTACTCTTTGGAATGAACTTGGTGCGACATTACTTTGTAAGCATAGGTGCCCCATTCTGTTGCAAAAGCAGTTTTGTGGCGATCGAGAGGTGCAATCTTAACCTGTTTGTAACCAGTAAATCCATCCAGGAAACTATACGCTTCTGCTCCAGCAAGGCGATCCAAAATGCTTTCCGTAAAAGGTATTGAAACCGTGTCACTTTATTCAATGCTTTGAGATTCACATAGATTCGCAATTTTTCATTTTTCTTAGGAACAATGACAATCGATGAAATCCATTCTGTATGCTCGATCTTTTAAATGAAATCGACGTCAAGCAATCTCTGAAGTTCTTTCTTTATCAGATCTGCCACATAAGGATTACAACGATAGAACTTTGTAACCTTTGGTATTGCATCAGGTACTAAAGGTATGGTATGTTCAATCACTGATGTCGGAATGCCCTTCAAATCTTGATAAGTCCATGCAAAGCAATCTTGATACTTAATAAGTAGCAAACGAAGTGCTTGATACTGTTCAGGAGTAAGTTGTGATCTCACTTGTACAATCTTTTTCGGTTCTCCTGGTTTGGCAAGATTCATTGGCTGCGTCCTAGCTGGGCCATCGTAAACCTCTTTAGACTCCGGCATGTGTTCTTCAGGTTCACGATGTGCTTGAGGTAACATGATAACCACATCATCCAGTGTATAACGTTTAAAATGCTCTGGCATATCATGTTGGACTACATTTGCTTGTTCTTTTTAGAAAGGGCTTGTCTTGGATCTTCGTTTAGCCTTCTTAGCAGGAATTGATCGTGGAGGTGATGACTTTCGGGATGATAAATCTTTCTTCACAGGTGAAGACTTCCTAGACGACGATGTCTTGCTGGAAATCCGACTTAAAAAATCATTCTTGACTTTTCCTTTGCCTTTATCCAATAGAGGTGGCACTTCCTTTGAATCGATCTTTTGAGGGGGATTTTCCCATTTTAGGACCGTATTATAATGTTGCTTAGCTTGTTTCTTCACATCGAACTTGTGATCTTGCCTCCCTTCAATATAACTGCTTTGGACGATTTGATTGTTGGTTCATTAGGAACATTACGCACTCCAAATCTGGTCGGATCCATATGATATAGAATCTGTTCATCTGTAAGTTCTGCATTGCCATCATAAGTTAAGGCATGGCTCACTGCTATGAGATCATCCTCAATTGGATCTGGTATAGGTCCTGTTGATATCCAGGCTACATTTAGCACATTTAGTGGAAACGTGATTGGTGTATCCAATGTTCGATTTAATAAGGAAATCTCGCTCAACTCTGATTGAATATCTTGTTGACACATATATTTTGTTGTGCAATCAATTGCTGCAAGAGCTTCGTTCCAATTGACAGTATCCGTTTGAGAATCATAGTGAAATCCCAATTTTTTCTTTGGTCGATCACAAGTGTGATCCGTTGTTGATGAATTGTCATCCGCTTTTTGAACCATTGGTTTGATCGTAGGATCAACTTTAACTGCACGTTCACGATTTTCAAAAGTGATTTTTTCGGTACCCCAATTATGAATTACTTGGGCAACTCGTAACCATGGACGTCCTAATAGAACTCAGTAGACATTTGGTGCTTCTGGTAAGTCCATCACGACAAAAGTAATGACAAACTGTACTCCTACAATCCTGATATTATATCTTCTACCATTCCTCGTGGACGAACTATCGTTTGATCAGCTAGCTTAATAGCAAAAGTAGTAGGCTTAATCTTCGTAAGGCCCCATTTTGTACATAGCTTTGTAGAAATCAGGTTAACTTCTGAACCGCCATCTATCACGGCTGCTTCTTTAGAAAATTGTCTATGTTGTATCGGCAGAGTGATATTCTTTTGTTCACTTTTTCAAGCGGCTCCAACATGGAGTACATCGTTAGATTCTTCAAATCCAGCACAAAAAAGTGGCTCCTGATGGACTTCTGGTTCTTCTTGAGCTAACTTTTGCGCTAAGACTTCTTTTGCTTTTGGCACCAACTTTAGGAACTCTCCCAATGAAATATTGATCTTGCTAGACAAAATGTTCATGAGTAATTCTGTATGCGGTGCTTCCGGTTCAGTCATCTTGAAGGGTTCTTCGTGATGATGTTATTGATCATTCATATCCGTACGTAAATTTCTTGGAGGCTGCAATGGTGGAGATCGAACTTCAGTTGTTATTTTAGCAGCTTCAAATTCCTCTTCTTCTACAATGATCCATCATCAAGGATACCAAAGACAACGTTGTAATCATTAGGATGCACAACCTTGCTCTCAAACATTTTGAATAGTGAGATTCCTCAATCAAATAGATTTGGGGAGGTGTGGGCATTGACGAAAATGTGTATGCATATTCGTCATAAGTGTCAATCCTTACGAAGATATGTAAAAAATGGGAAAAAAAAAAAGGCCGAGATGGGCTTCAAAGAAAGATTGGGCAAAGGTGATACACGAGTCCAAACATCCGAATCCGGATCGCTTCAAACAACAATGGAAAGCGACCAAATCAAGAATCAATCTCTTGGGCCAATCTCAAGCCCAATTTGTAAGTTTTGTTTTTTTAGTTTGATTTTATTATAATTATTTCAGTAATGTTTTAAATTACTAATCATGTTTTGTATCTAAATGATTGTATTCATGTTGTATAGAGAGATTTTGGGAGAAAATACACGAATGCCAAATACAAGATTGGGTACCAACAAGGCTACAATGCCTTGATGGACCATCTTGCTCAACAAGGCATTCATCCTATGGTAAATTTTTGCTACAGTCGTCTCATTTGCTTCTATTATTTAATAATCATTTTTATTAATCTTTCTTGCTTGTTAATGAGTTTCATTTACTTTACTTATTGGTTATTGACTTTTGTTATTTTTTGTGATGTGTAGAGAAGCTTGGCATCTTATGTAGAGGAGGGGTCGGGTGAAGAAGCCGGTGAAGCGGAAGCGAAAGGGGAGATGTCCGGAAGTGAGAGTAAAGGACAATCTTCCACACAAGACTCGGATTCAGACGATGACAATTAAGAAGTCTTTGTTTGATTAAACTTTAATGTTTAATGTTTTTGAATTTACCTTTTAGTTTTGATGTGGCAAGTAGGAAGAAAGGGATTTTGTTTCAAGCCCTTTCTTAAAATCAAAACTTAATGTAATTTTTTTCAAATGATCGGAATATAAATATATATATATATATATATATGTGTGTGTGTGTGTGTGTGTGTGTGTGTGTGTGTGTGTGTGTGTGTGTGATTTTTGTTTCACCATCTATGCTTATCAATTGTTAATGTACATTTCAGTGGAGGACATTTGGAGACTCTACCTTAGATTTGGAGGACTTCCTCACCTCTACTTGTAAACGTGGTATTAAAACTAGACAAAGGATAGTTACCTTTCTAACCTTCTTCAAGTTCTATTAAGGTCACCAGCTGATTTTTTTTGGAAAAGATTATTGGCTTTTCTAGTTGTAGGAAGCTTGTAGTTGAAGTACCCAATAAAACTAGTTCTCTTTGGAAGAGAGTAGTGATGCTTACAGAATTGTTTTGAGGCTGATTTTTTATCATGTTAGAGAAGTTTTAAAGTGGGCTTTGGGTTTTTAAAAGTTCTGAAAAAAGATTTGTGAGATGATTAGAGGAAGTCTTCCTCTACATACACAAACTTTTTTTTGCAAAAAGATTGATTCTAGCTATGTGTTTTGATCAAAACTAGTGTTTTTTTTGCATAAATGAAGGGTTTGAAGTTTTGATTTTCGTTTTGAGATTTTGTTTTTCAGACTTGTAAATCTGAAAATCAAATTTGAAAAGTGAAGTTTTTATCCAAACCTCATTAGTTACACCTTTCTATCTCTTAGTTTCATGAAAATGGAAATGCAGGAAGGGAATGGTAGTGTAACTTTGCGCATAAAACAGGTTTTGAAGTTCTATTTTTTTGTCATTATTAAGTTTTGATTTTCTGATCTATAAATCTGAAAATCAGATCTGAAATTGAAAGTTTTCATAAAACTTCATGAGTTATCCATTTCTAGACACTAGTTTCATGGATTTGGAGATCTAGAATAGTGAGAAATGTGAAAACTTTGGTTGTTTTTTAAATGACAAATGGAATTGGAATTGGAATGAGAATGAGAACTTTATGTAAATATTAGCTTGGATTAATTAATTGAAGTTTACATAAAGATTTGGTTTTCATTTTTGCTTTTGATTAAGACAAATGTAGCTTCTTGTTGTTTTCTTCTTAAACTTGGATTGAGCTTGCAAATAGTAGGCTTGGATTGAGCATATAAGAAGTAAATGCTTTCATTGGATGTAAGAATGAAAGCATTTCTATCATTCTAATTTGAGCACTTGTTGTTGTATTTGCATAATAGGAAAACACACAAGCAACCCAAATGGATCAAACCAATAAAAACCCAACATTTGATCTATCAAACCCATCCAATGTGACACAAGCTCTTGATCTTTTATACCAACAAATTCAAGCCACTAATAAGCAGCTTCTTGAAACTAATCAAAGAAACCAAGACTTAGAGTCTAGGTTAGCTAATAAGAAGAAGCATGTAGTTCCACCTCCCGTAAAAGTGTTTAAGGGGAAGAAGAAAGATAGAAACTTACAAGTGGTGAGTTCTTGGCTCTATGTTTGGAACAAATACTTTGCCATAAACCAATTTCCTGAATCTGAAAAGTTATCCACTGTCACCATGTTCCTTGAAGGAAGAGCCTTAGTTTGGTCGAATGACTTAGTTGCAAAGGGCAATCAACCTTGTACATGGGATGGGACGATTTTTGCAAACTTTTTAGGGATTATTTTCTACCACTTTTAGATGTCTATGAACACTTCCAAAAATTGAATCCACTTTATAATGACATTCTGCCTAAGGTACAAATGTTAATGTTCATTGATGAGTTACCAGAATATTATCAAGTGGATGTTTGTAGGAACCATCCAAAAACTCTAGAAGATGCTATTAGGGCTACAAAATACTTTGATGACACACCTTAGCCACCTAGGAGTCAACAACCTAATGTCTACGCAAATTTTAAGATTCATAGTTCATTGTTTCAGATTTTTGCATGCAAATTATGAATGGCGCCATCAAGGAAGCCGTGCTCCTCAATCGACTCTGTGTTTCTATTCAACGAGACAGGTGATAATGGATTATGGGTGCCAAGAAAATATTCAAAAAGCTCTTGGGATTTGATGCATCTATCATCAAGAGAAACATTTCGAAAAAGAAAAAGGTCAAAACTATCATTTCGATCTTATTGGAAGGCCAAAATTTTGGATTTCAGAACATCATCAGGAGAAAAATCTATTTCTGAAACTCTAGTCCAACATGTATATATGCATTCAGAGATAAATGTGCAAGGATTCAACCGTCAGGATCACAAAAAAAACAACTATGAATATTGGTATTTTTGATACTTTGATTTTTGTCATTCATAAATATCTAATAGTAAACTTGCCAATCTGATCATTTTTCTCTTGCAGATTTATATCCATCCAACATAAATAAATGAGAGCCGAGTGGATCTTTAGCAGGTGTGTTAGATGTTATTCACACTGATATTGGACAGCTGCAATATCGAGGTAGAACTACAAAAGATCTAGCTGATAGTGAGATTTTTTTTTATGAATCAATGTACATTCCTGATACAAAAGGAAATTTTGGACAAATAGTACCAATTCCATTACCTAGTTTTGAAAGTGATGAATGGATTGCACCAGATGCTACAGTTTTAGGATCATTCCATTGCAAGATATATAATGATATAAAAAATTCTGTAAAAATGAGCTCGGAATAAAAAACAGTCAGATTGAGTGGGTTTATTTCCTTGGATATATTTGTGGATTTCTTTCCAAGTGTCAATGTACACAAAACCCAACGATGTTTGTATGCAAAAATTTATCAAATAGTTTATTATCTGAACTTATGGATGAAGACTGGGACAAAAGATTAGATGGAGAAATAGAATGCAGAATTAAAATGTCTCCCATGTGCTTTCGTTATGAAATTGAAAAACAAATGTTGAGCTTATGCTTCCATTATTGTTGCCCGATTCTAGGGATGATATGAAATATTCTAAAAGTCAGCAAAAGGCTCCTATAGTAAACCCAAACGCTACATGAATGTGGTAGAGAGTCAAAAATATTG
The DNA here is from genome assembly GCA_029204225.1 of Diphasiastrum complanatum. Classification (NCBI taxonomy): domain Eukaryota; kingdom Viridiplantae; phylum Streptophyta; class Lycopodiopsida; order Lycopodiales; family Lycopodiaceae; genus Diphasiastrum; species Diphasiastrum complanatum. The sequence continues at coordinate 59,681,441 of CM055102.1, read as the reverse complement.
GAATCAGGCAACTAGTTGGCATTCTGCGCATATAAGCCCAACATTGGGCCTTTAGGCTAGAAAGTGCCATTTGCACTAATATTTAAATAAAATATTTTTAACTTAGCTTTTGCAAGTTCCTAAGTTAAGAAACACAACTTGCACTCAAGAAACACAAAGTGATTCGGACGGTCAAGATTGTGATCTTGATGGAACTTCAGTAGCCAATGGGTGATGAGGAGGTTCCACTCTCACTCTTGTAAAAAGGGACCATTTTCCTTGTATTTCCATCATTCAAAGGTTAATAGAACTCTTCCCATTTCTCTCTCTCTCTCTCTCTCTCTCTCTCTCTCTCTCTCTCTCTCTCCTTTCTTCTCCATTCCTCTCTTTCTGCTTGGTTCTCCTCTCTCTCTCTCTCTCTCTCTCTCTCTCTCTCTCTCTCTCTCTCTCTCTCGGTGCTTTCTCTCTTTCCCTCTCATAATCTCTCTTCATGGTAATGTGAGTGTGAGATATGCTTAGCTTTTAGAATGCAGTTTTATGATCAGATCTTAAACTAGTTGGTGAAAGGCAACATCTCCAAGGCTCCTAGTTGGACTGAGCCCACTTCTCGTAATACACACGACTAGGAAAGAGATGGGAAACCCGTTTTTTTCTTGGCTTAACATTGGCGCCATTGCCGAGGAGCCAAATGCTAGTCTTCCATCAATATAGCATTTTTTGTTTGTGTTTTTGTTGAGATTCGTTCAGTTTGTTTTTAAACATTTGCTTTATTACCAGAAATTTAGTCATTTTTGCCGAATTTTTTGGTTTTATTCTTCTCCTCCAACATTACTCTTCTTCTCCCTCCACCAATGCACTTTGCTCCACCTCCATTGTTGTTCCTTGTAGCTCCTCTCTGCTCCATCTTAACTCCTTGCTCTTTCCTCCATAGGTGCTCCAGTCCTTTTCCTTACTCCTTATTACTTGCAACCAATGCCTTCCACCTCACTCCCTTCCCATTCCCCTGCTGTTCCTCCCTCTCCTTGTTGTCTTCTCTTCTCCTTGGCTACTCACTTATTCTCTTCTCTCCCTGTTGTCTACCACTCTGTTCATCCATGCTGCTCTGTTGTCCGTTGTCCGCTCCCTTCCCCTTCCATTGCCCTGCTGCTACTCCTCTGCTGCTGCCCTCACCTCCATCCACTCCTTGCCTGCTGTCCGTCTTGTCTGCTCGCTACGCTCCCTGCCCTCACCTCCATTCGCCCTCCCACCTGCAACTGTGCTCTCCCTGCTACGCCCTTCGTCCTGCCTGTCTCCATCTCCTGCCTTGCGCCCTCTCCTCTCCCCTTGCTGATCCCCTCCCCCCCCCCCCCCCTCGTGCCCTCTTCATCCCCCTCGGTTGCCTCCCCTCGCTCTTTGCTGCCTTGCCTGCTCCCACACCTCCTTCCCATCCTCTCCCTACCCTCGCTCCCTTCCTTTCGGCCCATCCTCTCTTGTTCATCTCCCCTTTTGCACCGCCGTCCTCCAAATAGATTAGGTTATTTTTTATTTGTTATTTGTCATTTTATATTATCTTTCTATTTCATTTTTCACATTTTTTTAGGGGTACCCATAAACTTTTTTTTTTCCTTCTTAAATTAACTTGGATTTTATTTTCTTCTTAACTTTTTCTTCTAAACGTACTCCCAATATTTTCCACTTTCTTGAACTTTTGTGCCTTCCCAAAAGTTTTTCTTTTTGCTTTCCCCAAATTTTGCTCTCCCCAACATTTTACTTTTCCAAAAATTTTCACTTTTCCCAATTTCGTGCTCTCCCAAAATTCTCAAATCCCAAAACTCCCACATTTTCTGACTCCCCAAATTCCCACGTTTTCTTGAATCTCAAAATTCCCAAGTTTGTTGACTCCCCAAATCCCTTAGTTTTGTTGACTCCCCAAAACCCCTAGGACTCCCAGTTTTCTTGAATCCTAAAATCCCTAGTTTTTTTACTCCTAGTTTTTTTGAATTCCAAAACTCCCATATTTTCTGACTCCCCAAATTCCCATGTTTTCTTGAATCCCAAAAATTCCAGTTTTGTTGACTCTCCAAAACCCCTAGTTTTTTTATTCCCAGTTTTATTGAATCTTAAAACCCCCACGTTTTTAGACTCCCCAAATTCTCACGTTTTCTTGAATCCCAAAAATCCGAGTTTTCTTGAATCCCCAAATCCCCTAGTTTTATTGACTCCCCAAAACCCCCAGTTTTTTGACTCCCAATTTTCTTGAATCCCCAAAACCCCCACGTTTTCTGACTCCCCAAATTCCCACGTTTTCTTGAATCCCAAAATTCCCAATTTTTTTTGAATCCCCAAATTCCTTAGTTTTGTTGACTCCTCAAAACTCCCAGTTTTTTGAATCCTCAAAACCCCTAGTTTTTTATGAATCCCAAATTTGCTAGACTTTTTGTGATTTTCCAATCTGGTAGACTTTTTGTGATTCCCCAATTTGCTAGACTTTTGTGATTTCCCAATTTTTCGAATATTAAGAAAAAAAAAAAAGCAAAAAAAAAAAACCACTATTTGGCACATTGTGCATCATCAGTCATCTCTTGAAGAGCAATCTTATATAGAAATTCATTTATGCATCCATCCACAAACAACATGTTGACTACTCAGCTATCAAGCAATAGCATGCATCGCCAGGAGACCATTTGCACATACCTTCATCGAATCTATCACATAACAAAGGATTGTCATCCACCAGTCCCAACATTACTGATCATCAAGAACTTTATCCAAGGTCTGAGGAGCGACATTCACTATCAAATGAAGAACCTCACCTCTTACACTACATTGAAGCAAATTCTTGTTGATGCCATGAAGATTGAATCCACATTGTTGGCAATTCAAGATACTGACTCCGAATCTGAGTTGGATGAAGTATCTGGATTACCATCAATAAGAGGTTCAAGAATTTTGAAAATGGTAATGCAAAATAAAGGAGAGACAAGAGAAGAACAAGCTTTACCAGGAAGGAATGATGACCAACATGAATCAACAGATCAAGACCAAGATCAAGATCTGGAACATGATCCAAAGGCATGTGCCGCTGCTTGTAATGTAATGCTGCTTCAAAGAGGGCAATGTTCATATTGCTTCGAGAACCATCACATTGCCAATTGCCCAACTAAGAAGTTTCGTGTTGCAAAACCAGTAGTAGCAGGAAAGCATCAAAAGTTCCAAGATCCACCCTTGACAACAAGCAAGCAAGTTGAGCAGATGGCGCACCCAAGCAGTTCATCTTCAAGAGATGGGCCCATTTTGAAGACAATAGGTGAAACCAATTGTGCATTCGCCATGTGCATCACCAAGATCTACGGGAGCCGAAACCCACGACAATTCTCCACTATATTATGTGGAAGGACCTAGTGAAGAGCATATACCAGTTTATGCAATCCAGCTCCGAGGTGATGGCATTTTGCCAATGATACAATGCTATGGATGTGGCGGAAGACATTGCAAATCAGAATGCCCACACGGAGGTAACCCAACAGCCTTCATGGCATTATGTTCAAATTGTGGCATTGGACATCCCTACCTAGATTGTCCATTGCGATTACAATCGACTATGGCAAAATCCAACTTTGCAATGCATGTGACTTGCCAAAAGGCAAATCCATTCACCTAGCGCTACATACACAAGATCATAATTCCACCAGGCTTTGAAATGGTTGCTGAATCGAGGGATATTGCAAACGTCGCCAAATGTGCGGAAACATCCGTCAAAAAAATTGAAGTACCTTCAGACATGATGGAACTGGTAGAGACAATCAAGCAACAAGTGACAGCTAATCTTATGAAGAAACTACCAGAAATTGTTCAAAAGGCGATACAACAATCCTTGGACGTTGTAATACCAACTGAACTCACAATTTTTAAGCCTTATGATTCACAAGTCAAATGTGTCGTCACGAAGACTCCTACGAAGAACAATGACAGAGGCAAGGCCAAGGCAACTGATTACAACCCATTGCAGAGATCAGCAACGAGTAGTCAACCCCTAAAGCCAACATGTTCCAATAGCAAGCCAACCACCACAATGCCAAATTCGGTTACATCAACAATCAAAGGGCCAAATCTAGGGAATTCAAGCCCGACACGGCCACCCATCCAGCAAGCACCAACACTTCAAATATCAAAACCTTGTACTCAAGCGATACTCTTGACTACCGAAGAAAGTCTTCAAGTTCAGGCATATCATGAACATGTGGATCGATTAAGCAGTCAATCAACCCTATCCTGGCTATCGTACCAATTGAGTGAACCTTCGACAATACCATCGATAACAGTTGCACCATTCTATGAAGATCCATGCTCTCTCTCTCTCTCTCTCTCTCTCTCTCTCTCTCTCTCTCTCTCTCTCTCTCTCTCTCTCTCTCTCTCTCTCTCTCTCTCTCTCTCTTTCTTCTCCATTCCTCTCTTTCCGCTTGGTTCTCCTCTCTCTCTCTCTCTCTATCGCTTTCTCTCTTTCCCTCCCTCATAATCTCTCTTCCTCTCTCTTCATGGTAATTTGAGTGTGAGATATGCTTAGCTTTTAGAATGCAGTTTTATGATCGGATCTTAAGCTAGTTGGTGAAAGGCAACATCTCCAAGGCTCCTAGTTGGACCGAGCCCACTTCCCATACTACACATGACCGGGAAAGAGATGGGAAACACGTCTTTTTCTTGGCTTAACAATTATCAAAGATGAAAAAAAAAAAAGGTAAATGGGTGCCACTCGATCAAGATTTGGAAGCCAGTGGACATTCAAAACGAAAAAATATTAAAATTATATAAAATGATGTCGTTTTGACATATGTACTTTCAGACTTCAGATTCATTTTCAATGGTAAACTCATAAGTAAATTGTAAACACTTAATCTTTTATGAATAGTTTCAATCAAAACTTTCTAATACAATCTCTATACTAATTGTAACTAACTTTGTATTAGTTTTATGCAGGTACATAAAAGGACATGAGATCGAGATCAAATGTAGAGATATTGGCGAAACAGTCCAACTTATGGAAGAACATTGAGATTCTGTATCAGCAAATGCATGCCAATCATTATGTCTTCTTATCAATATAGAAACTTGCATTCCAGTATTACACTATGGACACAACCTGATTGTAAGAATCTATATTGATATCAATAAAACAATTCCATAAACGGCCGTAGACATGGCAGGAAACAGATCTGGCTGAGGGAGAATAGAAAACTCCAGAGATCAACTGAATTGTTGATCCCTAGAACTCCTTTCAGCCGATCTGTAAGGAATGTTTGGGCTAAATGTTTGTTTTGCCGTCACAGCCATGTAGGCCTTATAGGGTGTTGCAAAAGATTTTTTGTCCCAGTTTTTTGAGGATACTTGTCTTTTGGCAGTGCATGGTAAGCGTGTCACCATCATGCCAAAAGATTTCGTCATTTTTAGAAGACTTTGAAACCTTTTTTCTGGTCTGCATGTTGATAACGCCAACACCTTCAGAGACCTGCCTCTAGATAGAACCAAATTGTCGACTCCCTCTAGGAGGAAGAGGAAACAGCCTGTCCCCAAGAAGGCTGGATCTCGAAGGCCAGCTGCTTCCCTTCCTCCTAGAGTTATCCTGTCCAAGAGACCCCATATCATCCTGAACTTTGAGTCAGATGCTGGAGAATATAATTCATATCGAGAATCATCACCCCTTCCTCCTCCTATTATTCGTCCAGCTCCTCAACGAGTTTTTTCACCAAAAGTATTCATCACCCAAGAGGAGCTCAACAAAACAACAGAGAAATATGTAAATATTGTATCTACTTCTTTTTCTGCTCATGTACATAATCTTTTTGTAAGAATTCCATACGATTCTGCCCAAGTATATTTTGATTCTGACCATTATAACCAGTACGAGGCCTATCTAGCTAATAAAATTGATCTTCTCGACAATTTTTTTGATTTTTTTCTTCCAAATTCACGTAAAAGCTTTAGATTAGGTCCCAAATTTTGTGCCGTGCTAAAAGATAAAACTTTCAAAATTTTAGATGTAATAGTAGAAGCCGGAAGATTTCTTTTGTAGAATAGTATTAGTTTCGATTCCCATGGTATTGTTTTTGTTGTTAGTCCATTTTTCATGAGAGCAATAAAGGCAAAAGAAGCCTATTTTGAAAAGGCTGTATATTTTATCGAATGCAGTCCTATGGAGAAATTTTATTTGATTCCATATGAAAATAAGTAAGGATTGCTCTTTTGTTTTTGTTGCTTTAATCTGGATTGTTGCATGCGGCATTGCTTTAATAAGTAAAGATTGCTTTAATAAACAAGAGTTTATCGATATTCGTATTTTGGTTATGGTAGTCGGCATTGGAGCCTGAACATCATTTCTATAAAGATAAATAAGGAGGGAGTATCAAATTTTCTATGTGTAAAATTAAACTCAACTGCAAATACACATAGAGAATTTGATTCTCTATTTCATGATGTTGATCGAGAAATACCGACAACGGCCATCTCAATTGGAGAGATAACCATTAGACCTCTCAAATTATATTCAATTTATCTCTCATATGCATGTATTCCTTTTTTAGTTCAAATCTGTCATCATAGCATAAATATATTTTCTATCATAATATTACTAATTTTCGTTCCATATATGCAGTGTGTACAACAAAAGGACGCTTTTAATTCCATATGATCAAGCCCAAGTTTAATTTGGTTCTGAACATTATAATCAATATGAGGCCTACCTAGCTGATAAAATTGATCTTCTCAATAACTTTTTTGATTTTTTTCTTCTAGATATACGTACAAGCTTTAGATTAGGTCCCAAATTTTGTGTCGAGCTGAAAGATAAAACCTCGAAAATTTCAGATGTAATAGTAGAAGCATGACTTTCTTTTTTGCAGAATAGTATTAGTTTCGATTCCCATGGTACAGTTTTTGTTATTAGGTCCATTTTTCATGGAAGCGGTAAAGGCGAAAGAAGCCAATTTTGAAAAGGCTATTTATTTTATCGAATGCAGTCCTTTGGCAAAATTCTATTTGATTCCATATGAAAATAAATAAAGATTGTTCTTTTGTTTTTGTTGCTTTAATCTGGATTGTTGCATGCTTCATTGTTCTAATAAGTAAGAAAATTTTTCATAAATGTGGATTTATTGATACTTGTATTTTGGTTGTTGCAGTTGGTATTGGAGTCTAAACATTCTTTTTGTAAAGATAAAAAAGGAGGGAGTATCAAATTTTCTATGTGTAAAATTAAACTTAGCTGCAAATACACAGAGAGTTTTGATTCTCTACTTCATGATGTCGTTTGGAAAATACCGACAACGGCAACTTCAATTGGAGAGATAATCATTAGATCTCTCAAGGTATATTCAATTTATCTCTGATATGCATGTATTCCTTCTTTAATTCAAATGTATTGTCATAGCATAAATAAAATTTCTATTATAATATTACTAATTTTCGTTATATATATGCAGTGTGTACAACAAAAAGATGCTTTTAGTTGTGCATGGTTCGTCCTATACAATACAAAGATATTTTTTGAGTGGTATAATTTACAAGTGGATGTAGATATTGAAAAGATAATATTCTGTTAATTTATAGTTTCTTCCATTCTAATTCATATTTTTTTTTTACTATCATTGTTTATAATTTGCTGATTCTTGTGTTTTGTGATGACAGTTCACTCTTGAGCCGTATACTCCTGATGATGTATATAGATTTCGGCAAGAGTTGATCAGAACCTATTCCCAGTACGATGTAAGCGTTGCACCTGGAATCGAGGGCCCTCGAAAGGAGACTTCTCCTGCCTTAACAGCCTTTCAGGTTGTTCAGGATGCAGATCTTATTTTATATGATAAAAAAAGAAGAAAAGTCCTTCCTAATACAGAGGAAGGCAATTTTATAGCAAATATTCCTCTTGTCTTAAAAGACATTGAGGCCCTTTCCGAAACAGAGGAGGGCAAGATTATAGAAGGAGTTGTTGTCTTATCAGTTCTTGATATTGATAAAGAAAATATAAAAAAGTTGATTGAATAGAGATCTATTTGTGAATAGAGAGGCATAAGAAAAAAAAAGATACAATCATTTTACATGTAAACAACCCGTTTATGAGTTTTTTTTTTATTGATATCAATATAGATTCTTACAATCAGGTTGTGTCCATAGTGTAATACTGGAATGCAATTTTTTATCTTGATAAAAAGACTTGATGATTGACATGTATTTGTTGATAGTGAATATCAATGTTCTTCTATAAGTTGGATTGTTTTGTCAATATCTCTGCATTTGATCTCGAGCTCATGTCTTTTACGTACCTACATAAAACTAATACAAAGTTAGTTACAATTAGTACAAAGATTGTATTAGAAAGTTTTGATTAAAACCATTCATAAAAGATCGAGTGTTTAGGGTTATTTACGAGTTTATCATTGAAAATAAATTTGAAGTCTGAAAGTACATCATCTTGTAGGAACAATAGTTCTCGCCGTATGTAATTTAGACTCCAATCTTCTTCCACCTCAACACACGTCAAAACGACATCATTGTATATAATTTCAATATTTTTTTCATTTTGAATGTCCACTGGCTTCCAAGTTTTGATCAAGTGAAACCCATTTACCTTTATTTTTTTTCATCTTTGATAATGGAAGCATAAGCTCAACATTTGTTTTTCAATTTGATAATGGAAGCACATGAAAGACATTTTAATTCTGCATTCTATTTTTCTATCTGGTCTTTTGTCCAAGCCTTATTCTATAAGTCAGATAATAAACTATCTAATAAATTTTTGCATACAAACATCGTTGGGGTTTTGTGTACATTATTGACACTTGAATAGAAATCCACAAATCATGATATTCAAGGAAATAAACCAACTCAATCTGACTATTTTTTATCCCATGCTCATTTTTAATGAATTTTTTACATCATTATATATCTTGCAACGAAATGATTCTGAAACTATAGCATCTGGTGCAATCCATTCATCACTTTCAAAACTAGGTAATGAAAATGGTACTATCTGTCCAAAATTTTCTTTTGTACCAGGAATGTACATTGATTCATAAAAAAATATCCCACGATTAGCTAGACCTTTTGTGGTTCTACCTTGATATTGCAGCTGTCCAATATCAGTGTGAATAACATCTAATACATCTGCTAAAGATCCACTCGACTCCAATTCATTTATGTTAGATGGATATAAATTTGCAAGAGAAAAATAATCAAATTGGCAAGTTTACTATTAGATATTTATGAATGACAAAAATCAAAGTATCAAAAATATCAATACTCATAGTTGCTTTTTTTGTGATCTTGACGGTTGAATCCTTGCACATTTATCTTTGAATATCAATACTCTCAGTTGTTTTTTTTTTTTTTTTTATCTTGACGATTGAATCCTTGCACATTTATCTCTGAATGCATATATACATGTTGGACTACAATTCAAAAATAGATTTTCCTCCTGATGATGTTCTAAAATCCAAAATTCTGGATCGAAATGATATTTTTGACCTTTTGCTTTTTCGAAATGTTCCTCTTGATGATGGATGTATCAAAATCCCAGAGTTTTTTGAATATTTTCTTGGCACCCTTGATCTCTTATCATTTGACTCATTGAATAGAAACACAGAGTCGTAATGATGGCGCCATTCGTAATGTGCATGTAAACTATGAATCTAAAAATTTGTGTAGACAAAAAGCCATGAATCTGAGAAAATGTGTTGGCGTAAATTTGAAACATTGATTTATTTGGCACCATGAATTAACTCTGGTTAACCTTGTTAATTATGATTTGACAATGCATATACATTAATGGTACATCGATTTTCTCATCTCAACTATCTGTCATATTCATTTTCAATATTTTTTGGTCTCTTCGGATAGTGATGAGTTGGAAGGGCAGGCCTCATCAACCAATAGCATTTTCACATGCTGTCCGACGAAATAGCAATATATTTTAAAAGTTTTGTTTTGTTTATATTTGAAAAATTCTATGTTATGTAGAACCCCGATTTCAAGGTTTGAATTGGTCCACATGGCAACGAACCCAATTCAGTTGAATACGGAGAAAGATCCATGATTTTATGATTTTTCTAAAACTCCAACCACCATAGCTAATTCCTAGAATTGCTTCTTTCTCCCACCACTGTAATTGGATTTCAGAATCCTCTCAACTATGAGATGCCACTACCCATTTTGATTCACTCCACTCTCCATTTGACGAAGCTCTCAGAGATATCCAGCCAAATTTATGTGATAGCCACATACAACCGTTTTTGAGCAATTTTCCGGAATCCACCTTCGACGATCGTTCTGATCTTTCCCAAATTTTCGATCGAAGGAACTTTGTTGTCTCGTACCATCCGGATTGCCGATACCCTGTAGGGAGTCGTCTCTCCTAAGACGCTTTGAGTGCTATTTTTCTTGGTGAAAGATGCTATCCCATAGCTTCACCGGATCGTGCATACCTGCATCACCCTGACGCTTTGATACCAAGTTGAAATTTTGATAGAATCTAGTGCAGTATGCAGATCACATCACACAATTACCATAGCCACTCCTCACAAGCTCTCAAAGATGGCACAACAAAAGTTAATAGATTACAAAGAAACACTATACATATAGAGTATTCACAAACTGCATGAAAAGACAGGTGTTTTAAAATTTGCCTACCACCTGTCAAAAACTATGGTCGGGCCCAATATGGCCAAATTTGACCAACAAACTTGGGACATGCCCCAAGTATAGCAAGTACTATAAATAACTCTGTACAAGCTGATTTTTCCTACGTGTGGCTACTCGGCTAACCCAAGTAGCCAGCTACGGGATCAATGCCCGATCAATATATCCTAATGGGTCACGTCCCAATCACAACCATATACAATAAACCAAATAAACTGTACACTAATTACATCATCACATTTAGAGCTTATACTAATGAATTAGATTAGAACTGATTTTTAACTCACACAAATGCAAAGATGAGAGCAGAATCAAGATATAAATTTCATAGAACAATCTCCAATACAACAATGGAGTACTCAACTTCTTCTCCACACATTTTATTCTATTTATAGGCATGAAAGAAGACTCTCTCTCCTCTATCTAGAAGTCATATAGCCTAAACTAGCAACTATGAACTCTACACCACCATTATTGGTCCATATGGCCAATTTACATCAAATAAACACTATTTTGTGGGACTTGAAGTCTACCATTTCTAAAATTAATTGAAAAAATTGGTCCATATGGCCAATTTACATCAAATAAACACTATTTTGTGGGACTTGAAGTCTACCATTTCTAAAATTAATTGAAAATAGTAAATAGTACTATATTAATCAATCATAGACATGTGAAATGTATGATGAACAATTTATACAAGTTTGGCCTCCATTTGATCAAAATAGCAAAGAAACTAACTGACAAATTTTCACACTCCCTATTCAACTATGCTTTGCTATTTTCAGCATATATTTAGAGCGTATGTCAAGATTTGATCTATGTCTCTCAAATAAGTCTTTTCCCAAAGGTTTGGTAAATACATCAATAATACATTCTTTGGAAGAGACATGTTGAAGCTCCACCTCTTTAGCCATCACTTGATCCCTCAAAAATGATGTGCAACTTCAATATGTTTGCTTCTTTCATGGAAAACTTGGTTGCTTGCCATATTTTGAGCTAAAAGGTTTTCAAAAATGATGATTGGAGTGTTCTTGAAATCTAGCATAGGAGCAAAGGTCTCACCATAGTCAATGCCAATCTTGCTTTGTACTTGTTGATTGGCCCATTTTTATTGGTCTTCACCTTGAAGACCGTTTGTATCCTATTGCCTTCTCGTCGTTTGGTAGTTTCACCAACCTCGATGTATTGTTCTTCATTAGAGCTTCAAATTCAACCTCCATTGTATGCATCCATTCATCCTTTTTTGACTCCAAAACATTATTGAGAGAAAACACACATGTACTTGTGGCAGACAAGTGGAGTAGGTAGACATGCTTAAGTGGTGGGTAGGCAACATAAAGTGCTTGGGGCCACGCAACATGCTTACAAGTGTGATGAGGCCAAACCAACCTATATTAATAAGATGTGAGGGTCATTGATGCCTCAACTTATCTTCCCATAAAATTACTTTTGGTATAAAGTACATGTTTTTGAGAACAATATTGGAAGTCAAAGTTTTAACACCTTTTGATTGCATACTTTCATTTTATTTAATGTATGGTTGCAACCTTTTGAGGTGAAGGATACTTAAAAATTGTGTCTTAGAAGAATGAAAGCAGGTTATTGTGTAGAAAAGTTTTGACGTTGATTACCTTACCTAGATGTGTATTTTGACATTCATTATGAAAATGTATTTTAGATATCAGAAAGTAATATTTTCCATATTTGTGTATGCTTGTAGCCTACTAGAGTTTAGACTCTCTAAAGAAATGCACTTCTTAAAAAAAAATCAAGTTACTGCTTTTAGACACAAACAAAATCTTGTTAAATATGAATTTCTAGCTACTACTCTTACCACTTCTTAATGGGACACTGGGACCACATATGAGTTATCTCTCTCTCTCTCTCTCTCTCTCTCTCTCTCTCTCTCTTATCTCGTGAGCACATCCATTCTCACATTCTATAGCCTTGTTCTTTGTTGGAGTAGTCTATGATGGGTTTTTCAAGTTTACTTACAGATGAAAAAAAAAACTAGTACTTTCACGTATCAGTATACTTCCTTTCGACAGCCTTGGAATCCTGGCTTGAAGTCCCTACTTTGCTGCTGCTGCTGCTGCGGAGCATGGCAGCCTCTGAGCCGCTCGTCCCAGATTTCCTGCATATGCATGTAGTCATGTTTCCCTTGCCTGGTACAAGCCACATCATTCCAGCTTGCTACTTGGCAAAGAAATTGGCAGCACACGGTCTCTTCATCACTTTTCTCTGCCCAGATAACGTTATTGATCCTGGCAGAGCCCAACTTCTGACACAAGATCCCAACATCAATCTGGTGGCCTTTCCCGAGAATAAGTTTGTTTTGGAAGGATGGAGCAAGTCTGAGTCCGTGTTTGATGTCCTCATAGAGTTTGCTCAGGCAAGTTTGAAGCTTAGAGGTCCCTTTGAGACATTCATGGAAGAGCTCATGCTGACTCATGCAGCCTCCCCGATCTGCATCATCAGCGATAATTTTCTGTCTTGGACACAAGATATTGCTGACAAATACAAAATTCCAAGGTACATCCTTGATACATCACCGGCACAACTTGTAGCTCTCATATTTTCTGTTAGGACGCTGAAAGCCCAGGGCCTCTTGCCTCTTTCTTCATCATCATCATCTACTCTCAGTATTCCCGGCCTTGCTCCATTCCCAACACGTGATTGTTTCAGCTGTCTTTTAGATAGCAACCCGAAGTATCTGCAGGATTTCTTTATCGAACAATTTTCTCGAGTACACGAAGCTGCGGGGACGATTATTAACACGTTTTACGAGCTAGAAGCCAAAACCATTGAAGCACTACGAGCCTCAGCTTTGAATCCCAACAAAATAGGCGTCTGGCCAGTTGGGCCTTTGCTGCCTTCCCAGCTTCTTCAACCCACACTTGTTTCTGGTACCATATCACAAGAGGTCGGTCAGTCTATAGACAAAATATGCATGCAATGGCTGGACACAAGATCCGTTTCTTCGGTTTTGTATGTATCATTTGGAAGCATGTTTAGAGCTTCAGTTGCTCAGATTCAAGAAATTGAGTTGGGTTTGAAAGCTAGCGACCAACCCTTTCTCTGGGTACTGCACTCGCCTCCTGTTTCACAATCTTCGGAGCCAGCAAGCTTCTGTGGTCTTCCCGGAGTAAGTCAGTCACGCGTATCTGGCAGAGGCCTAATCCTGTCCTGCTGGGCACCGCAGCAGCTGATTCTATCTCACCCCTCCACCGGGGGATTCATGACTCACTGCGGCTGGAACTCTACTTTGGAAAGCATCACCATGGGTGTGCCCACCATTGCTGCTCCTCAGTTTGGAGATCAAAGAACAAACTGCAGACTCATGGTAGAGCTCTTGAAGATGGGCGTGGAGGCCGTAAGAGGAGCAGACGGTATAGTAGACCGAAAAGAGGTGGAGAGAGCGGTAAGATACGTGATGGCAAGCAAAGAAGGGATAGCCATGAGGAAGAGAGCTCAAGAGCTGGGCGATTCAGCAAAGAAAGCTGTCGCCGCAGGTGGATCATCAGAGGCAAACTTACAAGCATTCGTTCGCCATCTCCAATCAAGCACATCAGGAACATGTAGTAGGCTCACTCCAGAACCAGCTTCCGCATAAGAGTCCTACCACAATTCGACCCTCTTGTTTTCAATGTTTTCCAAGAACCAGATTCCGCATAAGAGTCCTACCACAATTCGACCCTCTTGTTTCCAATGTTTTCTAAATTGTTTTGCATAATACATGCTCCTGTATCGAGGTTTATTGTTACTAAGGAAATACATATAGTGCCCCAGGAGGCAGCTATGATCCGTTATAAAGGACATGTAATTAAAAGATCCACTGAATTAGCTATGAGTGAAAACTTTACATACACAAACTTTTTTTGGCAAAAAGATTGATTCTAGCTATGTGTTTTGATCAAAATTAGTGTTTTTTTGCATATATGAAGTGCTTAAAGTTTTGATTTTCATTTTGAAGTTCTGTTTTTCAGACTTGTACATTTGAAAATCAGATTTGAAAAGTGAAGTTTTTATCCAAACTTCATTAGTTACACCTTTCTATCTCCTAGTTTCATGAAAATGGCAATGTAGGAAAGGAATGGTAGTGTAACTTTGTGCATAAAACAAGTTTTGAAGTTTAGTTTTGTTGTCATTTTGAAGTTCTGATTTTCAGATCTGTAAATCTAAGAATTAGATCTGAAAATTGAAGTTTTCATAAAGCTTCATTAGTTTTCCATTTCTAGACACTAGTTTCACGGATTTGGAAATCTAAAATAGTGAGAAATGTGAAATCTTGGTTTCTTTTGAAATGACAAATGGAAATGGAATTGGAATGAGAACTTTATGTAAACATTAGCTTGGATTAGTTAATTGAAGTTTACATAAAGATTTGGTTTTCATTTTTGCTTTAAATTAAGGCAAACGTAGCTTGTTGTTGTTTTTCTCTTAAGCTTGGATTGAGCTTGCAAATAGTAAGCTTGGATTGAACTTACAAACAATAAGATTGAATGAGTAGAAGTATATGCTTTTTATTTGCATTTGATGTAAGAATTGGAAAATTTCTATCATTCTAATTTGAGCACTTGTTGTTGTATTTGCATAATAGGAAAACACACAATGGATCAAACCAATGAAAACCCAACATTTGATCTATCAAATTCATCCAATGTGACACAAGCTCTTGAACTTTTATACTAACAAATTCAAACCACTAATAAGCAGCTTCTTGAAATTAATCAAAGAAACCAAGACTCAGAGTCTAGGTTAGCCAATCCGAAGAAGCATGTAGTTCCACCTCCCGTAAAAGTGTCTAAGGGGGAGAAGAAAGATAGGAACTTACAAGTGATAATTTTTTAGCTAAATGTTTGGAACAAATACTTTTCCATGAACCAATTCCCTGAATCTGAAAAGTTATCAACTATCACCATGTTCTTTGAAGGAAGAGCCTTAGTTTGGTGGGATGACTTAGTTGCAAAGGGCAATCAACCTTTTTAGAAATTATTTTCTACCACTTTTAGATGATAATGAACACTTCCAAAAGTTGAGTCATCTAACCATGAATAAAGGTTTGGAGCAATTTTTTCAAGATTTTCATGAGTACCTGAATCCACTTTATAATGACATTCCGCCTAAGGTACAAATGTTAATGTTCACTGATGGGTTACCAAAAGATTATCAAGTGGATGTTTGTAGGAACCATCTAAAAACCCTAGAAGATGCTATTAGGGCTGTAAAATACTTTGATGACACACCTAAGCCACCTAGGTCAACATCCTAATGAGCAGAAAAAAGGTTTCTAATTTAAGAGGAAGGAAACACATCCCAATTTCAACAATCCTAAGAAAACCAAGAAAAACTTTAAAAACCATCAAGCTGGTATTGATAAAGCTAAAGCTCGTAAGAGAAACCTATACTTCAAGTGCAATGGTGAGGGTCACCTTGCATGTGATTGTATCAAAAAACAAGCTTCAACCTCAGATAATCTATCTCGAAGTAATGAGATGGATGTTTGTTTTTTTAGTTCATTAATGTAAATTTGGTGCAAAGAAAGTGAGAAAATATATCGTGTGAAAATGACATCGGGAAGTGATTCCGATTTGATGGATTTTGTTGTTCTTGATGTAGAATTGCACATTCAGAATTATTCTGAAAAACTAGAATTCCATGTTGTTGCATTAGCTAATGTAGATATTGTTCTCGAGCAACAATGACATTTTGTAAGAACAAGTCATTGAGAATTGGTTTTGTTAAAAAATCTTTGTCTTTTATGCATGAGAATTCTTTAATTAAGATCAAGGCTAGTTTAAGTATTGATACTAAATATGTTAACACTTATTCTAAACAAGAACTTAATTCTATTATGAAGAATTCCGATTTTAAAGTTTATTTATGTTTTCATAATGATATCATTTGTTGCAATGATGAAGAACTTAACATAAATGTCATGAATATACCCAGTGAGAACACTACAGAATTTGAAGCCTATAATGAACTTAGGCGGAATTCAATGATGTTTTTCTAGACCTTCCTGTAGGTTTTACACCAGAAAGGACAGTTGATCATAAAATTGACCTAATACTTGGAGCAATTCCAATCGCACAGTGTCCTTATAGGATGAGTGCATTGGTACTTGAAGCGTACAGTCCTTTTTTGCCCTTAATTTAGAGACTTTTTTCTTTTGGATGACCTAAAACGAAGCTTTAATCCAACAATTAAGGATATTTGAAGAAAATACAATATTTCTTCACCATGAAGTAAATTCTCCTTTTAAATGAATTTGAACTTCAAGGCCCCTTTCAGTTTAAATTTTTTTATGAAATTGAAGTGTGTAATACACTTCAGGTCTTTTCATATGACTTATAAGTTAGATTGAAAAAAATCCAACGGAGCTTCTTCAATCCAACGACCAACATCGATTTCATAACATTGAATCCTCATCGCTGATTGAGAGTATTTTGATCCAACGATTTCCTTCTCTTTGGAGCACTTCTCTTTGGAGCAGCAAACTTGAGCCTTACAATCATGGACCCACTCAAGAATGTTATCGTTCTAGCTGCACTGGTTGTGTGCAATCTAGCCTGTGGTGTCTCTCTCTCTCTCTTCCTTGAGCTTCTTTTCTATGGAGGTTTTGAGGATGGCCACCCCCTTGCTTCTTTATGCTTCCTCTAGAGACTGCAACCTTTCACATCCTCTTACAAGTAGCTCACAACTGCTCGGCACACATAATCAGACTTTTACATATACAAAAAAGGCCCTCTATTACACTGGAACAAGGATTCTTCCCATGAAAATCCTAGCTCACATGATTTTCATTCTTCTCTTGAGCTTTGCAAAACCCTTTTTAAGGTGATGGTTGTAGCCACCTACAACAGTGAATTCGCCCTCCTGTAAGGAATCCTTAGCTTCAAACAATACTCAATTCAGTGAAGAATTGCTAGCACATAACATAAGTAGGGGAATGACTTCTGGCGAGCTTTCAAGCGAGCCTTTTTGCAACATCTAGAAAGACTTTCTCAAGCAAGCAGACACACCACAGTGGCCAGTGTAGCTAATTCCTAATGCTAGTCTACCGATACCACAGTCACCCCAGCACTCTGCCTCCTGTTCGCGCGCGTGCACTGCCGAGGATTCCTATGGCTGGCTTGTCGGCATAATAGACACCCCAACACGCTGACTCGGTCTGCCCTACATGCTACTGGCCACAACTACGAATCTTGCACTGGGGTTTCCACCGCGGGCGCAGGCTCATCCCACAATGACGTTGTCGTGGGCTTCGATGCATCCCGCACGAGTGCCAGTGGTTTGTGTGCGGCATCGCAAAGCGCAGAGGCCGGCGTCGAAGTGTGTTAAATTCTCGCGCGCAAGTATCTCCAGCGTAGGAGAGGTGCTTTCTATTGGCGTGCGTGCACGGCCGAGGATTCCCATGGCTGTCTTGTCGGCATGACAAACACCCCAACATGTTGATGTGGTCTGCCACACATGCCACTGTCCACGACTACGAACTATGCACTGGCTGGGACAAAAAATCAGACTGAGAAATAGAATGCAAAATTAATTTGTCTTCCATGTGCTTTCGCTATCAAATAGAAAAGCAAATGTTGAGCTTATGCTTCCATTATCAAAGATGGAAAAAGAACATGAGTACATGGGTGAATATCCCGTATTAAGCAAATATTTACAAGGATTAACATAATCCTAACTACAAAATATATTTTTCGATCACACTTACTACCTCTGATGTCCAATTTTCTTCCCTCATTTGAATTTTCAGTTCCCTGAAAATCTATTTCAGCTAAGGTACTAAGAAGACGTAATGACGTTAATAAATGTATAAAATCAATTCCCGTAGGAAAAAGTCTGAAACAATTTCATTTATACTTGGGCTGAATAAATGACATACCAAAGTTCATCTACTAGTATGAAAAACACTACTAGTATGATCTTTTGAATGTAATTCACCATAGGATGAAACTGGAAATGAAATCAATTTTTTAATTCCTATTGTTACAATTTTTCCAATAAAATTGGACTATTTTTTTTTTTCATTAAGTTGGCTTAAGAATTATTTCATTAAAGTTTTCTGTAATTAAGAGAAAATACATAAAAGTTGGATTCGGGTACTTGTTTTCCTGTATTCCACACAAAAAATTTGTTGAATAAAAATACCTCCATTATTCCAATAATTACTTTAACAAGTATCTCAAAAGCTTTTGGGCCATTCAATCTTAATGGTAAAAATCATGAAGAACTCAAAACCAACTGATCGATGTTCCACCGACTTGAAAAGGAGAAAACAAAACACAATTTAACTCCATGTACCGGGAGTATCAATACTCTAGAGTTAAATGGTTTAAAATGCATAATACCACGGATTCGAATTCCTATACGGGTACATGCTTGAGAACCATACCATTTTCTTCGTTTCGTCAAGATCCAACAGTACAAAAGTTCCAAATAACGGATTAAAAAAAGGCCTAGAAGACAACATGCAAACTAAGTACATGCAAAGAGCCACGCAACCTGGAGTTTGGTCGACCCGTTAACAACTGCATGAGTCCAAAAGCCCCCAAGAGTCTATTCCCATCCAAAAGGAAAGATAAAAAGCATATTCCATCTTCAAGGTCAGAAACCCTAAAGAGGTTCCCTCAATCATGGCATGGAAAAGAGCAAGGCTCGTCTTGTTGGCCTCATAGTTGCTACAGTCACATCATCCCCATCGCGATCCTATTCAAAATCCTTCATCGTTGGAAACAGAATCAATTGTCTCACTACTGCACGAGTACTTCCATCGACCATCTGTGAAACAATAGGTCTACACTGCTCTTACTGCTGCCATGGTTGGGAATTGGATCCATGGCTGTAGTTATGCCACACATAGTTCAGCCACAACATTCATCATATATGAAGTGCGGCTTCCAATCATCAACAAGTCACAATTTGAACAGCAAACCTCGTTGAAGCAACATGGAATAGTTGTGTCATATCAACTGAGGTTTCAACTGCTTCACGACCTTGATATCCAAACAAGCACGTCTGTCTAGAAGTAACTTCCTCAATCAACTGTCTCCAACAAGGTCGATTTAGGACCTATATCTAGTGATCTATTCGAAATCTAGATTTCTGAGATAAGAAAACATCCTTGTGGCCAAAGAACAATGATACTAGCAACAAAATGGTTGCAACAACTCTCTTTTCACAGTAGTAAATTACAAACAGCAGATAGTGACCTATTTCAAAGGTTCAAATAGAGTTACCACTCTCGATCTCTAAGAAAGAGAACTCATTCCTGAAGAAGGAATGAAACATGCACTAACTACTCCAAAATGTTTCCACAGATCCTCCCTAGCTTTTATTAGATACTTTAACAAAATAAAAAATCTTGGATTTATTTTCTCTACTCTCCTAAATCCCATTTTAATCTGCCTCCATTCATGTTGCATATTTTCGCATAGCCTGCATATTTACATGCAAATTCTCACAAGCGAAGAAAAGGAGAAAGAATCACGATACTGTGTTTATACACGCATTTTGGTGACTGACGAAAAAGGTGAAAAATGTGCCCTAAATCAAAGGCACCATGTAAATCTAGTCCTAAGACAATTTTGTAAGAGTGACGCATTTTTTTGCATCTTCACCAACGTTCACTTCAGCACTGACTGACGTCGCACCCTTTTCATGCTCACCCCATGCAGCTGCACAAACTGACTGGACAATGATTGATCTCCTACAGACAGCACATCCACTCTGTACTTTCTTCATCTGCACACCTGTAATATTGTGTATATATACTGGATACCATTTGAGTATTCGGGTTGACGATCGAAGACGAGATTGATTGAAGATCAAGTGTGTAAATTCAGCATTAGAAGCTTATCAAAGATAGACAAAAGTAGATGCTCTATGTATTGATTCTTTATTTGTCAATAATAAGGTTTTCATTTCTTCATAGATTGAATTAGCTTCATAGAGCATGCGGTTTCGCCCGCTATTGTCTTGTGCTCTACCGCATTATTGACATGTATATTTGATATACTTAATCTGATAACCGCATTCAGATCTGTGTCAATATTGTCATGCTTATCATTATTCATTCTATCTGACTTTTCTAGTTGCTCAATTTGGTAATCTGTTTTAGCACAACTAAAATTTAGTCTTGTCTTTTGCGAATAATTTGTGATTGATTATCAGTTGAAGCTCAGTCTAGCTCTTCATGAAAGATTTGCGACTAATAATTTGTCTAGCTATTCATGACAAATTACTCTTCTAATGTTTTATTAAAGTTTGGCTACGTAATCAAGAACGACCATGATTTCCATCACTCCTATTCTGTTCGTTCTAATAGGCGTAGTCATGCTTACGGAGAAAGTCGTCTAGCTCCTTCCGCTGCTCACGAACACTTTGTGTTCGTTTTTCGTTTCTCGTTCGTGTTCATCTTTTCTTTTGAGCTAATTTTCATTTCTCACACACGACACCCTCTCATCCCTCTTTCTCCCAACATGCTCTCTTAGCAATTTTCATAGCTTGATAAGCTTCTACAGTACAAGATTCTACTAGCCGATAGAGTAATTGTTTTCTTGATCTGTATTTTCAGTATCAGACTTTCACACTTAAGTCACTAATACTTTTTTCTATCACTTTGACTGATTCTTCCACATGGATTCCAAAGGGAAAGCTAGTCCCATCATGGACAAGCTTGATGGAGCAAATTACCATCTGTGAAAATTTAAGATGAAAATTGTACTAATGGCTAAAGAAATATATGACGTTGTTGCATGTGCATAAGGGAAACCCGAAGCAGACGATGTAGCAGTTGCCAGATGGAAGCTGAAGGATGGAAAGGCTTTCACGCTGATCATCCTCAACATCACGGATACCCAGATTGGCCATGTATCCGAGGCTCAGACATCGAATGAAGTTTGGGACATTTTGGGCACACTATACGAAGTGCGAGACATAGCTTCCAAGCTACAACTTAGGAAGAAATTCTACTCTCTCAAGATGACGAATAGTGATTCTCTGCAGAATCACATTAATCAATTCAAGAACTTGCTTAGACAAATGGCTGTTGTCAGATCTGTCATAGACGATCAAGACACAGTGATACAATTGCTTACAAGCTTGCCAAGCTCTTACGACATCTAGGTGATGATCATTACGACTCATCCAGAATTGACTCTTTCGAGAGTCATTACTATGTTGTTGCAGGAAAATGGTGTTAAAAATTCACAATTCTAGCTTGACTAGTTTTGGTCATATGACTTGTAAATAGTTAAATGGTCATGATGTGGCTTGTCACACGTGCCAAATAGCATAGGATTCCATTCATAAGGATGTTCTCAAGTAGACCTAAGTGTTAGAACCTTTGGAATGAGTCCAAATTATGCTTAGATACAAGGGAGAAAAAATAGGAGCTATTTTTGGTAATTTTTGCATTGTTGAGGGATCTCCAAGATTCCAACCCTAACTTGGTAGGGATGAAAGATCCACCAAAATTAGCATTAGGGATAGGTTTAGGGCTACTCATACCTGCCCAAAACCGTGATGGATCATGTATATATAGGTGATGATATCTCACCAAAATCAATCAAGCAATTTCATGTTTTTTCTCTCATAATGGTGCAATTGCTCTCTATGTTCATAATTGTTTGAGTACTTGTGATTACTAATGATTATAGGATTGAATGTAGGTCTGGTGTACAGTACTCAGACTGTGGGAGCCGTACTTTCACACGTGTGAAGCCCTCTTCAAGGATTTGGGCCATTTAGTGAGGTTCAAGCATAGGTTTTTGATGGATTTTGATGGTTCAACTTGTGCTAATCTTATGAAATCATGATCTATTGTTTTCCTCATCATTTCAAGTGTTTTAGGATCCTTATTTGCTGTAATTTTTACACATGGGATCCACTCATAACTTTATTAATGTAAATTTGGTGCAAAAAAAGTGAGAAAATATATCGTGTGAAAATGGCATCGGGAAGTGATTCCGATTTGATGGATTTTGTTGTTCTTGATGTAGAATTGCACATTCAAAATTATTTAGAAAAACTAGAATTCCATGTTGTTGCATTAGCTAATGTAGATATTGTTCTCGAGCAACAATGACATTTTGTAAGAACAAATCATTGAGAATTGGTTTTGTTGAAAAATCTTTGTCTTTTATGCATGAGAATTCTTTAATTAAGATCAAGGCTAGTTTAAGTGTTGATACTAAATATGTTAACCCTTATTCTAAACAAGAACTTAATTCTACTATGAAGAATTCTGATTTTAAAGCTTATTTATGTTTTCATAATGATATCATTTGTTGCAATGATGAAGAACTTAACATAAATGTCATGAATATACCCAGTGAGAACACTACAGAATTTGAAGCCTATAATGAACTTAGGCAGGAATTCGATGATGTTTGTTTAGACCTTCCTGTAGGTTTACCACCAGAAAGGACAGTTGATCATAAAATTGACCTAATACTTGGAGCAATTCCAATCGCACAGTGTCCTTATAGGATGAGTGCATTGGTACTTGCAGCGTATAGTCCTTTTTTGCCCTTAATTTAGAGACTTTTTTCTTTTGGACGACCTAAAATGAAGCTTTGGACCAACAGTTAAGGATATTTGAAGAAAATACAATATTTCTTCACCATGAAGTAAATTCTCCTTTTAAATGAATTTGCACTTCAAGGTCCCTTTCAGTTTAAATTTTTCTATGAAATTGAAGTGTGTAATACACTTCAGGTCTTTTCATATGACTTATAAGTTAGATTGAAAAAAATCCAACGGACCTTCTTCAATCCAACGACCAACATCGATTTCATAACATTGAATCCTCATCGCTGATTGAGAGTATTTTGATCCAACGATTTCCTTCTCTTTGGAGCACTCTCTTTGGAGCAACAAACTTGAGCCTTACAATCATGGACCCACTCAAGAATGTTATCGTTCTAGCTGCACTGGCTGTGTGCAATCCAGCCTGTGGTCTCTCTCTCTCTCTCTCTCTCTCTCTCTCTCTCTCTCTCTCTCTCTCTCTCTCTCTCTCTCTCTCTCTTCCTTGAGCTTCTTATCTATGGAGGTTTTGAGGATGGCCACCCCCTTGCTTCTCTATGCTTCCTCTAGAGACTGCAACCTTCCACATCCTCTTACAAGTAGCTCACAACTGTTTGGGCACACATAATCAGACTTTTACATATACAAAAAAGGCCCTCTATTACACTGGAACAAGGATTCTTCCCATGAAAATCGTAGCTCACATGATTTTCATTCTTCTCTTGAGCTTTGCAAAACCCTTTTTAAGGTGATGGTTGTAGCCACCTACAACAGTGAATTTGCCCTCCTGTAAGGAATCCTTAGCTTCAAACAATACTCAATTCAGTGAAAAATTGCTAGCACATAACATAAGTAGGGGAATGACTTCTGGCGAGCTTTCAAGCGAGCTTTTTTGCAACATCTAGAAAGACTTTCTCAAGCAAGCAGACACACCACAGTGGCCAGTGTAGCTAATTCCTAATGCTAGTCTACCGATACCACAGTCACCCCAGCACTCTGCCTCCTGTTCGCGCGCGTGCACTGCCGAGGATTCCTATCGCTGGCTTGTCGGCACGATAGACACCCCAACACGCTGACTCGGTCTGCCCTACATGCTACTGGCCACAACTACGAATCTTGCACTGGGTTTTCCACCGCGGGTGCAGGCTCATCCCACAATGACGTTGTCGTGGGCTTCGATGCATCCCACATGAGTACCAGTGGTTTGCGTGTGGCATCGCAAAGCGCAGAGGCCAGCGTAAGAGCGTGTTAAATTCTCGCGCTCAAGTATCTCCAGCATAGGAGAGGCGCTTTCTATTGGCGTGTGTGCACGGCCGAGGATTCCCATGGCTGTCTTGTCGGCATGACAAACACCCCAACATGTTGATGTGGTCTGCCACACATGCCACTGTCCACAACTACGAATTATGCACTGGCTGGGACAAAAAATCAGATTGAGAAATAGAATGCAAAATTAAATTGTCTTCCATGTGCTTTTGCTATCAAATAGAAAAGCAAATGTTGAGCTTATGCTTCCATTATCAAAGATGGAAAAAGTTGTAGACATTCTATTCTTTTTGTATAATTTCTTTCTAAAATTGCTCGTATGATCTTTATACAAAATGTAACATACTTTGTGTTAGATTTATGTAGGTACGTAAAAGACATGAGCTCAAGATCAAATGTACAGATATTGGCGAGACTATCCAACTGATGGAAAAACATTGAGATTTACTATTAGAAAATACATTTCCATCATTATTACTCAAGATGAAAAGAAGAATCTTGTCTTTTATCAATGTAGGAAAATTACAATCCAGTATTGTACTATGGACACAACTTGATTGTAAAAATCTATATTGATATCAATAAAACTCCCATAAATGGGTTGTTTACATGTACGATTTTGTCTCTGTAAAGGCCCTGAGGGCTAACTCCTAAGATGAGAGTAGGAGAACACAATAAGAGAGACTATGGAGCCAAACCACCCAACCAATCCTAGATCAAACTGAATCTAGCCCCCAAGCCATGCCATGTGAAAGTTAGAGAAGAAGAGAAAAGTTGGTAACCTAAACCCAATATGTCGACGGGAGAATCCCTATCTCATTATATAGAGAGTAGAGTCTTGTGCATGAAACCAGGCAACCCCCATGCAGGTCAACTATAATACTTATAATCCTCTGACAATAATTAAATATCTTTTGTGATTTGTCAATCATAAAAATTTAGATTCATATGATTCGTCAATCATAATTTTTTGGAATCCAAAACCATAATCATTTACAGGATACTGGAGTATATGTCCAACATAACTCAAGAAAAGTAAAAATCATTCCAAAATTTTTCCACTAAGAAAATACTGAATTTAGAAATATTCTTCAAACAGGATTCTTTGACTGAAGTGCAAGATTTAAGTTCCATAAACCACTGGTAATTAAAGACTGAACACATACCAAAATGACAATCATCTTCAGCTACAAAAAACTTTAGATTACAATCTAGCATTAACATATCTAATGTAACCCATGTATCAGATTCTACTTTTAACATCACAATTGACATCCAAACTGCGGATAACTCAATGGTCACAAAGGTACTTGTTATAAATTCAACTGAATAAATTCTATCTAGGAAATTAATATCCAGTATTAAGCAAATATTTACAAAGATTAACATAATCCTAACTACAAAATACATTTTTGGATCACACTTACTACCTCTGTCCACTTTTTTTCCCTCATTTGAATTTCCAGTTCCTTGAAAATCTATTTCATCTAAGATACTAAGAAGACGAATGACATTAATAAATGTTTAAAATCAATTCCTGTACGAAAAAGTCTAAAACAATTTCATTTATATCCTATACTTGGGCTGAATATACCAAAAATCATCTACTAGTATGAAAAACACTACTAGTCTGATCTTTTGAATATAATTCACTATAGGATAAAACTGGGAATGAAATCAATTTTTTAATTCCTATTGTTACAATTTTTCCAATAAAATTGGACTGTTTTTTTTCTTTTCATTAAGTTGGCTTAAGAATTATTTTGTTAAAGCTTTTTGTAATTAAGAGAAAATACATAAAAGTTGGATTCGGGTACTTCTTTTCCTTGTATTTCACACAAAAAATTTGTTGAATAAAAATACCACCAAATATTATCCATTATTCCAATAATTACTTTAACAAGTATCTCAAAAGCTTTTGGGCCATTCAATTTTAATGATAAAAATCATGAAGGACTCAAAACCAACTGATCGGTGTTCCACCGACTTGAAAAGGAGAAAACAAAACACAATTTAACTCCTTGTACTAGGAGTATCAATACTCTAGAGTTAAATGGTTTAAAATGCATAATACCAAGGATTCGAATTCCTATACGGGTACATGCTTGAGAACCATACCATTTCCTTCATTTCGTCAAGATCCAATTGTACAAAAATTCCAAATAACGGGTTAAAAAAAGGCCTAGAAAACAACATGCAAACTAAGTACATGCAAAGAGACACACAACCCAGAGTTTGGTCGACCCGTTAACAACTGCATGAGTCCAAAAGCCCCCCAGAGTCTATTCCCATCCAAAAGGAAAGATAAAAAGCATATTCCATCTTCAAGGTCAGAAACCCTAAAGAGGTTCCCTCAATCATGGCATGGAAAAGAGCAAGGCTCGTCTTGTTGGCCTCATAGTTGCTACAATCACATCATCCCCATTGCGATCCTCTTCAAAATCCTTCATCGTTGGAAATAGAATCAATTGCCTCAATACTGCACGAGTACTTCCATCGACCATCTATGAAACGATAGGTCTACATCGCTCTTACTGTTGCCATGGTTGGGAATTGGATCCATGGCTGCAGTTATGCCACACATAGTTCAGCCACAACATTCATCATATATGAAGTGCGGCTTCCAATCATCAACAAGTCACAATTTGAACAGCAACCCTCGTTGAAGCAACATGGAATAGTTGTGTCATATCAACTGAGGTTTCAACTGCTTCATGACCTTGATATCCAAACAAGCACGTCTGTCTAGAAGTAAATTCCTCAATCAACTGCCTCCAACAAGGTCGATTTAGGACCTATATCTAGTGATCTATCCGAAATCTAGATTTCTGGAATAAGAAAACATCCTTTGGCCAAAGAACAATGATACTAGCAACAAACTGGTTGCAACAACTCTCTTTTCACAACAGTAAATTACAAACAGCAGATAGTGACCTATTTCAAAGGTTCAAATAGAGTTACCACTCTCGATCTCTAAGAAAGAGAACTCATTCCTGAAGAAGGAATGAAACATGCACTAACTACTCCAAAATGTTTCCACAGATCCTCCCTAGCTTTTATTAGATACTTTAACAAAATAAAAAATCTTGGATTTATTTTCTCTACTCTCCTAAATCCCATTTTAATCTGCCTCCATTCATGCTGCATATTTTTGCATAGCCTGCATATTTACATGCAAATTCTCACAAGCGAAGAAAAGGAGAAAGAATCACGATACTGTGTTTATACACGCATTTTGGTGACTGACGAAAAAGGTGAAAAATGTGCCCTAAATCAAAGGCACCATGTAAATCTAGTCCTAAGACAATTTTGTAAGAGTGACGCATTTTTTTGCATCTTCACCAACGTTCACTTCAGCACTGACTGACGTCGCACCCTTTTCATGCTCACCCCATGCAGCTGCACAAACTGACTGGACAATGATTGATCTCCTACAGACAGCACATCCACTCTGTACTTTTTTCATCTGCACACCTGTAATATTGTGTATATATACTGGATACCATTTGAGTATTCGGGTTGACGATCGAAGACGAGATTGATTGAAGATCAAGTGTGTAAATTCAGCATTAGAAGCTTATCAAAGATAGACAAAAGTAGATGCTCTATGTATTGATTCTTTATTTGTCAATAATAAGGTTTTCATTTCTTCATAGATTGAATTAGCTTCATAGAACATGCGGTTTCGCCCGCTATTGTCTTGTGCTCTACCGCATTATTGACATGTATATTTGATATACTTAATCTGATAACCGCATTCAGATCTGTGTCAATATTGTCATGCTTATCATTATTCATTCTATCTGACTTTTCTAGTTGCTCAATTTGGTAATCTGTTTTAGCACAGCTAAAATTTAGTCTTGTCTTTTGCGAATAATTTGTGAGTGATTATCAGTTGAAGCTCAGTCTAGCTCTTCATGAAAGATTTGCGACTAATAATTTGTCTAGCTATTCATGACAAATTACTCTTCTAATGTTTTATTAAAGTTTGGCTATGTAATCAAGAACGACCATGATTTCCATCACTCCTATTCTGTTCGTTCTAATAGGCGTAGTCATGCTTACGGAGAAAGTCGTCTAGCTCCTTCCGCTGCTCACGAACACTTTGTGTTCGTTTTTCGTTTCTCGTTCGTGTTCGTCTTTTCTTTTGAGCTAATTTTCATTTCTCACACACGACACCCTCTCATCCCTCTTTCTCCCAACATGCTCTCTTAGCAATTTTCATAGCTTGATAAGCTTCTACAGTACAAGATTCTACTAGCCGATAGAGTAATTGTTTTCTTGATCTGTATTTTCAGTATCAGACTTTCACACTTAAGTCACTAATACTTTTTTCTATCACTTAGACTGATTCTTTCACATGGATTCCCAAGGGAAAGCTAGTCCCATCATGGACAAGCTTGATGGAGCAAATTACCATCTGTGAAAATTTAAGATGAAAATTGTACTAATGGCTAAAGAAATATATGACGTTGTTGCATGTGCAGAAGGAAAACCTGAAGCAGACGATGTAGCAGTTGCCAGATGGAAGCTGAAGGATGGAAAGGCTTTCACGCTGATCATCCTCAACATCACGGATACCCAGATTGGCCATGTCTCTGAGGCTCAGACATCAAAAGAAGTCTGGGACATCTTGAGCACACTATACGAAGTGCGAGACATAGCTTCCAAGCTACAACTTAGGAAGAAATTCTACTCCCTCAAGATGACGAATAGTGATTCTCTGCAGAATCACATTAATCAATTCAAGAACTTGCTAAGACAAATGGCTGTTGTCGGATCTGTCATAGACGATCAAGACACAATGATGCAACTGCTTACAAGCTTGCCAAGCTCTTACGACAACTGGGTGACGATCATTACGACTCATCCAGAATTGACTCTTTCGAGAGTCATTACTATGTCGTTGCAGGAAGCATTAGAGGAGTTTTCAATCCAAAAAAGACTCTTCAGTGTAAAGATTCTTTTTATATTTTCTCTTAAATTTTTCTTACACATGGACCAATCAAAACACTCAAATTTGAAATCTACATAACGTAACTTTATGAGTCCACATTTTGATTCCACACTAAAAACGGCATAACTTTCTAGTAGTAAGTCCAAATTTAGCGAAGTTTGGTGCATTGGAAAGCGCTCAACAAGGGCTTTCTAATGATATGTTACATGACATACTTTTGAGATATAATTAAAAATTTATGGCAAGTAAAAAATATTAGTGTTATAATATTTTAATAATATAAAAGACATCTTGCACGAATTCTTAAAGGGTCTTTTTGGAGCTCAAAACTCCCCCAATGACACACGAAGAAACGAAGCCTCAAGTTCTTCGGCTGACTCTCATGCCTTGTACACCAACAGGAGCACGACAAAGCAAAAGAAAAAGCAAGGCCTGAAACAATCGAAGCCAAACCAGAAACCAGCTCAACACAAGGAACATTCGAATCTGCAGACAAAGAAGAAGCTATTCTACAGATACTGCAAACGAAACAACCACGAAATCCAAAACTGCGAGATACTTCAAGCAAAGAACAACAGCAAGGGGTAGTCAAATCAAGTGGCAAATGCAGCTGTAGAAGCTTCACAGCCTATTTAAGAAGTGGATCATGATGCCTTCATGATCACCCATCATGGAACATCTGGCGACAGTTTTTGGTTCCTGGATTTTGGAGCCACTCAGCACATGACTAGTCTCATTGGCTGTTTCGAGTCCCATACACCTTATAGTACCCAGAAATATGTCCACCTTGGTGACAATAGCACAAAGCTATTAAAGGTGAAGGCACTGTAAGATTAAGCTTTGCAAATGATTAGTCTAAGTTACTCTCTAAAGTCTTGTATGTACCAAATTTATCTATGAATCTGCTCTCTATAAGCAGAATCACAGATATAGGACATAGAGTAGAATTCAAATGTGATCAGTGTAAAGTAGTTGATACATCATTGTCCAAGATCCTAGCACTCGGAAAGACACATGGATACTTGTATAAATTGAGTCATTGCTTCTCTGCCTCTAGTTAGGCTCTTAGTAATTCTATTCATTCAAATAAAGGTTTACTTTGGCATTATAGACTTGGTCATTAAAATCATGTTGTTGTACAACAAATGTCAAGACAATCTATTGTTCTTGATCTCAACTATCCTCGCGAAAAAGGTGAGTTACTTGTTTGTCAAGACTGTCTTGTTGGTAAACAGACTAGGAAACCATTTAAATCAAGCCATCAGCATATTGCTAGAGGATTGCTAGATGTTGTACATTCAGAGATTTGTGGATCGATTAAAAATCCTTCGTTGAAGGATGCCAAGTATTTTTTAACCGTTATTGATGAATTTTCTAGAAGGACTATGGCGTATTTTATAAAGAAGAAATCAAAAACCTTCAACTGCTTCAAAATCTTCAAGGAACGTGCAGAGAAGGAGACTGGAAGGATGATCAAGGCCCTCAGGTCAGACAACAGTGGAAAATATATTTCTATTGAGTTTAAGGAGTACTACCAATGCCAAGGCATTGAGCAGCAATTCATCACTCCTTACAGTCCTCAGTCTAATGGCTTAGCCGAGAGGAAGAACCGTACCCTGGTTAAATCTACCAAATGTATGCTATCGCATGCATCATTGCCCAAGAGATTCTGGGCTAAAGCTGTCTCCACTGCAGCTTACATCCAGAACAGATGTTCGACCAAGGCCCTCTCAGACAAGACATCCCACGAGGTGTGGACGGGCTCTAAGCCTTCTTTGAAAAACCTAAGAGTGTTTGGGTGCATTGTCTACGCACAGATCCCGAAAGACACGAGGAAGAAATTGGACTTCCAAGGTCTCAAGACCATCATGATCGAATATACTTCATCTGATAATACTTATAAGCTGTACGATCTTGATACCCAGCAAGTCTTGTATAGCCGAGATACAGTCTTTATCGAGGATCAGTTCATCGACCTCAAAGACAAGGACATTGCTCAAGAAGAACCTCCACCCTGTCATTGACATGACAGTCTGAGTTTCTGGCTCAGGCGTGTCTATCGTTGACCCACTTCAAGACATCGAATCAGACGAAGATGTTGCTGCTACCCAGCAACAAATCCCAGAAGCGGTTTATCAGTCGAATCTTTCCAGAAGATCAAGCCGAGTGCGCATACAGCCCACAAGGTATACTCTTGAGTTTGCATGTCTCTTGATGCAAGAACCGACGATAGTCGAAGAGGCACTTAGCCAACCAGACTCTGATCTTAGGAGAAAAGCTATGGAAAGAGAGTATTCCTTTCTGATCAAAAACCAGACATGGTCATTAGTCAAAGCTCCTATTGGCTACAATATCATTGATTGTAAATGGATCTTTAAGATCAAATACAATGCCAACGGAGCAATTGATCGAAGGAAGGCAAGACTGGTAGCACAAGGATTCACCCAGATCCCGACAGTGAGACATTTAGTCCAGTCGTCAAACATTCGTCAATTTGAATGCTCGTCTTATGCTACAGCTACTGACCTGGAAGTGCATCAACTTGATGTATAAACAACCTATCTAAATGGAGTTATACAGGAAGATATCTACATGATCCAGCCCGAAGGATACGTTCTGTAAGGAATGAAAAATCATGCCCATAAACTCCACAAAGCACTATATGGCTTGAAACAGTCTACTAGAGCTTGGTTTTCGAGGATCAACACATTCCTCATTGAACAAGGATTTAAACCAAGCACTGTTGATTGCAATGTCTATTCCAAGTCAATATCATATGGTAATCTGAATCAATACATCCCTACAATTTTATTTTGTGATAATCAAAGTGCTATTGCCTTATTGGCCAGGCCTAGATATCACTCTAGGAGTAAGCACATTGAAATCAGATATCACTACATCAGGGGCAAGGTTCTCAACAAGGAAGTAAGCTTAACGTACTGTAGAACGCAGGATATGGTTGCAGACATATTCATGAAAGCACTCATTGTTAATGCACACAACAAATTTTGTGCATTGCTTAGTCTGAAGATCAAGGCATTCACGGATCCAGATTAAGGGGGGTGTTGGATTTATGTCCTCTACTCTCCTAGATCCCATTTTAATATGCCTCCATTCATGCTGTATGTTTTTGCATAGTCTGCACATTTACATGCAAATTCTCACACGCAAAGAAAAGGTGAAAGAATCGCGACACTTTGTTTCAACACGCATTTTGGTGACAGACAAAAAAAGCGACACTGTGTTATAGAATGTCGAAGGTGCCCTAAATCAAACGCACCCTATAAATCTAATCCTAAGGCAATTTCGTAAGAGTGACGCATTTTTTTGCATCTTCACCAACATTCACTTCAACATTGATTGACGTCGCACCCTTTTCACGCTCATCCCATGCAACTGTGCAAACTGACTGGACAACGATTGCAGCCACCCATGATTTCCTACAGACAACACATCCACTCTATACTTTCTTCAT
Source organism: Diphasiastrum complanatum (assembly GCA_029204225.1). Classification (NCBI taxonomy): domain Eukaryota; kingdom Viridiplantae; phylum Streptophyta; class Lycopodiopsida; order Lycopodiales; family Lycopodiaceae; genus Diphasiastrum; species Diphasiastrum complanatum. The sequence goes on along the minus strand of CM055102.1, from coordinate 59,648,562 downwards.
CTGCACACCTGTAATATTGTGTATATATACTGGATACCATTTGAGTATTCGGGTTGACGATTGAAGACGAGATTGATTGAAGATCAAGTGTGTAAATTCAGCATTAGAAGCTTATCAAAGATACACAAAAGTAGATGCTCTATGCATTGATTTTTTATTTGTCAGTAATAAGGTTTTCATTCCTTCGCAGATTGAATTAGCTTCGTAGAGCACGCTGTTTTGCCCACTATTGTCTTGTGCTCTACAACATTATTGACATGTATATTTGATATACTTAATCTGATAACCACGTTCAGATCTATTTCAATATTGTCATGCTTATCATTATTCATTCTATCTGACTTTTCTAGTTGCTCAATTTGGTAATATGTTTTAGCATGACTAAAATTTAGTCTTGTCTTTCACGAATAATTCGTGACTGATTATCAATTGAAGTTCAGTCTAGCTCTTCGTGAAAAATTCACGACTAATAATTTGTCTAGCTATTCGTGACAAATTACTCTTTTGATGTTTTATTAAAGTTTGGCTACGTAATCAAGAATGACCATGATTTCCATCACTACCATTCTATTCGTTTTGATAGGCATAGTCATGCTTATGGAGAAAGTTGTATAGCTCGTTCCGCTGCTCATGAAGACTTTCTGTTCCTGTTTCGTTTCTCATTCATGTTTCATTTCTCGTTCGTGTTTGTCTTTCCTTTTGAGCTAGTTTTTGTTTCTCACACACGACACTCTCTTGTCCCTCTTTCTCCCAACAAGAAATCCGCCAAACACTCTTTTACAGGGAATAGTTCATTCACAGTATATGGCTTAGGTCTCCAATTTCCATGTTTGCTTATTAATAGAGATTTTATTACATTCACAACTCCATTCTATGTTCAAAACCACAGGTTCCACAACGGGATTAGCGTAGGAAAGCACACCACATCCCCAACATGCAGTTTGTTAGACTCAAAATTTCTAGCTTTAAGTTGTTTATTCTTTCTGGATAAATCAATTCAGAACCAATCTATCAATAAACATAGCTAGCCACTTGAATCCAACACCTTGAACATTATGGACATTTGTATGCAATCACAAACTCCATTAGTATGCAAAAACAAGCCACTCGATTTACACATGCAAATATTTCAACATGAATTGAAAATCTTCTCAAAAACCAGAAAATTCAGAATGAACACAAGACTAATTCTCAGCTTCTCCTTCAAAAAAAAAACATGACATAAGCATGTTACCAACAATCTAGAAGAGCTTCAAGAATTAACAAAATACATTCCAAACCTCCTTTGAGAATTCAACACTCCAAACTGGGATGTAACTCCAAGTGCTTTGACCTTCCAATCCGATGTAGAGCTTGCCTCCACTCCTATCCAAGACCGCATCTTAGCCAGGCTCTGATACCAATGTAAAGACCCTAAGGGCTAACCTCTAAGATGAGAATGGGAGAACACAATAAGAGAGACTATGGAGCCAAACCACCCAACCAATCCTAGATCAAACTGGATCTAGCCCCCAAGCCATCCCATGTGAAAGCTAGAGAAGAAGATAAAAGTTGGTAACTTAAACCCAATATGACGACGGGAGAATCCATACTTCATTATATAGAGAGTAGAGTCTTGTGCATGAAACCATGCAACCCCCATGCAGGTCAGCTATAAATAGGTTTCATCTCTTCATGCACTCCTCTTGCCTATATCCATCACACAGACATGCAGTACTCCATATGTCTCAATTAGAATGTCTGGGTCCTCTCAAGGTCATTAATCACAAGTGGGCCTTGACATGGAATTACATCACAACGTGACCAATAATCTCCAACACTGGAGAGCCGGTCTATCATATTAGGACTATTCCAGGTCTTTAATCGATTATGGCCATAACAGTCTCCTTTTTTGGATGGTAATATATACACATTTACAATTGAAATCCTATTCAGTAAGTTTATCTTTATTTTTTATATTAGTATCAGGAGCTGCATGGCAGTAATCTCATGTCCTGTAATTTTGCCTTCCTCTATATTAGGAAGGACTTCTATGCCTCTCTGATCGTATAAAATAAGCTCTACATTCTCAGCAACTTGAAAGGATGTTAGGGCAGGAGCAGGCTTCTTTACAGCGCCCTCAAGCTCTGGCACAAAAGCTACGCCATTTTGTACAAAATTTTAATCAACTCTTGCCGCAATCTATATACATCGTCGAAATTGTACACCTCAAGAGTGAACTGTCATCACAAAGCACGTGAATGAGTAAATAACTAACAAGCAAATGAACAAAATAAAATTTGAACAACAAATGAACAAAATTTACCTTTTCAATATCTACATCGACTTGTAGATTTTACCACTCGAAAAAGAGCTTTGTGTTGTACAGAATGAACCAAGCACATCTAAAAGCATCCTTTTGCTGTTCACACTGTAGATATTCAACAAAAATCATTAAAATTATGACAAATAATTTATTCATGCTATGACGATAGATTTAAAAAATAAAAAGATGCATATTAGAGATAAATTGTATATACCTTGAGAGATTTAATTGTTATCTCTCTAATAGAAGTTGCCATTGTTGGTATTTCACGCACGACATCATGAAGTAGAGAATCAAATTCTCTATATGTATTTTCAGTTGAGTTTATGTTCACACATAGAAAATTTGATACTCCTTCCTTATTTACTTTTATTGAAAGAATATTCAGGTTCCAATGCCGACTGCAACAAGCAAAATGAAAATTAAAATCTATTCTGACATGAGCATAATAATCAAAATAAAAGGAATCAATAGCATATAGCAAAGCTTACTTATTCTTGTATAGAATCAAGTAACATTTGGCCACAGGACTGAAGTAGATGAAATACACGACCTTTTCAAAATTGGCCTCTTTTGCCTTCACAACACCCATGGACTCACAACAAAAATGAGTCCCTCCGAATCCATACTAATACTATGCTGCAAATTTTTTTGGCCGGCTTGAACAATCATAGTTGTGATTTCTGAACTTTTATTTTTAAGCTCTATACAAAATTTGGGACCTAATCTATAGCTTCTATTTGAATCTGAAAGAAAAAAGTCAAATAATTTCCAAGCAAATTAATTTTAATGCCTAAATAAGTCTCGTATTGATTGTAATGGTCAAAATCAAAATAAATTTGATTGGGATCATATGGGATTCTAACAAAAAGGTTATGTACATGTTTTAAATCCGATGCCCCAACAATACTAATGGATTTCTCAGTTATCTTATCAAGCTCTTCTTGGGTAATCTCCACCTTCGGAGAAGAAACCTTCTGAGCTAGATGGATAACAGGAAGAGGAGATGGAGATTATGCTTCTAAATCATAATCTGATTCAGAGGATAGAAAGATTCTAGCTTGCTTTCCAAGGATTACCTTAGGAGCAAGAGAAGCAGCTGGCCTACGAGATCCAGATTTCTTTTGGAACAACTTGCTTTATTTTCTTCCTTGAGGTAGTTGGCAAGTCAGTACTATCCAGAGATAGGTCTCTGGAGGTACTAGTGTTATCCACATGAGGATTTGAATACATGTCCCGAAGTCATTTGAGAATAACAAAATCTTTAGGCATGATGGTAACAAGCTTACCATGCAATGTCAAAAGACAGGAATCCTCAAAAAACTGGGACAAGAAATCTTCAGCAGCATCATGTAAGGCCTGCATGGCTGTAACAACAAAATGAACATCTAGCCCAAGTGATAGGGTGACATTTCTAATAGATCGACCGAAAGGAGCTCTAGGGATCAATAATTCAGTTGATCTCTGGAATTTTCTGATCTCCCTCAACCGAACCTACTTTCTGCCATGTATACGGCCAGTACCAGGGGGGCCATGGGCATGGGAGGGCTGTACAAAGGTAATAGCACAGGCAATGGCCTTCGTCCTAGCCATCATGGTCAGATATAATTGAAGGACACAAAAAAAAATTTTAAAAGAAAAGACACAAAACGATTTTCGAAAAAAAGGACAAAAAAAAATTTACAATAGAAAGAAGATTAATAGACAGAGTATCGGTTTGGAGCGCAAAATTATTAATAGAACAAAATAGGAGTTGAAGTTCCACGTTCGAAAGCGATTTCGAAGATATCGCGGTATTGGTCTCGAGCGCGAGGGGCCGTGGCAAGTACTAGGAGGATGGTGGATGCACTTGATGATCGATATTCAGATGTAAAAACTGAAAATTTACGAGAAAAAATAAAAACTCCATGGGGGTATCTATAAATTTTTTTTTGCACCTCTGGAGAACTGACATGGGACACGTGGCATTATTTTTGTGGTCCACATGTCATTCTGTATAGTAATTATGACTCATTGATGAGGGTTACGTGGGTTTTTACCACGTGCCCAAATTAGATTTTACCACGTGTCATTCCGCACGTGACAATTGTCGCATCAATCATTTTTTGTATGAAGGAATATTTTAAACTGTTGGATTAGTCTCCTTCTTACTAATCGACTAATTGGTTTTAATATTCATCAATTGTTTATCCAGTTTTGCGGATTTTCTCGTGTCTTCACACAGTCTGCAGTTTTACAAGTGTGTTTACACGGTCTGTAGAATTACACAGAGTGCTACCACAGTGTCGTCTTTTTCATATTTTTTGCCTGTCAGGAATCTCATGGAAAAAATGCAGTGTTGTCTTTTTTGTATTTTTCACCTGTCAGGATTTGCGAGTAAATTTGGAGAGTCACATTTTTAGCTTTTTCAAAAGTGCCTCAAATGTTAAGGAAATGACTTTGGCAATGTGTGGGGCACCCCTAAATCAGTTTTAAGGACACTGTCGGGTTTTTCAAAAAATCCCAACACTGTTGCATTTTTGCAACAGTGTCACCTGTGGCTGTTTTGGTTCATTTCTGCAGAAGTGACAATTTGGTTCATTTATGCAGATAGACTGTTTACAGCCAATTTCCACCGCTTATCAACAATCAATGACATATTCATACAATTTTCAAGTTCAAGTGAACAAGTTCAAAGAAGAAGTTCAACAAGCATTTTGAATAGTTAGCTCTCTCTCTCTCAAGCCTGCGAACTTGAACACTCTTGAGCATTCTAGCTCACTTCTTAGAGTTGGTTAGAGATTGCTATTGCGCTATTGCTTATTAGCATTGCGCTTAATTCAGACTTTCATTTTAGCCGTTCAGAAATTGCTTAGAGTACGCGGCTTCGATCTGCAACTTATACTCATTTACTTTTGTTTTGTTTTCATACTGAATCAATACCATCTTCTATTGCATTCAGCTTCGTCTCAGAATGTATGCATTTCTGTAGTCCTTTGCGACTAATTATTTGTCTAGTGATTCATGACTAAATGTGATTCAGGACAAATTATTTGTCTGATAGTTTTGATGCTTATTGTTTGGCTACATAATCACCATAGTACTAGAGATTTCAAAGTTAGTTACTATAAGATTGAACGTGATTTCTATCACTATTGTTCTGATTGAAATTGATAGGCGTAGTCATGGATAGAGAAAAAGAAAGATAGTTTATTTCATTGTGCACGATACGTTTCTTTCTTGTCATTTGAATATGTTTCATTCGAGTTTGTTTCTTTTCGAGTTTGACCTATATTTCACATACCTCTTTCCGACATGGTATCAAAATAGAATCCCTAATACTTGATATCTTTCGCGATATCAAATTGATATCATACTCTTCAGTCCCTTCAACCTTTTAGCATCAGAGAATTGATTTCATGACAACCTGAATGGATCCAATTATCATTTGTGAAAATTTAAGATGAAGACCTTGCTAATCGCCAGTGAATTATGGGATGTTGTTACAGGTACAGAAGCAAAACCTAAAGATGATGACTCAAAGTGAAAATTGAAGGACGGTAAAGCTTTCTCGCTTATCATCCTCAATATATCAAATACACAAGAACACATAGCTGAAGCTAAAACATCAAGAGACATTTGAGACATCCTGAACTCAGTATATGACATGAGGGATGTAACTACTAAGTTACATCTATGAAGGAAATTCTTCACATTCAAGATGTCTACTGGTGTTTCTCTTTAGAGTCACATTAACCAGTTTAAGAATCTCTTGCAACAGATGGCTGCTGTCGGATAATCAAGATGCAATTATGACATTGCTTTCAAGCTTGCCCTCTACAAATGAGAACTCGATGATGATCATATCGACACACTCAGTACTAGAGTTATCACTATGTTGCTGCAAGAAGACAATAGAAGAAGTCAAGACACTTCGTCTACTTCCTCCTCTCACGCTCTATATGTCAACAAAGGCTCTAAGCGACACAAGCAGAAAAGCTCCAAGAAGGCTACAACGAATCAGAAGCCGATTGAAAGTCAAGAACAATCATCAAATCCACAGTCGAAGAAGAAGATGTTTTGTAGGTATTTCAAGTGCAATAATTATGCGATCAAAGATTGTCGAATTTTCCAAGCGAAGAACATAGCCAAGCAACATGATCAACAAGCAAACACAGTTTCATCATCTCCCCAAGTCGAAGTGGACGAAGGTGCATGCATGGTCAAAGATCAAAGTGCATTTTTGGATGATTCATGGTTTCTTGATTCTGGAGCAACTCAACACATGACCAATCAACGTGATATCTTCAAATCCTACATGCCTTACAGCACAAAGAAATTTGTTCATCTTGGTGACAATAGTACTCACACTATTGAAGGTGAAGGTACTGTAAGATTGTGATTCCAACATGATCAATTCAAATTACTATCAAAGGTCTTATAAGCTCCTAAACTCTCTACAAATCTGCTATCAATAAGTAGAATTATAGATTTAGGTCATAAGGCAGAGTTTGAATCTGATCAATGCAAAATTATTGATAGGAGTGATAAGATCCTTGCACTCAACAAGAGGCAAAGTTACTTATATAGATTGGCACATTGCTATTCAGAGTCTAGTCAAGTCTTGAAAACCTCTGTTCTAGTCAATAAAGCATTACTATGGTATCATCGCTTAGGACACTTGAATCATGCATCTATTTTGAACATGTCCAGACAATCCATGGTTATTGATCCCAACTATCCTTCTAGTAAGGTCGATCTGGTTGTCTATCATAGCTGCATCTTTGGAAAGTAGGCTAGGATCTCTTTTAAATCAAACCATATGCATGCAACAAAAGGTCTGTTAGATGTTGTTCATACAAATATATGTATTCCTATGCAAACTCCTTCATTGCTAGATGCAAAGTATTTCATTACCTTTATTGACGAATTCTCCAGAAGAACAGTTTTTTATTTCATTAAACAGAAATCAGAGGCCTTCATCAAATTCAGACAATTCAAAGAGCATGATGAGAATCAAACTGGAAAACGAATCAAAGCATTGAGGTCAGATAACAGGGGAGAATACATCTCCAACTAATTCAAGGAGTATTGCTTTAACAACGACATTGAACAACAATACATCACCTCCTATTTGCCTCAGTCAAGACGATGTTGCAGTTCAGCAAATATAGTATGATTAAAACGATCAACTTCCTCTATTACCCAAAAGCTCTTCAAGTACTAGCAGACCACTTAATCGGTATATCGACAAGTTTGTAGCCTACCTTGTTCAAGAACCAATGTCTGTCCAAGAGGCACTCAGTCAGCTTGATTCCGATCTCTGAAAAGAAGCTATGGATAAAGAGTATTCATCTCTTATCAAGAGCCAGACATGGACGATTGTCAAATTACCTGCTAGTAGAAATGTAGTTGATTGCAAATGGATTTTCAAAGTCAAGTACAACGTAGATGGAAGCATCAACAGAAGAAAGGCACGACTTGTCGCGAAAGGATTTTCTCAAGTATACAACGTCGATTACACTGAGACCTTCGGTCTAGTAGTCAAGCATTCTTCTATTCGACTTTTGCTATCATTTGCTGCTGGAGCAGATTTGGAAATACATCAAATGGATGTATAGACAACATATCTCAATGGAGTTATCGAAGAAGACATATACATGGTGCAACCCGAAGACTATATTATTGAAGGTAAACAAAATCATGTGTGTAAACTCCATAAGGCACTTTATGGCTTGAAGCAATCTGCTCGAGCATGGTTTCAAAGGATCAATACTTTCTTTATTGATCATGGGTACACACCTAGCTCTTCAAATTCAAACATTTACTTCAAAGCAGTGCAATAGTCTTTTACCATTATCACTTTATACGTGGATGATACATTGCTTTTCACCAACAATATCGATCTAATAAAAGAGGACAAGAAAATGCTATCTTCCGAATTCGACATAACCGATCTGGGCACTACCTTGGTATACAAATCCACAGAGACAGAAAACAGAAGTTAGTCTACATTACTCAACAGAGGTACATTTGGTTGAGAAATTTACTCTCAGATATCGATCTGAATCAATATGCACCGATGACATTATTTTGTTATAATCAAAGTGCCATCGCTTTATCAGCCAGTCCTAGACACAATAACATATTGTGCAGATTCCGACGTGGGCGTCCGACGTATGTTCAAAAATTTTATAATCCATCACAATCCGACACGTCGAAATCCGACGTCCCAGTAAAAAATTCAAAAATCAGAGTCCGGTGATCGAGAAATATGGGTGGCAACCAATTTTTGAAAGGCACTTTGAAATCCGACATGTCGGATTCTGACATTCAAACATGGATATGACCTAGCATAGTTTTTCCAACAAAAAAATACATGTAATCCGATGTCCACGTCGGCAATCCAAAAAAACCTATCCACGGCATATGGCGTATGTCGTCCAAGCCTAAATGGGCACAAATGTCGGATTCCGAAGTGTTTGGAGGACATCAGAATGCGACGTCTATTTCAATCCTCGAATTCGCGCGATCCAGCGCCTTCTCTCTCACTTTGTTTTTTGCAGGTTGGAGCATCTTTGGAGCGATTGAGAGCGGTTGAGGGCGATTGAAGATGAGTGTTTGAGGGCTTGAAGATTAGTGCTTGAAGATCAGTGTTTGAGGTTGGTGCTTGATTTTTGTTTGTTTTGCTTTTTGTTTGTTTGTTTGAGGTTGGTGTTTGTTTGTTTGTTTTGAGAAGAGATAGAGAGTGTGTGTGTGTGTGTGTGTGTGTGTGTGTGTGTTTTTAAATTTTGCATTGATTTAAAATGGTCTTGTAATAGATTATTAGTATTATTTAGAATAGTTTGGTAATAATATATTATTAAATCTGCAATTTGTGAGAGAGAAAGAGAGAGAAGAGGTGGAGTGTAGATGTATGCTTGAAGATATTGAATGATTTTGGAGTCTTTTTTAAAAAATAAAGTTTTAAGAGAGAGAGAGAGAGAGAGAGAGAGAGAGAGAGAGAGAGAGAGAGAGAGAGAGAGAGAGAGAGAGAGAGAGAGAGAGAGAGAGAGAGAGAGAGAGAGAGAGAGAGAGAGAGAGAGAGAGAGAGAGAGAGATAAAAAATTGACTGAATAGAGATCTATTTGTGAATAGAGAGACATCAAAAAAAAAAAGATACAATCATTTTACATGTAAACAACCCGTTGGATTTTTTTTTATTGATATCAATATAGATTCTTACAATCAGGTTGTGTCCATAGTGTAGTACTGGAATGCAGTTTTCTATATTGATAAAAAGACTTGATGATTGGCATGTATTTGTTGATAGTGAATATCAATGTTCTTCCATAAGTTGGATTGTTTCACCAATATCTCTGTATTTGATCTTGAGCTCATGTCTTTTACGTACTTGCATACAACTAATACAAAGTTAGTTACAATTAGTACAAAGATTGTATTAGTTTGAAAGTACATCATCTTGTAGGAGCAATAGTTCCCGCCGGATGTAGTTTGGACTCCAATTTTCTTCCACCTCAACACACATCAAAACGACATCATTGTATATAATTTCAGTATTTTTTTGTTTTGAATGTCCACTGGCTTTCAAGTCTTGATTGAGTGGCACCCATTTACCTTTATTTTTTTCCATCTTTGATAATGGAAGCATAAGTGTTGGAGAAAGAGAGATGAACGAGTTGAGAAAGGTGTCGTATGTTGGAAATGAAAAATTAGCTCAAAGAGGTAAGACAAACAGGAACGAGAAACGAACGAGAAACAAGAAACAAAACACGAACAAGAAACAAACTCGAACAGAAAATGTTCGTGCACAGTGGAATGAGCTATACAACTCTCTCTGTAAGCATGACTATGCCTATCAGAATGAACAGAACTTTAGTGATAAAAATCACGGTCATTTAGATTACGCAGCCAAACATTAATAAATGAATGAAGGGCCAGAAGCATGGTTTGTCGCGAATGATTCATGAAGAGTTAGATCGTGCTTGATTGATAATTAGTTGCAAAAGATTCGCAAAAGACAAGACTAAATGTTAGTCATCTATTACCAGAAAGAACAACTAGAAAGATCAGACAGAATGAATAATAAGCATAGAAATATTAACACAGATCTGAACGTTAAACAAAGAATTGTATCAGATTAAGTATATCTAGTATACATCTCAATAATGCGGTAGAGCACAAGACAATAGCGGACAAAACCTCGTGCCCTACGAAGCTTATACAATTTGTAAAGGAATAAAACCTTATTCTTGACAATCAAAAAATGAATGTGCAAGGCATCTACTTCGTCTATCTTTCTGATAAGCTTCTGAAGCTAATTTACATACACTTCATTTTCTCATCATCTTCTTTATTATTCTCTTCAACGTGAATACACATTGAGGTCGACGAATTGATCCTCGATAAAGACTGTATCCCGGCTATACAAGATTTGTTGGGTATCAGGATCATACAGCTTATAAGTACTTTCAGATGAAGTATATCCGATCAGGATGGCCTTGAGACCTTGGAAGTCCAATTTCTTTCTTTTGTCTTTTGGGATCTATGCATAAGCAATGTACCCAAACACTCTTAGGTTTTTCAAAAAAGGCTTAGAGCCTGTTGACACCTCGTGGGGTGTCTTGCCTGAGAGAGCCTTGGTCGAACATCTGTTCTGGACATAAGCTGCAGTGGAGACAGCTTCAGCCAAGAAACTCTTGGGCAATGATGCATGCGATAGCATACATTTGGCAGATTCAACCAGAGTACGGTTCTTCCCCTCGGCTAAGCCATTAGACTGAGGACTGTAAGGAGTGATGAATTGCTGCTCAATGCCTTGGCTTTGGCAGTACTCCTTAAACTCAATAGAGATATATTCTCCACCGTTGTCTGACCTGAGGGCCTTGATCATCCTTCTAGTCTCCTTCTCTGCATGCTCCTTGAAAATTCTAAGTAGTTGAAGGCTTCTGATTTCTTCTTTATGAAATATACCATAGTCCTTCTGGAAAATTCATCAATAAAGGTTATAAAATACTTGGCATCCTTCAGCAAAGGATTTTTCATCGGGCCACAAATATCTAAATGCACAACATCTAACAATCCTCTAATAACATGTTGATGGCTTGACTTGAATGGTTTCCTAGTCTGTTTACCAACTAGACAGTCTTGACAGACAGGTAACTCGCCTTTTTCGCAAGGATAGTCGCGATCAAGAACAATAGATTGTCTAGACATTTGCTGTATAGCATCATAATTTAAATGACCAAGTCTATAATGCCAAAGTAAACCTTTATTTGAATGAATAGAAGTACTTAGAGCTTGACTAGAGGCAGAAAAGCAATGACTCAATTTGTACAAGTATCCATGTCTCTTCCAAGTGCTAGGATCTTGTCTATCCTATCAACTACTTGACACTGATCAAATTCAATTTCTACTCTATGTTCTAGATCTATGATTCTGCTTACAGAGAGCAGATTCGTAGATAAATTTGGTACATAAAGAACTTTAGAGAGTAGCTTAGACTGATCATTAGAAAAGCTAATCTTACAGTGCCTTCACCTTTAATAGCTTGTGTGCTATTGTCACCAAGGTGGACATATTTCAGGTGACTGTAAGGTGTATAGGACTTGAAACAACCAATGAGGCTAGTCATATGCTGAGTGGCTCCGAAATTCAGAAACCAAGAACTTTCGCCAGATGCTCCTTGATGGCTGGTCATGAAGGCATCATAATCCACTTCTTGAATAGGCTGTGGAGTTTCTGCAGCTACATTTGTCACTTGAGTCGACTGTCCCTTCCTGTTATTCTTTGCTTGAAGTATCCGGCAGTCTTGTATTTCGTGGTTATTTCATTTGTAGTATCTGTAGAACAACTTCTTCTTTGTTTGTGGATTCGACTATTCCTTGTGCTGAGCTAGTTTCTGGTCTGACTTTGATTGCTTCGGGTCTTTCTTCTTCTTCTACTTTGTCGTGCTCTTGTTGGTGTACAAGGCGTGAGAATCAGTCGAGGAACTTGAGGCTTCGTTCCTCCGCATGTCTTCCTACAATAACATAGTAATGACTTTCAAAAGAGTCAATTCTAGATGAGTCGTGATGATTATCACCCAGTTGTCGTAAGAGCTTGGCAAGCTTGTAAGCAGTTGCATCACTGCATCTTGATCGTCTATGACAGATCCAACAACAGCCATTTGTATTAGCAGGTTCTTGAATTGATTAATATGATTCTGTAGAGAATCACCATTCGTCATCTTGAGGGAGTAAAATTTCTTCTTGAGATGTAGCTTGAAAGCTATATCTCGCACTTCGTATAGTGTGCTCAAGGTGTCTTAGACTTCTTTCGATGTCTGAGCCTTGGATACATGGCCAATCTGGATATCCGTGATGTTGAGGATGATCAGCGTGAAAGCCTTTCTATCCTTCAGCTTCCATCTGCTTCGGGTTTCCCTTCTGCACCTGTAACAATGTCGTCATACAATTCTTTAGCCATTAGTATAGTTTCTTAAATTTTCACAGATGGTAATTAGCTCCATCAAGCTTGTCCATGATAGGACTAGGTTTCCCTTGGGAATCCATGTGGAAGAATTAGTCTAAGTGATAGGAGAAACTATCAGTGACTTAAGTATAAAACTCTGATACTGAAAATACAGAACAAGAAAACAATTACTCTATCGGCTAGTAGAGTCTTGTACTGTGGAAGCTTATCAAGCTATGAAAATAGCTCTGATACCATGTTGGAAAGAGAGAGAAAAAGAGGGAGGACGAAAGGTGTCGTATGTTAGAAACGAAAATTAGCTCAAAAAGGGTAAGACGAACGGCGAACGAGAAATGAAACACAAAAAAAAAAACAAAATCGAACGAGAAACAAACTCGAACAGAAAGTGTTCGTGTGTAGCGAAACAAGCTATATGACTCTCTCTGAAAGCATGACTACGCCTATCAGAACAAACAGAATGTTAGTGATGGAAATCACGGTCATTTTGGATTAGCAACCAAACATTAATAATGAAGCGCCAGAAGAATAATTTGTCACGAATAGCAAGACAAATTATGTGTCGTGAATGATTCGCGAATAGCTAGACTGTGCTTGACCGATAATTAGTCGCGAAAGATTTGCGAAAGACAAGACTAAATGCTAGTCGTCTATTGCCAGAAAGAGCAACTAGAAAAATCAGACAAAATGAATCATAAGTATAGCAATATTAACACAGATCTGAATGTAGAATAAAGAACTGTTATTAGATTAAGTATATTGAGTATACATGTCAATAATGCAGTAGAGCACAAGACAAGAATGGACAAAACTGCATGCTCTACGAAGTTTATTCAATTGGTAAAGAAATGAAACCTTATGACTGACAATAAAGAATCAATGCTCAAGGCATCTACTTCGTCTATCTCACTGATAAGCTTCTGCTGTTTCTCTACATGCGCTCTTCTCTTCTCATCTTATTCGTTAGAACTCTATCATCCAGCATTCGACCTCTCACCTTTTGAAAAATGTATTTTATATCTATATACATAGTGTTATAGGTGTGCAGATGAAGAAAGTACATGGTGGATGTGCTGTTTGTAAGAGATCATGGGTGGCTACAATCGTTGTTCAGTTTGTTAGCGCAGCTGCATGGGGTGAGCGTGAAGAGGGTGTGACATCAGTCTTTTCTTTTTGTCTTTTCATCGCTTGTGAGAATTTGCATGTTAATATGCAGACTGCGCGACAACGCGAGTAAATATGCAGCATGAATGGAGGCAGATTAAAATGGGATTTGGGAGAGTAGAGAAACCAAATCCAACAGTATATAACATCAAGGACCCCACAACCAAATGGAGTGGCTGAAAGGAATGATAGGACTTTATGTGGAAGTGCTAAAGCTATGAGGTTAAGTGCTAATCTTGACAAACCATTTTGGGATCAAGCTTTGTTGTGTGCCAATTTCTTGTGCAATAGGTGGCCGAGTGCTATTTTGGATGGAAGGACACCTTTTGAGATGCTATTCAAGAAGAGGCGGAGTGTCACTTTATAAGAACCTTTGGATGCACATGCTATGTCAACATTACTCTTGATGATAGGACCAAGAAGGATCCATTTTCAAGAAGAGGTATTTTTGTTGGATATAGTGAGGTGAGTAAAGCCTACAAGGTTTACATTCCTTCTACAAACAAAGTGATTGTCGGTAGAGATGTCATTTTTTTATGAGGGGAACATTCCAAAGGTGTCTTCAAGCATGATTGATGGTAGAGTGGATGGATATAACATTCTTGATGTTGATGAGAAGGATCCTACTTTGGATGGTGGTGATGATGGACCTTCATCATGTCAAAAGCCAAGGAGAACATTAAGAGAAAGACAGGTACCTTCAAGGCTCACATATGATCAAAAGTGTAAGCAAATAGTTTCTGGAAATTATGTTGCTTTCCTAACCTCTTTGGATGAGCCTACAAGTGTAGATCAAGCAAGGAAAAAATAGGAGTGGATCCAAGCAATGGATCTTGAGTATCGATCTCTTATGAAGAGTGGAACATCTTTTGGAGGATCTTCTTGTGTACATGGAGCTATGCAAGTGGATGGATGTTATATTTCTGTAAAATCAAGTATTGGATCTGGAAAACAAAGTTTGTTCAATGACTTTGATGATCAAGTTGAAGATCAAGAGGTTGATCTCAAAGCGCTTCAACTAGTCAAAAGGGAAGTTGGCAATTTGGAGCTAGTCAAGAGCATCAAAGGAGAGCTAATTGGCAAAGGTGTTATGGATCTATTTTTGCAGCATATTGAAGACTCAAGTAAGGTCAAAGGAGCAGCAAGGAAGTTTTTTTCAAGTCTACTTTACTTGTTAATCCCATGTTTGAGCAATTGCATGTGGATGTGTGCAAATTGTCAAGATATGGTAAAACTAGTTACATTGGTGAGCATTGTTTTGATGTTGGACTTGTACTAGCATTCTTGGCTGGTTTTGCTGATGGAAATTAAGCTATTGGAGGCTCATTATGTCACTCATTCATGGCCAAGTCATCAAGTGATCATGGCATCTTATGGCAAGATGGAGATGGAAGCTCATTCATGGAGTATCATGGTGGATACAAGGCAACAAAGGACAAAGGAGGAGAGACATGCAAGCAAAAGTTGATCACTGTAGAAACAAAGTATTTCTGATTACAAAGCCTTGCTATCTTTCAACCCTTCACTTGATGAAGATGTTCGCAAACTCAAATATCTGGAGACACGAAACACGAAAAGTTTCGTGAACACAAAAGTCAACGAAGACGAAGACGAACGGTTCACGAACACGAAGAATCCACGAACGAGATTCCTTTGCGATCCAGCAAGAGAGAAAGGTAGACAAGGTAAGTGAAACCAACGGTGGAAAGGAAACCCATTCTATCCTCACTCTTCAAGGAGTACCACCAGAGATCACGCAAGTACCCAAAAGTATAGAGATCTGACCTGATAGCATGACATCAGCAGATACTTCCTAGGTCGTGGCTATTCTGCCACTCTTGTAATTCCCCGATTAGTTGTAGATGTTTAATCACTCTAATATTAGGTTTACATAGAGAGACCATACTTACTGGATAATACTTGACATATATCAGAACATAATACATAGAGTGTAAGCAAAGAGACAAAAAGAAGTCTGATGCTAGTAAGCAATCAAGACAAACACAGAGAGAAGCTCCACTTGCGTGCGAGAAGATAATTCTATCTAGGATTAGAAGATCCAATTGTCCACTAGTGAAGCAAGACTACTACTCGTGAGAGGACTGTGCTTCTCTCACGCCAATGCACTTCGTGGATTCGCATGCAATGCCCTAAAGAAACCAGAGAAAATCAATATAGATTATTTTTCTAGTTGTGTGTGATCTTGGATATCGAATGCTTATGCTATTATGTCTGAGTTTTCTTGTTCTCTTTAGAATTCTGCACCTTGGTTGAAATGAAGTCAAATTTTATATTAATTTTATGAATGTAGATCAGTAGTAACTGACTACTTTCTGGAGGATTGTAGGAGTGTTTCCGCTGGCAGTGCCAAGCGAACGCATCTGAACTCCATCCGAATCTCAAAAGAGAGTCGTGAATTTTTTTGGGAATTTTCTTCTCATGATTCTCATCAGTCGTATCGGAGCAGCACACGATTTCCAATAGTGGTATCAGAGCATCTCACAATTACCAACAGTGGTATCAGAGCATCTCACGATTCCCAACAATGGTATCAGAGCCCATCCTGTCATATTCTGACATAGCCGAGAAGCTAGCAGATCCAGGAGGCAAGCATTCAGACAATCAACCATCAACAAGAAAATAGACTTCAAGAAGCAATGACTTCAATCAGTAGCATGTAGAACAATATCTGCACTATACTTAATTCTTCAAGATCTAACTTTCTAGCCTGGAAAGTTAAGACATCTTTGATACTCAAGGGCGAAGGATTCTTCCCCTGGGTGGATGGCACAAAAGAAATGCCTACGACAACAGGCAAGGAGCTACGCGAATGGAGGGAGAAAAATGACAAGGCAGTAGCCTTGCTATCATCTTTCATCGAAGATAGCCTTACACTTGACCTGGCTACACTCTCCAAGGCTAAGGAGATGTGGGATGCACTGCTCACAAGATTTGAAACGAAATCAAGAAGTCAGATTATGATGTTGGAAGATCAGTTGACGAATCTACAGCGGGATGGAAAAGACCTCATTTCTTTCATGAGAAAGATGAAGGATCTGTTTCTATCACTACACAACTCAGGAGGAGAGAATGCAGTATCAGCTGAGAAGCAGCTCACATATATGTTGAGAGCCTTACCCAGATCTTTCCAGACAACAAGAACCCTGCTCACGAAAGATCCTACCATGAATCTCGAAAAGACGATTGTCGAGATTCGAGAAGAAGTTGAGGCCAGAGATCATCTTGATCACAAAGATGGTTCTGTACGACAACAAAGAAAAATCAAAGAAACAAAGTTTTGAGTAAATTCAAATTCGAATAGTTGGGTACATTGAATCTAGACCCAAAATTAGTAGGGTTAGCATTTTGGTGGGAAAGCCAAGTGGCCAAATAGGGTTTGGATCTGTTATAAAAGGATGTAACTCATGGAGAGAGTGAACTTCTCTCTTCTCTATCTCATTTCATACTTATACATGGTTCTCTTGGGTTCTACTATCCATTGGTGCACTATCTTGGTGATTGCTTGCAATTCTATGTGTAGAATGATCTATATCTGCTATTTTTGGATCCACACGTGTGAAATACAGTAGCTTGTTGGTTTTGTATGGACAACAACAATACTTTATCATTTCATTCAAGTTTGATCAAGTTCTATTGGTGTTGCATCTCATTTTGTGTGTAGATGCTGACTTTTCTACATTGGTGAGATTGGTAGTGTATTTCTCTTTCTAACCAAAGATCGTTCAAGTAGATTGGATATTAAGGATCTGAAATCTTTCACATTGCCCTCGGTATACTGAAGCTAGTGTGAGGTTATACCGAGGGTCAGACAGATTCTTGAAAATTTTGAAAAGACTAACATTTTCACAAAATCGGAGACCAAGAGGAACCATGGATGCAATCAATATTTGCAATGAAAAAAATGCAGAACGTCAATGGATACAAAATATATATCATAATTATCAATGGATCTTGATGCATCCATCCTCAAAAGACGCTTTTCGGAAAAGAAAAAGATTGAATAACATATATAGAAGCTCTTGGAAAGACAGGATAATGAATTTTAGAGTATCAGCTATCGGTCAATCTATCACGAAAGTTTTAGTTCAACATGCTTATCTTCACAAAGAGCTCAAAATTGAGCATTTGAACCTAAATGATAGAAAAAAAAATGCAATTTTAAGTATACGATTAGTATGTGCATATTCATATTTAATTCCTTTAGTATTAGCATTTTTTTATATCAAATTTTTCTCATGATATTTTTGCTGGTTTTGCAGATTTATATCCATCAAATTTCATTGAATGGCAACTAGTTCAATCGATTGTAGGAATAATTGATGTCATTATTACATTCTGATATTGGTATTTTACAATATAGAGGTCAATTTCCAAAATTTCTTTTAGAGTTGGAAATTTTTTTTTTTATGATCACACTTGTATTCCTAATAGAAATGGTAGTGGGTAGATTAGAGCCATATCCTCTACCAGATTTTTCGATTGAGAAATGGATTTATCCAGATCTAGCAATTTCAGAAAGTTTTCGATCTAGACTTTATATGGATATTCAAAGTATATTAAAATATAGCACTGGTTCAAAGAATAATATAAGTTGGTATCTCTCTTTTTCTATTTTTGTTGATTTTTTTTTCAAATGCAATATTCGGTGAACGAAAACAATGTTGATTTGTAAGGATTTGAGTGAAGAAATAATCGTCGAGTTGTTGGATGATGGTTGGGATACGAAACGAAATCAGCAAGTTGAGTGCAGAGTATGTAACTCATCAATGACATTTAGATATCACATTGAAAAACAAATGCTCACTTTGCTCCTGTATTATAGAATATTGATAAAATGCAAAAATGAGTGGAAGCCACTTGATCAAGATTTTGCAATAAACCACCAAGAGCAACTTCAAATAATAGTGAAAAAAAATAACAACATTCTTGCTATGGTTGAGGTTGAGAAAGATTGGTGTCTCAATCACATTCGATCGGAACTAGAAATGTTGCAATTCGATCTACCTCAGTTTTATTGTCTCCTGCCAAAAATGCATTATCTCCATTGGGGAGACCTATGTGCATTTGAACTGAAAAAAAACAAAAACACAAGTACATGTTATTAATAAAAGGATAAGTTTTTAGGAATTATGAATACCTGAATGTTATTGTTAACAAATAGATTACCTCCAGCAGATTCGGAAGCTTATCTTGTTGTGCAAGCCAATTGAAAAAACATTTGGCATTGAATACAATATACCAACCACAGTTGACAGAATCAACCTGTTGGGAGGACTGTAGTATTCAAATATATATAAAACTTAGTAACAAAATTTAAAGTTTATGCAATATCGGATCAATGCGCACTAGATGATATTAAAATCTACAAAGGCAACAAGCATGTGTTGAACCAATATCAAGAAAAACATTGACGGAATATCGAATTAGTGCACGCGATATGCTCTTGGTAATCTACAAACACTGAAAGCGCGCGTTGGACCGATATTAAAAAATTCTTACCTTAGTATAAACCATTTTGAGCTTTGTATAGGCTGTTGCACCTGGTACTTGAAAGAGTTCCAGAATTTTCTTTATATGGCTCCTCACTATTTTGTGGGTGTGTGTAATAGAGTTTATCTTTAGACAAATTGGATTACACACACCCTCATCATTGACATATAAGAATAGCACATATAAGCCCCAGTGTTCACTACAATTTGAAAACAATATGTTTTTGAGAATATATATAAACTCACAATTCATATTAAAAATCATCTTAATCCAACACTTAAGATGTTCTTTGTAAGCTTTGGGACAAAAAAAAACATTGTTGAGAAAGAGATCTTTGGAAGATGCAAGCTTAAAGGAAATAATCCCTACTCCTTCAATATTGCACTCATGCTCACTTGCAATGTATATGGTCTTCTTGACTCCATCAAAAGGCATAATAGATGAAAAAGAGTGCTTGGAGCCACACATATGTGAAGATGCTCCACTATCAATTTACCATGAGTGATCCTTGTTGAAGGTGGAAGAGGAAAAACTTGATGCCATAAGAAAGCCTTCTCTATCACTTGCAATATAGTCTTCTTTCTCATTGGTGATGTTGGCTTTCTTGAGTTGATTCTTCTTCTTGAAGCAATTGGTGGCATATTGTTGGAGTTTAATCTTCTCCTACTCATTCCTTCGCCCTCCTTCATCTCTCAAGAATTCTCTCTCTCTGAATCAGTCTGCAAAAATACATGCAAAGTCGAATAAGACAGAATCGCAAAGCTATCAGTCTGACCGAAGAGCACCGTTAAATCGACGTTTACGGAGAAACACGACTTCAACTTGTGAAGGCAAGGAACCGCAAACCGTAGGGAGTTGTTAAAACACGTAGGTTACTATCTACGAGCACTTGCGGAATCTTCAATGGCAATGGAATGTAAAATCCCATCGACCACCACAAGTGACCTTCTCACGATCTCCTACGATGGAAAGAGCCATGATCAAAGTCACCGGAAAATATCTCCAACAAAGTTTGTAAACGGAATCTCTACTCTCCTCACCGTCAAACACCATAAGTACCTTACTTACGACTATCAACAAAGTCGACGAATGACAATGGACCAAAACAACGTGAGTTACAGCTTGCGAGTTCCTACGAAGTCTACTAACGACTGTTAACCCATCTCATCGTCCAACACCATAAGTCATTACTTACAGTCACCAACGAAGGAAGCAAACGAACAGCAGCTGAACGAACAACTTCGGACAAGATTATGGCCATAATGCGTTCTGATTTCTTATATATCTACAGATTTGCTATTGTTCAATCTTTATGTTCTTGTTGAATGCATTTGTCTCTCACTCTCTTATACACAAACACGGTTATCAGAAGTAGAGGATCGCATGGTTGTCCAAGATGCCTAATGTTTTGCAATCCTTTTGTTATGGCAATTTAAACTCATTTTTTGATAACCTAAAAGACAAGCTCTTAACTCCATTCTCCAAGAAATCCACGTTCTTGAAATTGCAGCTATTAATGTGTTCATAGTCTTCATTGTTTTTCTTATTGTTGGTAGAGACATCATTTTGAGGAAGAAGGTACTGACACTCAGAATGAGTGAAGGCACCTCAATCAACGACCATCTGAATGAGTTCAAACAATTGCTGAACCAACTGGCCGCAATAGGTTCCCCTATCTCGGAAGAAGACTCTACCATGTCTCTTATTGCCAGTCTTCCATCCTCCTACGATAATTTAGTGTTGTTTCTGAGCGATACCCCTACGCTGTCTCTCCAAAAATTGATAGCAAGTTTGTTGCAGGAATAAGTTAGGAGGAAAAGCTTGTCCACATCTACGAGTACCAAATCCATGACACTCTATTCAAACAAGTATCAATCCAAAAAGAAGAAAGGATTCAAGGATAAGAAGACAAAGGCAGAACAACCAGCAATATTACAACCACAACTGTAGCAGCATAGTCAATCATCATCCAAGACCAAGCTATTTTGCAGATATTGCAAAAGAACCAACCACGACATCAAGGACTGTCGCATCCTCAAGCACAATGAAACAAAGAAGATGCAGCAGCACCAAAAAGGCAACTTTGACACAGTCAGAGGATCTCAAGATGAAGAGAAGATGCTAATGGTACAAGATCAATCCAATAGAGATGCCCATCAATGGTATCTCGATTCAGGTGCTTCTCAGCACATGATGTCATGCAAGGACCTCTTCTCTACACTCACATCTACAGAATCAAATTACATTTTCTTTGGTGACTCCAGTTCACACCAAGTTGAAGGCCAAGGGTCTATTCAATTGTAGTTCTTTGATGGCATCACTAGGCAGCTTAATGGAGTACTTTATGTACCCAAATTAACAAAGAATCTGTTATCTATTAGTAAGATCACAGATCGGGACTATAGAGCTTTGTTCATTGCCAACTGATGTACTATTTTAGATGAGAACTCAAAAGAGATCATCTCTGCTTATAGAGAAGGAAATTTATACATACTGAGTCATGATGTTTCACTTTTTGTGAGTTGTTCAGATGCTTATGGCATCAAAGATTAGGTCATTTAAACATGCGTTCAATCTTGTATATGCATCACAATAAAATGGTCAAGGACATGAATATAATTGTTGTCACCACAGCTAATCAGACTATTTGTGAAAATTGTCTACTAGGAAAACAACCTAGAATAAGATTTCCTAGAGGACAAGCCAAAAGGGCGAAGTCCATCTTGTCAGTGATACATAGTGACTTTGTGGTCCTACGAGCATGCCTTTATTAGGTCAAGCTCTATATTTCATCAAATTCGTTGATGATTACTCCCGATTTGCTAGTGTAATGTTCATTAAGAACAAGTCAGAAGCATTTTGTTGCTTCAAAGACATCAAGCAACCCACACCCTCGCATACAAAAAAGTCGGCTTTCTACAAAATTGCCAAGCTGGATTTACAACTGAATTTACAAAAGGAATTATATTTTAGACATGTCTTTTGAAGCCAAAATTTGACTTGCTGCAGATTCGAAATCTACCAACGCTCACTAATACATTACAAGTCCAATAATTATGGTGACAAACATTGTAACCAGGACTCTACAACTACAATCATGAACTCTACACATCAATATCAGCTACACATTCATCGGATAATTTAGACAAGTATTCTTTGATGTGTGCCACTGATATTTCCGAAATAGCACTACAAGAAAAGGTGAGGTTTATGGCAAGGCTCAGACAGATTTGCAAATTTCGAAAAGACTGACCATTGTTGCGGCATTTTCAAAGAGGGAAGATGAGTGGGTGATGGAATCAAGGGATGTACCTATTGCCTTTGTCTTCTCCCTTGTTTGTTGATCCTTGCTCACCCTCTTTATCCTCCTTGCTCTCCTTATTCTCCTCACATTTGAGTGCTCCTCTTGCTTCTCTTGCTATTGCTCATTGCTTTCTCCTCTTTCTCCTCTACATTTTGCTTGTTCCTCTTGCTCCTATTGCACTTTGCTTGTTTCTATTGCTCTTCCTGTGCACACACATTTTTTTATGTGGCTTCCACATGTCTTTTGATAAATAATGTGATCGAATGTTAACATAGTATGCAATAATCATTTTCGAAATGATTTTTTATTAATTTATATGAAAAAAGTATAAATCGGAAACCTGGTATAGGAACCGACGGTTCTTATAGAAACCCGGTTCGGACCTATTTTCGAAAATCAAAAAAATCGACAATATAGTATAGTAAAGAGATTTGCGAGAACTTTCTACGTACAAAGATCCAAAAGCAAAGAAGAATCGATCAAAAACACCTTGAACTCCTTAATGATGTACTCTTTTGCAATTCATTGTCCAAAATTACATTCTTATCAAGCAGATCATGCAAATCCCCGTTGTTTTCATTACTTTAGGAGTATGGAACCTTGAACCCCTTAACACCCCCCCTCTCCCCCTCGTGCAACCCCTCAATTGGACACAGAAGTAGAACAATATGCAAATCTCAATTTTCACTGGTTTGGGATAACTGAGGAGCGAGGCTAGCCATGCAATGATGCATGTAGGCATGTTTCGCATTACGAGGCGTAATCTGATCCATGTCTATGTGCATCATTACAAGGCTAGCCTCACTCTTCACATGATTGTATTTGGCCTTGTCACAAACCAATGAGCATGGATCACAAAATTGTAGTTGGCCTTGTGACAAATTTAAATGAGTAGAGATTTAACTAGAATGATCTTAAAATTTGGTTTAATTTATCTTGCAGTTGTATTGCTAATTTTGAGAGACTAGTTGCACCAGACTCAAATTTAGTTATTATATACATGTCTTTTATTCGTCTCAATGCATTTATCTAGTTTGTTTTATGTATTGCTGATCATTTCTAATTTTGTGTTTCATCCATTGTCAATTGCCAAGGTGCACTGATGCAAATGGTGAGTTCACGTTCCTAATCTTCAGATGGTGAGGCAGGACCATCACATATAGGACCAGAGGACTTGTTACTCCAGAGAATACCATGCCCATGTGCACGATGTAACAAGCTTATAAGACATGTTTAGTAATTTTGAGACTTGTGCAAGTCTCAATATTAATCTATTCTTCCAAGAACATCAAATTTTATGTTAATTTGTATTATTTTTCTCATTCGTATCCTCATCCACAATAGAAAAATGCATGCTTCATTGGCTAGTTGTTGCAAGAGGATAACCTTGACTAAACAAAAAAAAATGGTTTTCTCATATTCTATTCAAATTCAATTATGCTACAAAAGAAAAAAAACTAAAATTGCATATCCGCAGGTATCTTTGATGTCTTATTAAGTGTCTATTGAATTTTTCCCTTATTGTTTCTACAATATAAAATAAGATGTTGTGCATGGAATTTTCTGAATCACGTATAACATGAAATAAGGACTTTTTATGTATTCTTTAAATTTTTAAATACTCATCAAATACATTATTTTAATTTTGTCAATCATAACAAGATCACAAAAATAGTGTACTAAATTATTCATGAAGAAGTTTAATTAGTCAAAGTTGAATGAATTATATTGACCTTTGTCACATGCGTGTACCATGCTAGAAACTTTATCGTACATTTTCAACTTGATTCATAGATCATTATTGACACCATCCTTCTCCGTGAGAACTTGCTGACAGATTCCTCTGCACATATTTTCTAGCATGTGTGTAGACTGGCAGTTTTGTGAAAGATATGGACAGCGAGAAACCAGCAAGTGTTTGAGAAGGAGCCCTCTTCTTATTGGCAGTGACTTGTATTAGACTTGCTATGTTTTTCCTACATACCACTTAAGTTAGTTTTAGTTTGCTATCCTACGTGGTATGCTATCTTGGCAGCCTTTGGGATTTGTAAGTAAATATGGACCTCGGACTAACTGCAGTTTGGAAGCCGTAGTGCTATTAAGCTTTTCAAAAAAAATAAAAAATAAATTGATATATCATAGATTAAGTGATTGCATAACAAACATGAAGACAAACATGAAATTGCTTTATAAAAATTCATATTATAGTTTCAATATAAGATAAGAGAATTTTTGCATCAATACAATAGGCATATAAGTTTGCAAAGCATGTTGAGCATTCCATAAATTGAAGGCAATTTCCATGCTTAATCAACATTATTGACGCTCTTGTCCTCAATTTCCTTTCTCTTTCTCTTCCTAGACACGATCTCTTGCTCAATTTTCACTAAGGCTATCTTTATTCAGACCACGGTAAATCACCATAACAATTGTTTGACCTCTAGTGTGAGAAGAGCGAGGCTTTCTTATAAGTGATTTCAGTAATTGTTATAGTACTTGATCAACATCAAATTCCTCATATATGGATTGAAATTTTGTGACTTCCATTTTTTGTGATGTGGCACACCATCAAACATTGATGTCTTTGATGGAGTTGCAGGTAGAATATAGTTCCATGGTGTTGAGAAGGGGCTTGCAAAGGAGATTCATGAACCTTCATTGGAGTGTGTTGTTGCTATGTTTACAAAGTCTTTTGGTAAAGTGTTTTATTTCCAAGCATCTAGGTGTAGGATGAATTGAGACTTTTATGTTTTTCACTTGGAGACAAGAAGAAGACATAAAAGTCTCAGTATTAATTCATCCTACACCTAGATGCTTGGAAATAAAACACTTTACCAAATTTATTCCTATCAACATCCTACACCTAGATGCTTGATATAAAAAACATAAGACCCCTATATCTAACATAGATAATCTTTTTTCAATTCTTCACACTTTTGCCTTAGATATCTTCTCCTTTGTCCTCCTTACACTTCCCGATTTGCGCATGGCTAGATAGTTTGTAAGATCTCCCTCTACCAATTGAATGCCTCTCCTAGAAAAAACATCATTGCCCAATGTATGTGGTCTTTTTCCCTTTAGTGCATCTTTTATAATACTAGAATAAACTTTAGAAGAAGGAGCTCTTCCTTCTTCAAGTTGCTTAGCTATGACCTTTTTAAATCCTTCAACAATGTCTTCACAAGAAGAGAGTCCAGAATTTGTAATCCATTCTGAAAGATTTGGAATATCCCAACCCGTCTTGATCATTGAACCTTCTCTTCCATTTTTGCTTGGCCCCATCATGATAGGAGAATACTTAGACCATTGCAATTCAATACCAAATAATTTTTCTGTTGTGGGCATTCCACTTGAGCAAAATTACATGGTACACCATATGCAGACATTATGTTATCCATGCTTAAAATTATTCCCATACATTTGAAACCTTGTCCATTGTTATTAACATAAAGAAACACATCTCCCTTATCTTCATTTGGTCCAATAGATTCCATATACCAAGGAGTAGCTTCATAAATTTCCATCCTTACATCTACCTCCACGTCTATTACTGGGAGAATGTCATGACAAGAGATCACTTCCATAGGACTTGTGTTATTTATTTTCGCAAGGCTGATCTCTTTTTCCATGTCTACAATTAATATTAGCAGTGATGAATAAGTAAATAAACGTGTACCATGATAATAAAAAATGTACTGCTTAGTGAGAGCTCATAGTACTAATCATGTCCACTTTATTTACTTGATAGAAGGTTTCTATGAAGGTAGAGAGAAACAACAATAATGGCAGCTGACATGTGATCTATGTGTTTAGGGAGAGCTAGTGTGTATAACCTTGTCTACTCCATTCATGTTTGATGGATGACGTCTGTCAGAATGGAGGGAAGTAGGAAGAAGAGTTGCCCTCATGCGATGTATGTGTGCATACAACCCTGTCTATTTCATTCATGCTTGACAGACGATGTCCGTCAAAGTAGAGAGAAGCATAGTGATGGACTACTTGCAAGAGTTGGTGAAGCATGGCAAGGGGTAGTGCAACAACCTTGTCTACTTCATGCATGCTTGATGGACGGTGTCCGTCATGTTGAAAATTGTCACTTCTCACTTGACATTGGTTCATGTAAATATTGATCAAACATTAGAATATGTTGATGATATGATTTCACACGTGTGGAGCATGTTCCCATGTGTGAAAGGATGTACTTTTCATGTTTGTATATATCCAAATTGATTTTGTATCATTCTAGTTAGTGTGAACATGAAATGACTAGTTTTTAGTCAAGTTGACTAGTCACCTACAAATTAGCTTTTCCTTGCATGTGCATGAGTAAATGCTCCCACATGGCAAGTGGATGTTCACATGTGTGTATAGAGTACTAGAAGATAAGAGTTGACCATTTTCCTTAGATCCTATTTTGTAGGGAATATTCCTATATTCTAGGAGACTAGCTTTTTGGATTTTAGTCATATTCTAGAAGGTCAACTATTGGATAAGGATCAAGGATGGATCAAATGGATAGATATGAGTGATGTGGCACTCTTCACACGTGTGAAGGCCTGCTGGACTGTACCAGACTCATGGATGTACTTGATCCATAAAAGGATCATCATTTTGCTAAGAAAATTGATGAGACTTTTGCACTCTACACTTTTGTGAGATTTCTAGTCATTTGTCTTGTGATTTTTA
Source organism: Diphasiastrum complanatum (assembly GCA_029204225.1). Lineage (NCBI taxonomy): Eukaryota > Viridiplantae > Streptophyta > Lycopodiopsida > Lycopodiales > Lycopodiaceae > Diphasiastrum > Diphasiastrum complanatum. Next base: position 59,621,143 of record CM055102.1, on the reverse strand, counting down.
TGCATGATTGCTATCTAGTATCATTGTACTTGTTGTTTCAGGTGCAGGCCGTACAGTGGACAGTACTCCACACGTGTGAAGCCGCTCTCACTAAAAAATGATGTGTTGATCCATTGCTCTTGCTTAAATCCAAGTGTAGTGAATCTAGATCAAGATCTAATGTGTAGAACTTGATAGATTCATTGATTAAGCAACCAATAACTCTCTATGATTGTAAAGTACAATCATTATTGTCCTAAAAACTGTAAAATTTATAATGGTATCAGAGCTAAGTAAGAGAGTGATCATTGAATCATAAATCTTGTAAAGATCATTGGCAAAATTTGTTTTTTGGCCAATACTAGTGAGGGCGAGTTCTTCTAGAGTGATAGCTTGTAATCATTTGGATCAAAACGACTTGGAGGCTGTGTATGTACTTTTCACACGTGTGAAACCGTACAGAAACTTTCAATTCAAGTTACTTTGTGTTTTTTGGTCCCAAAATCACAATACTAGTTCATTTTTGGTGCTTTTTGAAGCATAGTATTGATCTAGATTCATTCTAACTAATGCCTATGACCAAATAGTGTTTTGGATCATTGAAGCATTTCTTTTTAGAGTCTAAGATCAGATCTAAGAGGCTGATTTGTTCAGATCCTTAGTTGAAGTGAAATCTCTAAGAAAAGTGTAAAGCAATTTTTTTTTTGTGAGAGTGAAAGCTAGAAATTTTTGGTAAGATCTTTGAGTATCATTCAAGCTTGTGTGTTAGTTTGATAGAGACAAGCCTATAGGCATTCTAGTAAGCTTTAGGCCACTTCATAGATCTTTTAAAATTCAAAAATCTTTGTGATTTTTAAAAGAGCATTCATTCTAAAATGTCATCCATGGGTGGATATTTGATGGAATCAAGTGAGAGACTCACTTCCACAAATTATTCCATTTGGAAAGTGAGAATGGAATCACTCCTAGTGATCCATGATCTATATGACATAGTTCAAGGAGTAGAGGAAGAGCCTCAAACTCCCCAAGAACAAGCCAAATACAAGAAGAGAGCAAGATTAGCTCTACATTGCATAAAGTTAAATGTATGCAATGACCTCTTGAAAGAGGTGTCTTCTTGTACCTCATCCAAAGAGGCTTGGGATTCATTAAAGAGCATTTATGAATCCAACAATACTTCAAGAATCCTCATGCTAAGAAATCAAGTTTTCCAAAGCATGAAAGGAAGTGGAGAGAGTGGACAAGAGTATGTTCTTAGGATCAAATCTCTTAACAAGGAGTTAAGTGCAATAGGAGAGAAGATCCAAGATCAAGAACTAGTACAAATCATTTTGAATGGTCTAAGTGATGAGTTTACCAACTTAGTCCAATCATTTGCCATTCAAGACTCTCTTCCATCCATTGAAAAGTTGCACAATGTTCTTGTGGCCGAGGAGAGTAGGCTTCTACACCTCAAGACAAGAATGGATAGCATGTCACTTAATGGAGGAGAGGAGAAAGCTAACTTTACATCTAAAGGCAAGAAAAAGCAAAATCCATTCAAGAAAAATCAAGGCAAGGAGGCCGAGATGAAGAATGGAGGATCTACCTCCAAAGGCAAAGTGAAGAACAAGGCAAAACTAAAGTGTTTCTTTTGTGGAAAGAAAGGACACTTTGCCTCAGAATGCTACTTGAAGAAGAATCAACAAGCCAAAGGAGATCAAGGGAACATTGCTCAAGAGGAAGAATATGAGGATGGATTCAACACATCCTTAATGGTTGCATCTACACCAACTTCAAGTCAAGACACATGGTGGATAGATAGTGGGGCTAGTTCCCACATGTCCTTTAACAAGCATTATTTTTCTACTCTTCTATCTTGTAATGACTCTAAGAAGTCAATATACACTGCTAGTGATCAAGCATGCAAGATAGATGGCATAGGATCTATACCTCTTTGTTTAGGCACATCTAAAAGGATAGATCTAGATAATGTTTTGTATGTTCCTACCATTTCAAGAAACTTGCTTAGTGTAGGACAATTAATGGACAATGGACTAGATGTACATTTCAAGAATGGAGTTTGTTCCATCTTGAAAAATGATAAGTGCATAGCTAGTGGCATTAAGCAAGGTAGACTTTTCAAGTTGGATGCTAATGTTGCAAGTGAAAGTGTGAACTTGGCTAGGGAGGAGCTAACTCAAGTGGAGCTTTGGCATAAGAGATTAGGCCATCCTAATCTTCAATCTATGGAGTCAATGGCAAGCAAGGAACTAGCTCTCGGCCTACCAAGAGCTTTCAAGAAGTGTGGAAAAATGTGTGAGGCATGTGGCCTTGCAAAGTCACACAAATCTTCTTACAAGAAATCTTCATCAAGATCTCTCTCTCCCTTGGATCTCATACATTCTGATGTACATAGTTTTTCACATGCAAGTAATGGAGGTGCCTTGATGTATGTAACTTTTATAGATGATTGTACTAGATTCACATGGATTGAGTTACTATCAAAGAAAAATCTTGTTTATGAAGCTTTCATTAAGTTCAAGTCTCTAGTAGAGAAACAACTTAGTACTTCTATCAAAGCACTAAGATGTGATAATGGAGGAGAGTACACCTCCAATAAAATGAAAGACTTTTGTGAGATCAATGGTATTAAGTTACAATACACTTGTTCCTACACCCCTCAACAAAATGGGGTGGCCGAGAGGAAAAATAGGAGTCTATGTGAGTGTGCAAAGTCCTTGAGGCTTGATGCATCACTTCCCATCTCATTTTGGGGAGAAGCCATAACATGTGCTAATTATTTATGTAATAGACTTCCTAGTAGTGCTATAGATGGGATCTCACCTTATCAAGCCTTGTTTGATAAGAAACCCAATGTAAAATATTTTAAGATCTTTGGATGTACTTGTTATGTACACATTCCTTTGGAGACTAGAAGGAAAGAAGATGCTACCTCCTTCAAAGGAATCTTTGTTGGCTATGGAGAAAATAGCAAGGGATATAGGATATATGATCCTACATCCAAGAAAGTAAAGGTAAGCAAGGATGTACTTTTTGATGAGTCACAATTTGCTAAGAGCTTGTCAAATGGATCTAACCCATTGTGCATTGAAGATCTTGACAAATCCGAGGAGGATCTTGACAAACCCGAGGAGGATCATGACAAACCCAAGGATGGAGATTTGGATCCAAGTCAAAAGGGGCCAAGAAGATCATCAAGGAGCAAGGCCGAGCCCTCAAGGCTTACCTATGTGGACAAGGGAAAGCAAAAGGAAGGCTCTACATCTTCTACCTCTTACTCTTTTTTAGCTACATTGATTGAAGAACCATCATCTTTTGAAGAAGCATGTAAATCTAAAGTTTGGAGAGATGCAATGCAAGTAGAGTATGATGCATTAGAAGAAAATCATACTTGGAATCTTGTAAATCTTCCAAGAGGAAAGAAACCACTTGCATGTAAGTGGATTTATAGAATTAAGTACAATCAAGATGGATCTATTAGTAAATACAAAGCTAGGCTTGTTGCTAAGGGATTTCTTCAAATAAAAGGATTGGATTATGAAGAAACATTTGCACCTGTAGCTAAGCTTGTAACTATTAGATTAATCATTTGCATTGCTACTTTGTTCAAATGGGATCTCTACCAAATGGATGTGACAAATGCCTTCTTGAATGGCTTCTTAGAAGAGGAAATCTACATGATGCAACCCGAGGGCTTCATCAAGATTGGTGAGGAGCAAAAGGTGTGCTACTTAAGGAAGAGCCTATATGGCTTGAAGCAAGCACCTAGAGCTTGGTACTCTAGGTTGCATGATTTTCTCTATTCCCTTGGCTTTGTACTAAGTGCTTATGAACCTTCTTTATATTTCAAATGTAATGAAGGAAAGATCATCATTTTGGTTCTTTATGTTGATGACATCATTATGACAGGAAATGATGATGATGGCATAGGCAAAGTAAAAGTTGACTTATCTAGTGAGTTCAAGATGGTAGATCTAGGCTTCCTAAAGTTTATACTTGGGATAGAAGTGTCTAGAAGTAGCAATTGTACTTTCATAAGTCAATCTAAGTATGCTACTTCCATTCTTGAAAGATTTGGTATGAAAGATTGTAAGGGGATTGACACCCCTATGGAGCATGTTGTGAAAGCAACTAATGAAGGTGATGAAGCATCCTTTGAGGACATCACTCTCTTTAGGAAGCTTATAGGCTCTCTAATCTATTTAACCATCACTAGACCTGACTTAAGTTTTTGTGTAAGCAAGTTGAGTCAAAGTATGCAAGCTCCTTTAATTCATCATTGGAAAAGTGCCAAGAGAGTACTTAGATATGTTTCTAGTACTAGATTTTTTGGTATACTTTATGAAGGATCTAACTTGCACTTGAGAGCCTACTCGGATTCAGATTTTGCAGGTGACAAGATGGATAGGAAGTCCATTAGTGCATTTGCAACATTTCTTTGTGGAGGAGTGATATCTTGGCTTTCCAAAAAAGCAAGATACAATCTCACTATCTTCTTGTGAAGCCGAGTACAAGGCATTGACTTCAACAACCAAAGAGCTCTTATGGCTAAGAAGACTCTTGATGGAACTACATGTGCTAGAGGCCGAGGAGATCCCTTACATATTTTGTGACAATCAAGCTTCTCAACAAATTGCTTCAAATCCTATCTTCCATGCTAGAACAAAGCATATTGAGATAGCTCACCACTTTGTGAGGGAGAAGGTACAATCCAAGGAAGTGCAACTACATCATGTACCATCATCCGAATGCATAGCTGATATCTTAACCAAACCATTGTCCAAAGATCCATTTTTTAAGTTAAGATATGCTCTTGGAATTGTAGATAGATGTACACTAGATTTGCCAAGTTAGAAGTGAGGAGGAGTGTTGAAAATTGTCACTTCTCACTTGACATTGGTTCATGTAAATATTGATCAAACATTAGAATATGTTGATGATATGATTTCACACGTGTGGAGCATGTTCCCATGTGTGAAAGGATGTACTTTTCATGTTTGTATATATCCAAATTGATTTTGTATCATTCTAGTTAGTGTGAACATGAAATGACTAGTTTTTAGTCAAGTTGACTAGTCACCTACAAATTAGCTTTTCCTTGCATGTGCATGAGTAAATGCTCCCACATGGCAAGTGGATGTTCACATGTGTGTATAGAGTACTAGAAGATAAGAGTTGACCATTTTCCTTAGATCCTATTTTGTAGGGAATATTCCTATATTCTAGGAGACTAGCTTTTTGGATTTTAGTCATATTCTAGAAGGTCAACTATTGGATAAGGATCAAGGATGGATCAAATGGATAGATATGAGTGATGTGGCACTCTTCACACGTGTGAAGGCCTGCTGGACTGTACCAGACTCATGGATGTACTTGATCCATAAAAGGATCATCATTTTGCTAAGAAAATTGATGAGACTTTTGCACTCTACACTTTTGTGAGATTTCTAGTCATTTGTCTTGTGATTTTTATGCATGATTGCTATCTAGTATCATTGTACTTGTTGTTTCAGGTGCAGGCCGTACAGTGGACAGTACTCCACACGTGTGAAGCCGCTCTCACTAAAAAATGATGTGTTGATCCATTGCTCTTGCTTAAATCCAAGTGTAGTGAATCTAGATCAAGATCTAATGTGTAGAACTTGATAGATTCATTGATTAAGCAACCAATAACTCTCTATGATTGTAAAGTACAATCATTATTGTCCTAAAAACTGTAAAATTTATCAGTCAAGTAGGAGGGACGCCTGGAGAGGGATGCTGACAAGAGATATATGTACTTAATGAGAGGTGACGCATGGCAAGGGCTAGTGCAACTGCCTTGTCTACTTCATGCATGCTTGACGGACGATGACCGTCAAATAGAAGGGAAGCATGGAGAAGAAGAAATGCTCATATGGGATGTTTGTGCTTAATGAGAGGTGAAGCATGGTGTAACAGCCTTGTCTACTTCATGCATGATTGACAGACGACGTCTGTCAACAAGTAGGAAGGAAGCATGGAGAAGGAGTGCCTACATGGGATATATGTGCTTAATGAGAGGTGAAGCATGGCGGGGGCTAGTGCAATAGCCTTGTCTACTTCATGCATGCTTGATGAACAATGTGTCCATCAAGGTAGAGAGAAGCATGCGTTGGTGAAGCTTAGCAAGGGCTAGTGCAACAACCTTGTACTTAATGAGAGGTGCAACTACCATGTCTACTTCATGCATGATTGACGAACGATGTCCGTCAAATAGGAGGGAAGCATGTAGAAGGAGGAGTGCTCACATGGGATGTATGTGGTTAATGAGAGGTGAAGCATGGTGCAACAACATTGTCAATTTCATGCATGCTTGACGAACGATGTCCGTCAAGCTATCTTGTCTACTTCATGCATGCCTGACAGACGATGTCCGTCAAGTAGGAGGGAAGCATGGAGAAGGAGTGCTAACATGGGATGTAGGTGCTTAATGAGAGGTGAAGCATGGTGAGGGCTAGCACAATAGCCTTGTCCAATTCCTTGTCTACTTCATGCATGCTTGATGGACGACGTCTGTCGAGTAGTAGAGAAGCATGGAGAAGAATGGATGCTGACATGAGAGGTGAAGCATGGTGAGGGCTAGCACAACAGCCTTGTCCACTTCATGCATGTTTGATGGACAACATCCGTCAAGTAGGAGGGAAGCACATGAAAGGAGTGATCACATTGAGAGAACGACATCATCCACAATAGCCTTGTCCACTTCATGCATGTTTGACAAACGATGTCCGTCATGTAGGAGGGAAGCATGGAGAAGCAGTGCTGGCATGGGATATATGTGCTTAATTAGAGGTGAAGCATGGTGAGGGCTAGTGCAACTACCTCGTCTACTTCATGCGTGCTTGATGAACAACGTCCGTCAAGTAGGAGAGAAGCATGAAGAAGTAGTGCTGACATGGGATATATGTGCTTAATTAGAGAGCATGGGGAGGACTAGTGCAACTGCCTATCTACTTCATGCATGCTTGATGGACGACGTCCGTCAAGTACGAGAGAAGCATGGAGAAGGAGTGCTCACATGGGATGTACGTGCTTAATGAGAGGTGAAGCATGGTGAGGGCTAGCACAACAACCTTGTCTACTTCATTCATTGCTTGACGGACAACGTCCGTCAAGGAGGGAAGCATGAAAAAAAAGGAGTGCTCACATGGAATGTATGAGCTAACTAGTGTGTACAACCTTGTCTAATTCATTCATGCTTGACGGATTGCATTTTTCAAGGTAGATTGAAACATGTACCCCACATGCGATGTATGTGTTTAATGAGGTCTAGTGCATAAAACCTTTTCTTTACCTTTCCTATTGCATTCGTGCTTGACAAACAATTGTCATGAAGATGGAGAAGGTTTAACTTGTTGTTTTGAGTTTTTTTTTTTTTTGGACTGGCTTGTGTTGGGTTTTAAGCATAAGTATTGGGGATTTTGTTTTGCATGGGTTTGTGGGTCTTCAAAGGTGTTTTTGGATTGTTTTGTTGGGCATTTGAATGGGCTTTTCACATGAGTTTGTGGGTTTTTTGAATGGGTTTTGGATTTTTTTGTGTATGGGTGGGGTGTTGAACGGCCTTTGGGCTATTTTTTGTAGAGTTTTTTTTGAATGGGCTTCGGGGTTTTTTGATTGGTTTGGTGTGTGTGTGTGTGTGTTGGGTTGTTTTTTTAATTGGTTTCGGGACTTGTTTGAATGGACGGTGTATGGAGGGTTGGTTTGGACAGGGTTTGTGGGTTCATGGGTTGGTGTTTTTTTTTTTTTTTTGGTTTACGAGTTTTTGGGGCATTTTTTTTTGTATGGTGTGTGCGTGTGGCAAAGAAGGGAGTTGGAGGATTGGACAAAAAAAAAAAAAGTCTTCTTTCTCCTATATATATTCACTTATATCCTTGAAAGGCTTTTGGTGCTTATCATTCTTTTGGAAACTAAAAGGTTAAGCATGTGTTTCCTAGCACAAAACTAGGATGGGTGGCTTGTTTGTAACACAGTTTTGGTTTTTTATGTATTAGGATACTGTTCAAATGGAACTTGAAGTTCATGTGTCTCTTATCTTTTATATGTTTAAAAAATTCATAGTATATTTCATATTAGTATGTTAAAGTGGCCATATAACCTTACCTCAAGGATAATTATAACCCTTAATCCTAATGGTATGAAAAAATATGATAACATTGGTGGATACATTAATGCGTACAACCACTTGTTTGTGTGTGAGGATTACTTCTCCTTCTTTCTCATTTCTTCTCGATATGTTGATGAACAACGTCCGTCAAGATTGAATGAAGTAGGGATAACTATCCTACTAAGGCCCTTCCCCACTTGAGGTTATCTTGTTCTATTCTTTCTCCTTTCTTTCTATGTTAACAGACAACGTCTGTCAAGAATGAATGAAGTACAAGTAACTACCCTACTAAGCTCTTGTCTCACTTTATGTTTTCTTTTTCTATTCCTTTTCTTGTTAGCTTCTTTTTGCATGGCATTTTTTTTTAGTTATTTGACACCTTGTGCACAAGGCTTGGAATTTGACATGCACTCCCACATTTGGATTGAAAGGCTTGTTTTGGTTTTTTCTTTCATGTGATTTGAAGATCTGTGAGACAATGACAACCGCCTGACCGATTCATCCCTCAGGCTTTCATTAGTTATGATGAACCTACCACCGTAGTAGAAGCATTGTCAATGCCCGATGCAGACAAATGGAAAGCTGCCATGGATGCTGAGTATCAATCTCTAATGAAGAACAAGACCTGGAGTCTTGTCATTCCTCCTACAAGTGTAAAGCCAATTGATTCTAAATGGATCTTTAAGCTGAAGCTTAAGCCAGATGGATCAATATCCAAATGGAAAGCTAGACTGGTAGTTAAAGGCATTGAACAAGTATATGGGATAGACTACACTGAGACCTTCAGTCTAGTAGTAAAACATGAGTCTATTCGTACTCTATTGGCTATATTTGCTGCAGAAGATCTGGATATTCACCAGATGGATGTCCAGACGACATTCCTACATGGATACATACAAGAAGATGTCTACATCTATCAACCGGAAGGTTACATCCCTCAAGGCATGGAGCAGCTACTATACAAATTACACAATGCATTATATGGCCTGAAGCAAGCTCCAAGGGCCTGGTATGATAGAATAAATCACTTGTTGCAGCACAACTTTACCTCCTACATCGCAGATTCAAATGTGTATCTAAAACCAAAGGGGCCAAGCTATGTTATAATAGCACTATACGTTGATGATTCTCTAATCATCAGCAATTCAAATCAGTTGCTGCAAGAAACTAAGTCCTTACTCTCATCAGGATTTGAGATGACTGATTTAGGTCCAATCCATTACCTACTTGGAATGGAGATTCACAGAAATCGCACGAGCAAAAGGATCACCATAAGCCAACAATCTTACCTAATTAATGTACTTTGAAGATACGACATGGAAGATTGCAAGCCCATAGACACTCCTATGGATCCAAGATGCAAGCTATCCAAAGACATGTGTCTCAGAACAAAGGTAGATCAGCAAGAAATGCGCAATTACCCTTACCAGTCTATCATAGATTCTCTCATGTACTCTATGATTTGCACACGACCTGATCTAGCATATGTTGTAAGCACGATGTCACAATTCATGTCCAATCCAGGCCTACAATATTGGAAAGCTCTACAGAGAATCTGAAGTAAATTCAATCCTCAAAGCACTATGCCTTGAGTTACAACGGAAATACAAAAGCTGCACTCTCTTTGATTACCTATTCTGATTCAGACTAGGTAGGAGACATAGATACCAGAAAATCTACCTCTGGCTATATTTGCTTTCTTCCAAGAGGACCCATTTCATGGAATAGCAAGAGGCAAAAATTCATTTCATTATCCTCTACGGAATTTGAATATGTCGCAGCTACGTCAGTAGTGAAGGAGATTTTATGGCTTAGAAGACTACTATAGGATCTAAGTTCCCACAGGTTGGTCCAACTATACTCCAGTGCGACAATCAGAGTTGTATAGCTCGATCGTTGAACCGATGAACTCACACAAGGACCAAACATATAGAGGTTCAACTTCATTTTCTCAGAGAGAAGGTTCAGAACGAAGACGTTGCACTAAGTTATTGTCACACTAAGTATGTTGGCTGACATTCTGACAAAACCATTATCAAGGGACAAACATTCTACTATAGTAGAATTATTAAATCTCAATTTGAGTCTAGATTCGTAGCAGCAAGCTTAAGGGGGAGTTTTGGAATTCTAATCTTCTCCTACTCATCCCTTTGCCCTCCTTCTACTCTCAAAGAATTCTCTCTCTCAAAATCAGTCTGTAGATTACACAAAAAGTGGAATCAGACAGAACCGCAAAGTCATCACCAGATTACGGTCTGACCGAAGGGAACCGTTGAGACATTGTTTACAGAGAAGCATGATTCAAAACTGCAAGAAATCGCAAACCGCAAGGAAGTCGTTAAAACTCGTAAGTTATCATCTACGAGCACTTGCGTCGACCACCACAAGTGACCTTCTTACGACCTCCTACGAATGACTAGAATCAACTTTCCTCAAGCGATTTTAAACGTAAGCTACCTATTTATGGTTATCAACGAAGTTGACCAACGATGATGACTTACGAGTTCCTACGAAGTCACCTAACAACGGTTGACCCATCTCATCGTTTGGCTCCGTAAGTTATCACTTATGATCATCAACAAAGAAAGAAAACGATCAACAGGTTATCGATTGACCAGCGGCTGTTCAAATGACTGCGGACAAACTACGGCCATCACGGCCTACATCTTTGCACTACGACGCATACGGAGGATACGTTACTCTGTACTTCTCCTCCTTCACGATGCTCCTAATAACGGATCTACGGATTGTGTTTAAACAGCAATTAATCATCTTGTAAACTGTAATTACAATAAATCAAAAGACTCTGATAGCTATAAATAGTATCTGAGCGAAGAGAAGGGGTGATAGGTGTTGTTGAGTTGAATAATCTGTATGCATAGAGTGATCAAACGACAAAAAGATCTTAAGTAACTAGCTCCTTAGAGTCATTAGAGAAACTTAGAACCCGATGAGGGTCTTTGAAAAAGATTTTATTTATTTTTTTTCTTATTTTCGTTGCCATGTGGACCAATTGAAACCTTAGCTTTGGGGTTCTACGTAACGTAGAATTTTCCAAATATAAATAGAATAAAAACTTTTTCAATATATTGCTGTTTCGTCGGGCAGCATGTGGAAATGCTATTGGTTGATGAGGCCTGCCCTTCTAGCTCATCACTGCCCAAAGAGACCCAAAAATATTGAAAATGAATATGGCAGATGGTTGAGAAGAGAAAATCGATGTACCATTAAAGTATATGCATTGTCAAACCATGGTTAACAGGGATAACCGAAGCTAATTTGTGGCGCCAAATAGATCAGTGTTTCAAATTTTCGCCAACACTTTTTCTCAGATTCATGGCCTTTTGTCTACGCAAATTTTCAGATTCATAGTTCATTGTTTCATATTTTTGCATGCAAATTACGAATGGCACCATCAAGGAAGCCGTGCTCCTCAATCGACTCTGTGCTTCTATTCAACGAGACAGATGAAAATGGATTATGGGTGCCAAGAAAATATTCAAAAAACTCTTGGGTTTTGATGCATCCATCATCAAGAGGAGCATTTTGAAAAAGGAAAAGGTCAAAACTATGATTTCGATCTTATTGGAAGGCCAGAATTTTGGATTTCAGAACATCCATAGGAGGAAAATCTATTTCTGAAATTCTAGTCCAACATGTATACATGCATTTGGAGATAAATGTGCAAGGATTCAACCGTCAGGGTCACAAAAAAAACAACTATGAATATTGGTATTTTTGATACTTTGATTTTTGTCATTCATAAATATCTAATAGTAAACTTGCCAATCTGATCATTTTTCTCTTGCAGATTTATATCCATCCAACATAAATAAATGAGAGCCGAGTGGATCTTTAGCAGGTGTGTTAGATGTTATTCACACTGATATTGGACAGCTGCAATATCGAGGTAGAACTACAAAAGATCTAGCTGATAGTGAGATTTTCTTTTATGAATCAATGTACATTCCTGATATAAAAGAAAATTTTGGACAAATAGTACCAATTCCATTACCTAGTTTAGAAAGTGATGAATGGATTGCACCAGATGCTACAGTTTTAGGATCATTCCATTGCAAGATATATAATGATATAAAAAATTCTGTAAAAATGAGCTCGGAATAAAAAACAGTCAAATTGAGTGGGTTTATTTCCTTGGATATATTTGTGGATTTCTTTTTAAATGTCAATATTCACAAAACCCCAACGATGTTTGTATGCAAAAATTTATCAGATAGTTTATTATTAGAACTTATTTTTGAAGGCTGAGACAAAAGATCAGATGGAAAAATAGAATGCAGAATTAAAATGTCTTACATGTGCTTCCTTTTGTCTACGCAAATTTTCAGATTCATAGTTCATTGTTTCATATTTTTGCATGCAAATTACGAATGGCACCATCAAGGAAGCCGTGCTCCTCAATCGACTCTGTGCTTCTATTCAACGAGACAGATGAAAATGGATTATGGGTGCCAAGAAAATATTCAAAAAACTCTTGGGTTTTGATGCATCCATCATCAAGAGGAGCATTTTGAAAAAGGAAAAGGTCAAAACTATGATTTCGATCTTATTGGAAGGCCAGAATTTTGGATTTCAGAACATCCATAGGAGGAAAATCTATTTCTGAAATTCTAGTCCAACATGTATACATGCATTTGGAGATAAATGTGCAAGGATTCAACCGTCAGGGTCACAAAAAAAACAACTATGAATATTGGTATTTTTGATACTTTGATTTTTGTCATTCATAAATATCTAATAGTAAACTTGCCAATCTGATCATTTTTCTCTTGCAGATTTATATCCATCCAACATAAATAAATGAGAGCCGAGTGGATCTTTAGCAGGTGTGTTAGATGTTATTCACACTGATATTGGACAGCTGCAATATCGAGGTAGAACTACAAAAGATCTAGTTGATAGTGAGATTTTCTTTTATGAATCAATGTACATTCCTGATATAAAAGAAAATTTTGGACAAATAGTACCAATTCCATTACCTAGTTTAGAAAGTGATGAATGGATTGCACCAGATGCTACAGTTTTAGGATCATTCCATTGCAAGATATATAATGATATAAAAAATTCTGTAAAAATGAGCTCGGAATAAAAAACAGTCAAATTGAGTGGGTTTATTTCCTTGGATATATTTGTGGATTTCTTTCTAAATGTCAATATTCACAAAACCCCAACGATGTTTGTATGCAAAAATTTATCAGATAGTTTATTATTAGAACTTATTTTTGAAGGCTGAGACAAAAGATCAGATGGAAAAATAGAATGCAGAATTAAAATGTCTTACATGTGCTTCCATTATCGAATTGAAAAACAAATGTTAAGCTTATGCTTCCATTATCAAAGATGGAAAAAAAATAAAGATAAATGGGTGTCACTCGATCAAGACTTGGAAGCCAGTGGACATTCAAAATAAAAAAATATTGAAATTATATACAATGATGTCGTTTTGACATGTGTTGAGGTGAAAGAAGATTGGAGTCTAAACTACATCCGACGAGATATATTATTTTTTCTATAATACGCACCTCCGCATGCAATGTACAGATATGAACATTTCGTAGATGAATCGGTAGTACAAGTTTCCAATTAGGATCTCTTGATATTCTTGTACTCCTTGTCATGTCTTTTGTTGTTTTCATGCAGTACAAACAAGGGTGTTTAGAGTTGGCGCCATGAGATACATTGAACATACATTTTAATGTCTTCAGATCTCTGCTAAATGCCATTCAATGTTGGAAGTGCCAATTCTAGAAATATTGAGTGAAACTCCCTCCATGTGATTTTTTATGGTGGCAGGATAGGATGTTCTATTAAATACCCATGAGAGAATGTTATGGTCTTCTTTCAGCACCTATAAGAGAATACAAAAGCGTAATTAGCCTCATAATATTAACACAGAGAAGATTTTAGATATGAAATCCATATTCAAATGATTATCCCTATTTATTATGCGAAAAAACTGCTATACCTGAAATGCTGCCAACCACTAGATATCATTAATTGATTGAACACTGAAATTGAGGCCTTCTGAGTCCTCTGAATTTGAAAGTGCTCCATTCATGATTGTGAGATTGACTCTTTCCATTTTTTGTCCTTTTATAATTTCAAACTCATCTAACTTGAGAACAACTATCAACTTATTATTGACATTCTCATTTGTAATACCGTAAAAATTTATAATGAATGTTAATAACTGATTAATGTCAATAAATAAATTTTTGGAATTGTTATATGCTAAACTTTCTCCTTTCAAGCAATACACTATTGTCTCCATACCATGGTTTAACATGTCCCTTTTTTTCAAAAGATGAAATGGTCATGGGATTGGAAACTTTTTAATATTTACCTGTGCAAATGTCTCCTTTATCATCTTAAACATTGTTGCATATGCTTCCCTACTGATGCTAGAAAAGTCACATGCCCTCTAAAGCAATGTAGTGTCTAATATTTTTTCAACTTCATCCATAATGCTATCAGTAACTGAAGACTTAATCTTTTTCATTTTGTTACTATTTAACATTGATTTTATAGATTTAGAAGTCAAGATAGAGCCTAGTGAGTTTCCAATTAAAATCTCATCGGCCAAATGGTCTTCAACAACCAATGCTGATCTGAATTGCAAATATAATGTTCACAAAAATGTCAGTATAAATTAGGATACTCATAGTATTCACAACCATATATAATAAGCAAATCAACAGAAAGTTGAAATGAATAAATAACAAAATTAGTGATTATGAATAAATCAAAAAGTTCAAGCAATTTTCAATACCAAATAAGCTATAACTTACTTGAATGCGCGGATTCGTCTTTTCTATGACCTCCTCTGGATGATAGATCACATATATCCTTGTTTACCAATCTTTTCCTCTTGTTGACTCAGACCTTTATGTTGAGCACATCCATATCTTTAACAAGAGACAAATATGAGATACGCATGGATTGAAATGCAATTTTTATCTCATCAGTACTAGTTGTATAATAATGCAAAGAAGATTTCAACATTTGGATCTCCTCTTTGAGTATCTCATTTTCACCCAAACAACTTTTTATCTTTGTAGATTTTTCTTCGCACTCCTTTGATATTTTTCTTGATTACTCTTCCAAATAATGTATTCTTTCAATTGAATGTGCATTCCCATAGAGCATCAAATTCTCACCGTAACCCAAAAGGTCATTTTTACCATGACACATATAGATTATTACTGACTCACCAAATGAAAATCTGGATGTTGCAATGAACATGGATCAATAGGATAAAATGTTCCTGATGACCATAAATCTACATGTTTTAGTTTTTCCTCCCTGTATCGGACCATATCAGAAGTTGACAATTTGGGTTACTTTGAATTTCTTGTCCTGAGCGGAGCATATTCTGGTGACAGATCCACATGAAGATGATAAAGCTTTCTCATCAGTACAGTAGTATAGTAACAAACAACACAATGACAATAACAAAGCTGGAGATGGCGCTAACGACTCTGTTGGAGATAGAGATGGCATAGGCTTTCTTCAGAAATGTCACTCGTAATTCAAATTTTTGAATGTTCCCAACTATTGGGAGGGAATATTTCAGCATTTTAAAAAATTATATTTTAGCTGTGGTTAAACACCAGTGAAGTTTGATGTGACTAAACTAAGGTGCATTCATTTACATGGAAAGTAGTGCGGGCAGATGCGTAAAGAAGTTAGAAAATGATATTATAATTACTTTTTAGTTATTTTTCTCTCTCCTACATGGCATTTCTTATAGGGCCCTCTTTGGGCCCATATTTTCTCTAATGTAGTGATTTATACACAAAGAGACAGAGAGAGATTTAGAACTGTAGCTATTGTTTTGAGTCTATAATTAGGAGCACGGGCTTGTCAGCATTATTGTATTGTGTTTTGATTCTCTTTTATATATAAAAATTCGCTACTGTTCAATCCTTATGCAATTGTCTCTCTCACTCTCTTGCACACAAACACAGTTATTAGAGACAGAGGATCGCATGGTTGTCCAAGATGCCTAATGCTCCGCAATCCTTCTAATACGGCAATCACAGACTCCTACTCTGATAACCCAAAAAGGATAACAAGCTTTTGATTTCATTTCCTAGCCAATCTATGTTCCTGAAATCGCAATTACTACTGTGTTCATTATTTTTGCTTACTGTTGGTAGAGGCATCGCTTTACATCGTAATCGCCTCTTGTGTTCTGCTTCTGTCACGTCCACGTCCACTGCAATCGTAATCAATCGTAGACCAAGCATTTCACATCATAAACCAACAGGATGGCTAGTGCAAGAGTCCATGGTTTACATCATGGAGTTCCTTGCTCAAAGCGATCCTTCTATTCCTCGGCTTGGGATAAGAAAGATGATGAGCGTGTTGTAGGGGGGGTTCCTCAAGGAAAAAGAGCGATCATGAGAATGAGTGAGTCCTTCAAGGAGAAGGTAAATAAGTTTTTCATTCTTTATAGCTAGAAAATGCAAAAGTGGATTTTGCTATACGAAGAGGCCAAGGCTCGTAGACAAAACGCTCGAGTCATTTTTAGGAGAGGGCATAGAAGACAACCATACCCACCTGACCTCGCCCTTCTACCCAAGGATATGACGCTTGATTGGCTACGAGATGCACTTAGAGAAGCCTTGGAAAACAACCAGGAAGTAATAGAGAAAGAGCGGGAATATGCAAGGGGGGTGCGATTTACATATAAGTTATGATGATCAACATTCACATGTTTATAGATACATGCAATTTTGTATATGTTTGTTGTATCCCTAACACATTTTGTTCCATTTTGTTCAATACAAAAAATTCAATGCATTGTGGACGCATGGACGACACTTTCGTACGGAGCGTATTGACAAAAACATAAACACGTACGATTGTGGACTATGGCAAATTTTACCCAAGAGAGTCGAGCAAGCACGACGGACACCAATTTACTCTCTTCTCAACTTGATTATTGTGGAACAATCAATGACATCCTTGAAGTTAGATTTAGGTAATTCAGCTTTTTCATATTTGATGTCAAATGGTGCAACTGTCAGGAAAGATGAGAGTGGTTATTTTGCAATCGACTCTACCAAGCTTTGGACAGATCAACAATGTGAGCAGACACATTTCTTCTATGTCTTAGATGTCTATGCTATTTTATTGTCAATCAATCAATGTTCAGTGTACTGCAAAAAATGTATATTGTGTATAGTAATACGCAAGCAACTGTAAAATAGCTATGGATACTAACTACGAGTCAACGTTTATGGTAACATTGATCAATTACAGATGGTCTTTCACCCCAATCGTTCAGATTCCAGATGATGGTATGTCATTCAAGTCGCTCCTCGAAGTAAAATAATTTTTAAAGATAGAGATGTCATGGAAGACATGGCGCTGCCAGTTGATGCACCTCATGATGATGGATTCAATGACACAATTTCAGAGGATGATCATGTGCAAGCTTCACAAGCTAATGATGACGTTGAGCGTAATGCATCACCATCGGATGGTTCAACGACACACAACACACCATTTTGATCTCACTCGTCATCACCGTCACCATTAGCTTTTGAAGATCAGCTTATTAATGATAAAGATATAGGAGATTTTTAGGTAGAATTAGAGATAGACTCATTTGGTTTGACGGATTTGTCGCATGAGGATGCGGCAAAATGATAACGATGAACCACCAAATGAATGAGTGAGACGATACGATATGTATTTTAATTCATTGTAATATCAATCATATTGCTCACAGATTCAATTACACCTTATTAATCGACTAGCTGACATCGAACAAGAAGTCGATGCATGTGAGTACACAATTTGTAATCATCATTTTTTTGTGATACATAAATTTCTTATTCACTTGTGCATATGGCAACCAAAGTTGATAGAAAATGGAATTCAATGTGTTGATAGGTAACAAATTTCGAAAGAGAGATCCATTTACATTCTGTTTATACCGTGGGTTGTATCGAGAGGTCTTTTTTCATCGATCTTGGTATTACCCTCGGTTAGCAGAGTGTCCTGAAATGCCTCTGGCCACCTAGATCTTCTTTATAACCCTCTCTATAAATGTCTCAAAAACAAGTTCGAATTTGGTAGGCTTAGACCAACGTCAGCCCCTCAGTATACTCCTCAAACTAGATTCAGTTTTTCGATGTATGTTCTGAGACGTTCTAGTGGATTTATAACCCTCTCTATATCCCTCTCTATAAATGTTTCAAAACCAAGTTCAAATTTGGTAGGCTTATTTCGAGGCCAAACACCGGACCCGAGGCTCGATTATTCGGCTACCCCGCGACTCATTTAAAAAACTCTTTTTCAAAAAAACGCTCAAAAAAAGTCTTGGAAATTGCTCGTCCTCTTGTAGTGCACTTTATATAACTGAATTATACAAATCAGAATATGGTGAGCTCAATTACAACAATTGCAATAACATTTTCCTTGATATTGAAATTATTCTAAAATACATTATTCAATTTTATAAACTAGACGAACAATTAATAAATGGAAAGATCATTATTGTAATAAAATTGGATGAATCCGAAATCATCAAAGGTCAAAAGTTAGAACGAGCGAGTGTCACTTTGATGAACAAAATTTTAGATACATATGATCGAACATTTAGTGTTCAATCGGAAAATCAAATATGGTGATTGGCGGCATTCTAGGTAAATATTGTAAATTTCTTTAAAAGTATCGTTATTAACATTTCATACATTGTATTTTTTATTGACATGTCATGCATTACTTGCTTCACTACAAATAGATGATTGAACGCTTAGTGTTCTATCGGAAAATCACATATGGTTGTTGGCGGCATTCCAGGTATACATTTCAATTTTCTTTTAAAGTATCGTTATTAACATTTCATACATTGCATTTTTTATTGACATGTCATGCATTGCTTGTTTCTCTACAGGCCTTGAAAGAGGACCAATACTTTCATGGATATTTTCACGAACAAATTATGGCGAGATTTTAAAGAGGCATTTGGAGGGTGAGAAATCTACAGTCGAAAACCATGGAAGTTTTCAAATTCAATGGCACCTTGCAGGGGATTTTAAAACATTAAAATGTATGTATAATGTCTCTCATGGGGCAACATCAAAGCATCCAAGTCTTTATTGCATGAAAGATTGCTACAATATGAATTTGGGACGATCAAACACTGGCCCAACACAAGAAACAGAAGATCCAAATATGAAAAGTGTTCTGCCAATTCTATTAAAAAATGTTCACATATGCACATTGCATGCTGAGGTTCGTATTATTGAGAAACTTATTTACCTGCATATTCTACTAGCATGGAATCAGAAACCGGAGTCTGTGGCTAAAGTAGCAATTAGGAGGTTGAAAATAGTTCTGTCAAAGGTAGGACTACAGGGAATGTCACTATTGAAAAAAGTGACAGACTCTTGGGAAAAAAAGAAAACGTTCCTAATAAGCCATCAATTGGAGGTGCTAAAGCAAGAAGATTCTTATCCAATCACACATGCAAAGAATCTAGTGTCAGATACAAAATTTGGACAGAAATTATTCAAGCATCACAAACACTGGAAGTAGATAATCGAGTGGAAAAGGGACAAGTGTGGAACAACTTAGACAAACTCATAGGTGTTATCAAGAAAGAAAACCTATCATTAGAATATTTGAGGACTTTGCAAAATCATTGCACCACATTTGTAAAATCTATACATTATTGTTGGGAAAAAGACAACGTTACACATTACATGCTACTAATCTATTTCATTATCTGGTACTTATCTCATTCATGTTTATATTTTTTCTACTGATGTAACTAATCAAAAGTCTTGTTTGCAGCACATATTTTTTCATCATGCAACTTATTTTGCAAAGGAATGTGGGAGCTTAAGTATCTGGTCATCACAAGGCATGGAAAAATCTCATTGGCAAGCAAGAGGAACATTTCATAGAGCTACAAATCATGGAGGACACAATTCAAAAAATAAATATTTAGTTCAACGTTTTCAGTGGTTTTACAGAAGAGCACAATTTAGATATCAAGCTGAAAACTAACCAAATATTACGATTTTTCAAAAGTCCAAAAATTATAGATTTTTTTTTTTGTTCATATCAATGTAACCCGAATAAAGGGCCATTGCAGATGATCTTTGTGTAGTCTCATTGGGAGTATAACCCAATATTTTAATTGCCAAATGTCTTTTCACAAAAATTATTTTATATGTTCCTCTAGCATACGTATGGCCTTCTAAACAAACTGATAATGACTTGATGGCCAGAATGACGGTGGTAGCATATGGATGAAAAGATGAATGATATATACAAATTTTATTATTTTGAAAGTTTTTCAAATAATGAGATAAAGACACATCCTTTCTCTCGGCTGATACACCTCGGACGTTTCCATGTCTCATACCAAAGGCATCTATTTAAATAGCATCCTGTAAACGAGTCAAGAAAATAAATTTAGAATGATACATAACACTGCAAACTCAAACTTCAACACAATGTTTGAATTAAGAAAACTGAACAATATCAATACCAATATAATATCTACGTATCAAATCATAATCATCGTATTCAACGACGTTTGTTCTACTAATGTCTTGTCCTCCAATGGTCTCTACATTTTCCGAGGGGATATACCGAGTCCTTGGTGGATATTTTTTTTGAAATTTAAAAAAAAATCCTCCTCTATAAACAAAGGCTTTAAAGTTTTCAATTATGGCCTCCAAGGTTTCATTGCCAGATTTCCAATTGCCATCTTTATCATAATCTATCTCACTTTCAAGGTCATTATATGTGTAATCAACAATGTTAGAAAATTCTGATATATTTTGTGCGAAAATTGAGAGAATTTCATCCTCTTTCAAATTCAAAACATCTTCTATATCATTAAAAGAAATATAGTTGTCATTATTTATAAAATATATGAATATATCGAGTAGAGTTAATTGATAAATAGGAGATACAAATGGAAGAGAATCGGAGAGAATTATAGAATGAGGGAGAGTTTTCTGATAATTTGAAGCCATAGATGCTTCAGCTTCAACCCCTATATCAGTATCTACATCATCTACATCAACTGGAGCAGATGCAGATGCTTTAATCATGGGAACAATAGAAGATCCAACAAACTCATCATCTAGAATTTTAAAAATAAAACTGTATAAAGTCTTACAGTACAGAGTAACATAAAGCAAAGCAAGTTTTAGGACACCCAGCTGTTACCTGCCACCAGATATGCAAAAGACAAAAGCCAATCATTTTATTAGAAGGCCACATATTCTTTTGTGGATACCACAATATATATTTCTTTTGAAATGATGATGCAGGTTAGCGTACTTTCTATTATGTTTATGCTTAGAGAATGGTTGGGAATGCACAAGGTCCTGAAAATGAACCAAACAAAAACTATCAATATCTTGAACAAGAGTACTAATAATTTGAGAAAAACTATCAAGAAGAGAAAGTAAATTATAACGATTCTCATAAACTAGCTTATCGATATCGAAAGGTGCAAAAAAAATACTAGAAAAATACTCTAATTTTTTTTATGGAATGTTACTGGCATTCAAAAAATCCAGAAGTTTGTTATCTGAGGACATGGAGGAACTAGCCATATTGAACCTGGTATCGGTTGAACGCGCCTGAATGATTTCGGTCGAAGACTCAAAAATAGGACGCACGTTGATCCGATATTCCGTTGGAAAAGGCCGATATCGATTCAACACAACTGAAATTTTTTGGACGAGGACACGAGCAATGCACGCGTTAATCCGATATTACGTCAGAAGAGACTGATATCGATTCAGCGCACCTGAATGAATCCGACCATGCACTAGGGGACAAGGCGTGCGCGTCGATTCGATATCGCGAAAGAAAGATAGAAAACAAAATGACAAAGGAGTTCTGAATAAAAGATCACGGAATCATAGTATGGAGAGTGGTGCCCATAATTAAATCCTATTCCTGTTGATCACAGACATACATTTGTCGAAAATTGAATTGAGGTCCGCTGCCTATATTTATCCACCAATCAGAGTGAGACAAATTTGTACCTCCGTCGCAATACATTTAATAGTCTATGAGTAGCCTTTTTTTAATCATCATTAGTTGTGACCCTAAATTTGTACCTACATTGCACAACATTAAACCGACATTATTACCCTTGCATTAAACAAATATTAAATAGACATCATTGAAAAACGTTCACGAGGGCAATTATTACACTCTCGTCCTATTTAAGCACCTTAAAAATGAATTTTTTTTTGGAAATAATTGTTCATTCAGAACATTTTCAAAACGCAGAGCATTCAGAAAAAGATGATATCGATTCCGCACGCGAGGAGAAATGCTTCACGGGAACACATCAAATAGACGCGCGTTGGTGCGATATTCAGGTATGATACTCCGGTATGGCAACTCGGATATCAAAAAAAGTATGCCCGTTACAAGAACGATATTTTTTCAGCTTGGACTGTGTGCGTGGATTCGCTACTGGAGTGCATTATGAATCATCAAAACTTGCTTCAGTAGATTCCTCATACAGTCCAAAGCTAAAAAGAACCTATCAAGGCAAGCTCTGATGATTTATAGTGTCATCCAATATAGGTTCAGTGCGACTCAGATAGCTTTACTGAGGGACTCAGATATCGGATGAGCGCACCTGAGAGAAGAAAGAGTTTTTTTCTTTTAGGACTGCGTGCGTCGAATCGCTTTTGCTAGGAAAAAACGTTTTTGAAATCTGTCATAATTATTGGACGGCATTATGAATGATCAAAGCTTGCTTCGGTAGATTCTTCATACAGTCCAAAGCTAAAGAAGAATCTATCGAGGCAAGGTTTGATCATTCATAATATCATCCAATATCGGTTCAGCGCGCGAGAATAGCTTCTCTGAGGGACACATCCAGTATGTGTGTGTTGATTCGCTATTGGAGAAAAAAACACTCGTTGAAATCTTTCGAAATTGTATGAATGGATATCAAAATTAGATGCAGAAATTAATTGCAGTCTATGACCAAAATTTCATAATTACTTTTCCATATTCAATTTTCCATGCTTTCCATAATTACGGTCGTCATTAGCCATATCGACTAATCATTTTGATGACCGATGGACATTTAATTAGGATTTGATTTTCAAGTCTGAGAATATCTCGAATTAAGAGATCACTGTAATCTGTGCCTCGATATTCCAAACCACCATGACTGCAATCATTTCAGAGTTGGCACTATATAATCAGATGCACGATGCTTAAAATTTTTTGCATAAAGTTTTTTTCATTCTCTACTTACATGCGGTATCGGTTTAGCTCGTCTGAAGCAACTGACATACTTACCGTCTTCACTCGCACGCGCCCATCCACTATCAGATTTACTTCCTTACTCATAGAGGTATCGGTTCGACGTGTTCGACTTGAATTCTGGTCCTGGAATCTCCCTGCTTGCAAGCTGATCTGATATTGGATCCTAATGTCGCGCACTAAGTAAACAACATGTATCCATCCTGGAGGTATCCCAAGCACAGGAGGCCATGAAACTCCACCACCACCACCTCGTCCACCACCACCTCCTCCTAGGCCAAGGGGCCGACCAAGAGACCTGCCATGGCTGAAGGATATTTGGAAGCTACAGAAGACCAATAATATTCTTATTCTGAAAGCTCACATACAGAGATCCATCAGACAGGTAACAAGAAGTCTATCTACAGATGTGAGATAGACTGTAACGACAATTGAAGCTCTGCACACTGCATATGAGGATTTTCAAGTGAAATTGTTTTTAAATAGTATTGTTGCAGCTGTCCATGCCAAGAGGGTGACCATCATGCCAAAGGATTTCAACGTTTTGTTCAGGCTACGGGACACTTATTACAAATTTGTTGAGCACTTCAGACCAGCTCCATCCTCTCCTCCTAAACAAGATGCAGAAAAAAAAATGATAGCAATCTCAACCATCCCAGTTTTTTTTTTGAGTACAGAGCGGGAGTGCTTCAAAGAAGATGAGGTCTCTTGGCCCTCTTAATAAAACGAGAGATTTTTCTAAGCCTTCTTCTCTGCATGACATTCTAACTGCTAGACAATCTCCTCCTAAGTCTCCTTCTTCTTCTTCTAAATCTCAATCTCCATCTTCTCCTCCTAAAAATTTCTCTCCTAATAAAACTCCTCCTCCATCTAAATCTCAGTCTCCTACTCTCACACATATTAGTCTCCCCTGGATGCGATTTTTTAGCAAGCTTATGGCAGTTTTGACAAGCTTTTATGGCAATTTTGATGGGCATAATCCAAAACATATTCTTAGGTCTAAAAGAGTATTCTATATGTACGGACATAACAATATGGACATTAAATTTAGTACATATTTATGAAACTATTATGAATGAAAAAGATTTTAAGGACTTCAATCCTCACAAAAAAACAAATCAATTACAAATCTCTTTCGGTGTGGAAATATTGATTTACTTTCACCAATTTATTCACTAAGATTTATAAGTATCAGAAATGAAAATCAATTTTCAAACTCAAAATAAATCCAAACTAACCTTTGCTTCGGAAGCAAATGCATATTTTTGATTAGACAAAATTGCAGTTAAACATAATGCGACAGTCTTTTAGAATGACAAATTCCTTAAATTGCATCACCAATGATGTTTTAGACATCATACACAGTTCTTCAAAGCAAGCTGATGATTGTCTCTATCAACACGAGAGAAGTCTAGCAATGCTTTCAAGAGGTTTATCGTTCTACGAGCTAGAAAGTCCAAGCGACGAGCTGGTTTCCAATCTGCGGTCGTCATGCTCCCCCTATTTTTGACACAAACCTTCTATTGCAAAACTTCCAATACACCCCCACCCCCCACGTACCGGTCCCATTCTAGAGAGAGAGTGTTTCGGAAGCATAGCAAAAAAAAGGCATTCATTATTTCATGCCATAAGAGATGACCTTTCTTATGGTATTTTGGGCATCGAATTTTTTTGGAATCAAAAATTTTTGGAATCGTTTTTTTTTTTGGAATCGATAATTTTGAGTATCCAATTTTTGGAATCCAAAATTTTGGGTGTCGAATTCTTGGAATCGGATTTTTTGGAATCGAATATTGGTATCGGATTTTGGTATCGAATCTTGATATCGAATTTTGGATATCAAAAATTTCAGGTATCGAATTTTTTAGAATCGGAAATATTGGGTATCGAACTTTTCTGGAATCGGATTTTTTGGGTATCAAAAATCTCGGGTATCAAAAATTTTGGAATCAGATTTTGTTGGAATCGAAAAATTTGGGTATCGAAATTTTTTGGAATCTGATTTTTTGGGTATTGAAATCTCGGGTATCAAAAATTTTGGAAACGGATTTTGTTGGAATGGGATCTTGTTGGAATCGGATTTTGTTGGAATTGGATTTTGTTGGAATCAGATTTTGTTGAAAATTTTAGAATCGGATTTTGTCGGATTTTTTGGAATCAAAAATTTCAGGTATCGAAGATTTTGATATCGAATTTTGATATTTTGTCGTTCGATATCAAAATCTCGATACACAAAAAAAAAATTCGATTCCAAAAAATTTGATTCCCAAAAATTCGAATCACGAAAAAATCCAATTCCAATGGCTTTCTATGCATGAATCGATGATACAGTTCAGGTACAAACACTTGTAAACCTTAAAGAGAAATTAGGGTTTGTGGTTCTGGATATTGAACATGAACATTGGGAGAATCCTAGATTTTGGATATTGAATAGGAATATTAGAAAAACCTCGGAATTAAGGAGAAAGATCGATGAAGAGAGCAGTGTTGGAGAGACACTTGTACCTTTTCCAGAAAAGTGATAGCATGTATTCAACATAGATTGTATGTTTAGACTAATTGGCATGTATAATAATTTCATGCAGAGAATTGCATTAGGAAGAGGATTTCAATTTGTGAGCATTTTTGTGACTTACCATGCGTTAAATAGCTATAAGAGTTTGAGCAATGAGTTCCAAGAATGCTATGCAACGAAGTGCTAAGTATGTATCCATCAAGGCCCAGACAATTATGCAGATTTAATCAAGACTAGTGTGCTTCTACAAAATTTTGCCTGCTTTATATCCTTCTTATCCACTTTTTGTATCAAGCCTGGCCTTTCGTTTTTCAAGTAGAAGGTGGTGTATATCTTCATCACAGTACCATTATTTCAGAATAATTTTGCTCGTTTTTATATAATTTTCACCTTGATTTTGCCCATCATGGCTTGTGATAGAAATCTATTATCTGCACCTTGTTGACAATGACACTCAAGTTTGTGATGTATGTGCTAGGCTTTTGTCCATTTTTTCAATTTGGTGCAGAAGGCTAGCCCAGAATGTTACCTCTATTTTACGGGAATATCAAAAAGTGTCTGCATTCACTTCAGAGCATACAAAAAAAATTTAAGCAAGACTAATATCCATTATTTGCGTAAATCTTCGCAGAATAATAAAAGAGTTGTTATAAGTAACTGTGGTAGTATATGACTATATTTTTTGCTAATTATCAAAGTTGTGCAAGTCTTTCAAATATTTAGAGTACACCAAAGCATCACCCTCCACACAACACGAAATTGTAAAATTGTAAAACCCAAAATTGCAAAATCCATACTAGCAACTGATAAAGCAGACAACAATATTTGATTGCAGTGTTTCACACATACCAAGCTTCAAACATTCCTCCAACAAAACGATCGAACTATGTAGCAAATGTGCTAGCCATACTTCTTTTGCCAACCAAGAACGATAATCTTTGTCGTTAGTCGGTATTCCAAATTGACCTCTCATCGTGCTCATGCTCATTTTCAAAAATTTAACTCTAATCTCATTGGAAACAACTGCACATCGCAAAGAATGAAGTTTTTCCAAAGACATAATGTTGACAAAAATGCTATCCATATTACTGACACCTTCAAACCATTGCTGCCCTAACTCTGGATTTATCACGCCCAACATCTTCCCCATTTTATTTGCCCACTTCCATTGCACATTGATCTCCGCCTCTGTGACGTTTATCTATGCCTGAATTATATCTTTTTCTAGCATCGTCCACATCATTTTTTATATCACTCTACATAGACACAATTTCTTAATCACTAACAAAAATTCATCATAGACAAGAACAAACCAAATGAACTTTTTATAAAGAATGAACATCGATAATGGTATGATTTAATATCATAAAGTTGCTCAATTATGGCCTTCATGTTCTAGTGTGATTTATCTCAAACAAAACCTTTGCAAGCATCAAACATGTCATCGGATACCACATATCGTTGCCACGCTTGACTTCTTGTGCATGGATTTTTTCAACTTCTTTCATATCATCCTCAGTGAAGCGTTTCTTGAAATATTCTTGCGAGCATATGGCCACTTGACGAACACTGTATAATTGATCCTTTAGTTTGTTTTTACCACACCGACCTCATTCATCCTACAAACCGCAAGATAAAAATTATCAATGCAATAACATATTAGGAATACACAACACAATATGGAGCACTACAATAAATTCTTACCTATTTATCCTATTCATGCAATATAGCAGCAACGTCTCAACTTTTACGTGCATGATGACATCCCAAGATTAGTTCTCTTGAATGGCCTCCATCCATGCCTGCAAGCGATGATTTCCATCCCAACAGACAAACATACGCTTGTGGAGATCCTTCCACATTGGGTCCAACAAGACGTGCTCATCAAACTCATCACTAAGCTGGGCCCAAACAGGATCCCAAAACAATTTTGCACACTCATCAACGTGGACTGGAAGACCCCTAGATGTAGACATGGATATCTCAAAATCTCCCTTTTCCATGATATAACCATCATCAACAAATAACTCCTTGAGTTTATATCTTTGTTTGCCAGCCGTTCTTATGGCCTTGTGTTGAATAATACGACACAAGGGCACTAGTGGAGGCAGAGTATCTCTTCTAACACGCAATTGTTCTAGTGTAACAGATAACATCTCCAAATGAAATGATATGGAAACTTCACCCATCTCACCCACAACATCTAGTCTCTTTTTACCCTTTTTCCTTTCAATCTCATCGTCAGCTTTTTCAATCCCAATTTCCTCCATACCCGCATTAGGCATAGAGGCCTCTAGACTGACAGGTTCAACAAGAACTATTCCCACCACCAAAGGCTCAACAATTCCAGTGGTAGGCGCATGAAATTCCTCCATTATAACAACTTTTACAATCATAAGTATGTAGAATGTTTTTCATCCTATACGTAAAAGAACCAAAACCTTTTTAGTAATGAGCTGAAAATACAATAGACTCTGTAATCAAAAGTGTATTTTGCATACAAACCATATCTGAAATGGAACGCTCTTCTAGGCCAGATGTGTTTGCTGCATGTGATGTTTCCTCAGCCATTGTTGATGCCTTTTTTGTCTATGATCTTGTGCACACCATACTAAAGCATATTCTCCCAATAAAGAACATTCAATTCAAAAAAAGTTGATCTGTACATGATGACATGCATCAAAATAGCAAGCAACTCCCTCAAAACAATATAGTCTCCCAAAAAGGCATTTTATGGGATCAATATTGTCTCTCTAAAACAATGCATTTTCTTTTTAGAGTTTCGAAACTCCAAAAACAGATTTCTCTTTGCATATTTTTGGCTTGAGTAGCCTACTTTTTTTTGCAGCAGGTCCAACGGCCTGCTGCAAAAAAAAATGCCCTGTAGGGGTACTCGGCGGCCGAGTACCCCCTGCAGGACAAATTGTTTTGCCCGAGTCCGTTGGACCTGCTGCAAAAAAAATTTGGGTTGCAGCAGGCCGCGCGACCTGCTGCATTTTCTTCAGGTGATCCAAAAGCTCAAAAAGCTCACCTCACTCACCATAAGCAATATATACATCATTTTCCCTACAGAAGAATCAAAGCCTGCAGCGGCCAACATGATGTGTGGGCTATGCACCCGTCAAATGTTAGCGAGAGTGTCATTTTTCTGTTTAGACCCATTTTTTTACCACTCGCACTCATCCTTGCACATTCTCATGGGAGGCTGGGATCAGAGTGCAGTGTTCTGTCTGTCTATTGATCTTTAAGCTTCCTTCCATTTATCTTCCTTCCTAATTTCTTGCTAGCACTCTTATTTGTGACTTTCATTGAGTCTATACTGATTTTGATATAATCTTTTGTCTTTTGATACAATCTTTTGCTTGCTTGCTGGATTAGTAATGCAAATGTCACATGTAATTTGAAGTGGTGTTTCCTCTCCAAGACAATCCTATCTAGATCATGCTATAATTGTTTTCTTTTTTCAAATAATGAGTTCTCCCTCTATGAAATTTTTTTTCCCCTTTCAAAATCTAGCTTACCGCCAGGCACAAAAAGGTACTTGTATTTCAGGCACGGAAACTCAGTTCTACAGTAATAATTTTTCTTTTTTGCTTTAGTTTTGAGTATCTAAGTTGAAGGAATGCAATCTCTAGATGAAGCCTCATGCATTCAGAATCTAGAGCTAGCACTAGCATTGAGAAGAGACAACTGGCATTCAAGAAAATTCTCAGAAAATGTAATAACTCAAAGCACAGAAAGGCTCATAAGTAAGGTGTAGAATACATTGTGTAACTGTACCACATTATTCAAAACTTCAGTGGAAAACATCCACACTTCCAACTGGTAATACATTCACAGTTCTACTGTCAGTCAGCCAATCGCTGTTTAGGCAGAAATCCATGGCCAGTTACATCACTGATCTCTGAAACAGACTTAACAACAATCATTCGCATTTTCTCTGCATGCAACAAAAAAATGGACGCATGGTGCGCTCTTTCAGTGATTGCGGGAAACAGGAAGGCGTGCATCCAAACAATGTTCACACAATCTTCACACAACTACTTGCAATCTACGCAGTTGCTGGCAAGAAGAAGATAAATAATGCAAGAACCTCGCGAGCTCCTACAACCGCGAAACTTGCTGCAAGCAAAACAAATTTTGCAACCGCACCCTGCAAGCAAAAAACATTTTTTGCAGCAGAGCACGTTAGGCTACAAAAAGATTTGCGTACCCCTGGCATGCAAATTTTTTTGCATGATGATGTGCTCTGCTGCAAAATTTTTTTGCTTTGAAACAAGTCGCGCGACCTGTTGCAAAGCAAAAGTTTTTTGCAACGTATTCAGTGATCAGAAAAAAAGTATTGAAAAGTGGACTTACCAATCTAAACATCTCCTGCAGCAAATAGTTGATCTCCTGCAGCAAATAGTTGATTAGAAATATGTTCATCTTCTGGAACCAGGCTCTAGATGACTGTTTCAGCCCGTAGAGCACCTTGTGAATTTTGCATACAAGATGTTGTTGCTTGCCATTGAGTTCGTATCCCTCTGGCTGTGTCATAGAGATTTCTTCGATGGTTCCATTGAGGAAAGCGGTC
This sequence comes from Diphasiastrum complanatum, assembly GCA_029204225.1. NCBI lineage: Eukaryota > Viridiplantae > Streptophyta > Lycopodiopsida > Lycopodiales > Lycopodiaceae > Diphasiastrum > Diphasiastrum complanatum. The sequence continues at coordinate 59,590,645 of CM055102.1, read as the reverse complement.
TGGACATCCATTTGGTGGACTTCGAGATCTGCTGCGGCTGCAAAGGAGAGGAGTAGGCGGATCGAAGCATGTGTGACAACTGGGTAGTTTCTGCACAGGTTGGAATGATGAAGAGCTTGAATTCGATCCTGGATCAAAATTTGGTCCAGATTGCATATTGCTCTTCTTGTCAGTATAGCCTGACTTTGTAGATCTCTTGGATCTAAACTTTTGATTTTTTGAACACAGAGGTTGAGGATCCGATCTTGAGCCTGAGGAGGATCTAATCTTCTGATCTCCTCTTGTAGGAGCAGCGATATTACTCTTGATAGAGTGAGGTACTCCTGGGTAGAAATTGCCATTACCCAATTTTCGTAGGCTTTAGGTAGACTCGATAATAGAGTCATGAGTGCATCAGAATCTTCTATGACTGAGCCAGTTGCAGTCATTTTTTCCATAAGATTTTTGAAAGTGTTGAGGTGACTCGAAACACTATCTGCTTCAGAGATTCTGAGGGTCAAAAATTTCTTCCTCAGATGGAGCTTGGATGTAACGTCTCTAATGTTGTAGAGAGTAGCTAGGATGTCCCATGCATCCTTAGCTATTTGAGCAGCACGTATGTGGCTGATCTGAGTATCCTTGATGTTGAGGGTGATCTGAGTATCCTTGATGTTGAGGGTGATCATGGCAAATGCTTTGCCATCTCTCAGTCTCCACTTGGTGATGATGGCTGCATCACCTTCTGGTTTGAGCTCTGTGCCATCAACAATGTCCCACAGCTCTTTGGCTAGAAGTATAACCTTCATCTTGAATTTTCAGAGATGGTAGTTATCTCCATCGAGTTTGTCAATGAGAGATGAACTAGATGATGGATCCATTCTGGTTGAACGAGATCGTTGGTAGAAACAACGATGGTCGAAATATTGTTGGTTGCACGTTTGCTAGAAGGACATCTTGATAGAAACAAGACTGATAATCTACAGTAGAAATGTTGATTACTAAAATGCCCGCTCTGATACCATGTTGTAAAACGGTGGTCATGAGCGCAGCGGAAGCTCGGTTGCTCAGAGCGTAGGCATGTAGGAACAAAAACGCAACAGGCAGCAGTAGAATTATTCAAGTAGAAGATTTCATACAGATTTCACAAATGAAGACGCAGTAGTGAGACAAAAATTGTACTCTAATCAAATATGAACAGTGATTACAATGGCTTGGAATAATAACTTCAACTTGTTGAGCATGATAACATTGGCTACATATAACTCTTGATCAAAAGAGAAATTCAATTAACACTTACATAGCTTGATTTAGCCAATACATAGATTTACAAGCATCAAGAGAAAATATCTTACAAGCTGTTAAGGTTATTTATGCCAATCTTTGCATATGTGCAAAGTTGGTAACCGCTTCACTACCTTTGGGATATTTGGCTGTCCGGCTGTTTTTAGGGTTGCTAATACATTTGGCGACGTCAGTTTGCAAATGCAAAAAATGTGAAAAACCCAAAAAACCTGAAAGTGCCTTTAGACTGAAGGTATGCACCTCCTAAAGGTACCCTTGGTTTAAAGGTAGCGAAAAAGCTGAAAGGCTGAAGGGCAAAAAGCTGAAGGCAAAAAAAGCCAAAGGCAGCTGAAGCCGAAAAAAGACGAAAGCTGAAGGTGCTCTAGAAATGGTTTCTAAGGCATCCTGGTGACTTTGTTCACACTGTAAAAAGGGCGAAGCGGGTGGCAAAAGCCGAAGTTGCTTTAGAAATGGTCTCTAAGGCATTCTGGTGACTTCGGCCACACTGTGAAAAAAGGCGAAGAAGGTGGCTAAAGCCGAAGGTGGCAAAAGCCGAAGGTGGCTAAAGCCGAAGGTGCTTTAGAAATGGTTTCTAAGGCATTCTGCTGACTTTGGCCACTTGGCCGTTGTGTCGCATTCTGGCCACTTGGCCAGTGTGTCACATTTTCGCGAAGTGCGAAAAGGAAAGCTGAAGGTGTCTAAAGAATGGTTAAGAAAAAAGAAGAAACTTTAAAAAGGAAAAAAATGTGAAGGTCTAAAAACACATGTTGTCGGCCTTCGGTTTTCAGGATGCTCATTACTTGAACAATTTGTTTAAGACTGAGCATAAGAAATCTAACAAAGTAATCTTTTGGGAATTGCTAAACCGTGTGATGGTTAGGCATTGGGGTAAGCTAGTGGAGTTTAGAAGATTTATGGTAGATGAAGCACAAGCAAATTGGCTAGCAGTTTACACTGTCTACGGAGGAGATCCAAAAGCGTTCTTGTCTCTTTCATTTCATGGATAGTGTAAAAAAAAAAACACAGAGAAATACATCAAGATTAGTTCTAGAGATAAACATATTGGACTGTGTCTCCATCAGAGGAATGCAGTTACTAGTTCAGATGTGGATGATGTCTTCAACAAAATATCTGCCTGGTGGAAAATCGGGCACACATATGAAAATAGCTGCAAGGAGTTGGAGAATTGGCTGGCATGGTGGAGAAACAAGATCTTCCGATGGGAAAAAAATTTGTCTATGAGTTATATCTTCAATATAATATGTTTATAAACACTGAACACACCTTTTGCAAATAGCTAATCTCTTTCGGTTGTTTGCATGTATGTATGTCAGATGATGAATGATGAAGATGAGGCTTTGATGCCCACAACAAATTTGGCGGAGGTTGTACATAGTGTTGGCAGAGTGTGGACAATCAAGGCACAAAAGTCTCTCTATACGAGGCATCTGTGGGTGATATGGCAAATGCCATACTTCAAAGCTCCAGAGAAAAATCTTTTATGGTTGGGATGTTTGTAGGCAAATGTCCAAATCTACAAGATTTGCTTGCTCGAGTGCGTAAAGGGCGTCGTGATTCCATTGTTGGTGCCTCATTTCCAGAATCTGTTTACAACTTTGTTGAGACTGTGGACCTGACTTCTAAAGATGCAACTAAAATGGAGAAGATGCAAACAATGAATTTTTTTGTGGGATCCAGTTCCGCTACCCGTGGAGTGTCAAGACTACAACCAGGTAACATTTTGCAGAAAGTTGGAACTGTGATTGAGAGAGTTATAAATAGTAGTTGGTGGGAAATTCAATGCTTGAGCCTAAAAAGCAAAATAAAGTGTCAGGGAATGAAAGCAGAGGCTTGTGGTCGAGACGTGTGGATGATGCTCAGAGTGGGCGATTGATGATCTACTTAGCCATCCTCCCCCTCCCCGTGGTCAGTGACACAACATTCTTTTCATTTTCAATTTTTTTTGTAAGAGGACGCATTGCCCATGCCCCTCCATATTGCCGAGAGAGTGGAAAATGTAAAGGGAGTCATGCAAAGCCCACCTCTCTCCCCCAAAACAAAAGGGGGGGAGACAGGAGTGGGGGAATGTAGCCCTCTCCCCCACCCTAAAAATAAGAGTGTGTGGGGAGGCTAAATCCCCCCCCCCCCCCCCAACTCTCATCCACAACACCCCCTCTCCCCCCTTCAAGCCCTCCCCCCAAAAAAAAAAAACTTTATTGTGGGGCTCGGGGATGGGGCCTCCTTATTTTTTCGAGGGGAGAGGGGAGGGTGCAAAAATAATAAAGGGCCTCCTTAAGAAAACAACTCTCCCCCACAAATCAGAGATCAAATGTGGCCGGAGGTCACCTCATTGTGGCTTGTCATGTAGGCTTGCAACATGGCAAACCATGCAAACTTGGGGTTTGTCACGTGGCAAGCCACATAGGCCTACCATAGGCTTGTTTAGCATGCCACATATGCATGTCATAGCCCTACTATCTGCCAAGTTTGTCGTAGGTTGCCACATGGCAAACCTGCACGTAGGTTGGCAACATGGCAAATTATGCAGACTTGGGATTGCCATGTGGCAAACCATGTAGGCATACAATAGGCTTGCATGGAGAACCAACTAGGCTCTACCACGTAGGCTTGAGTGGACCGAGAGAGAGAGAGAGAGAGAGAGAGAGAGAGAGAGAGAGAGAGAGAGAGAGATGGGGCTTGAAATTTGCCACATGGAAAGCCACATAGGCTTGTGACATGTAAAACCATGTAGGCTTGGGACTTTCCATTTGGAAAGCCACGTAGTACTACCATAGGCTTGTGTAGCAAGCCAAATAGGCATGTCATAGGTCTGCTATCTACCAAGCCTGTCATAGATTGCCACATGGCAAGCCATGTAGGCCTACCCCATGGCAAGTCATGCAAGCTTTGGGTTTGCCACATGGAAAACCACATGGTTCTAACATAGGCTTGCATGGCAAGCCAACCAAGCTTTGCCATGTAGGCTTGAGTGGACATAGAGAGAGAGATAGAATTGGGTCTCGAAAGTTGCCACATGGCAAGCCACGTAGGCCAGCCACATGGAAAACCATGTAGACTTGGGACTAGCCATGTGGCAAGCCATGTAGGCCTATCATAGGCTTGTATGGCTTACCACATGGCCTACCATAAGCTTGTGTAGTAGGATTTCATCATTGCATTAACAGAAAAATGAGTGAAGATACATGAGATCTAAAGTCCTCACTCTCTTGCTCTCGCTCACTATCTCTCAGAGACTGACTAACTGATTGTAAAAGTGAAGGCACAAGCGCCTATATAAACATCCCTCACACAGGAGGGGTAAAAGATCTGAAATGCTACCAGCCACAAGACGGTTGTGAAGCCACACTGTTTGGTGGTGCCGGTGCCCAAAAAGAGTCTCACGGCTTAAGGAAGTGTCTTTTGCTAGTACTGTGGCCAAACCTGGTCACTCATTATCAGAAGGGGTCTTTAATGCTTTGAGTTCAGCCTTAACGTGGGCGTTCTCGTTTGTCAGTTTCGATAGCTCGTAGGAGCTATGGCGGCGTCTCAATCTCTCATCATTTAGGTGCCTGATAAGTTCTTCCATTGAAGCCGTCGGTTGGTTGATCATCTTCGTTGGGTAGCTTGAAAAACAATTGATGTATATGTGGCTTGCTAATATGGGACTTCGCTCTCTAACTGGTAAGACTCAGCTTTAGCAGCCGCTAAATGGCCTTCAACTCCTAACAACTTCTCGCGCAGTCGGATATTATCAGCTTTCAGTAGTGTCAGTCTTGCCTCATTGGTTGCCAGATTTTCTTTTATTATCTCTTCCTCAGCAGTTTCTCTGGTTTTGCTGGTAAGAGTCTTCAACAATTGTGCCTTCAACAATGGGATTCTCTCAATCCATGCGTCGACCCACTCGATATCAACACACTTGGTAGCAAGCCATTGTTCAGCATCAGCGGATGACACCATGACCGGTGTCTGCAATCGAATGCCTTGTGGTGTGGTGTCACCGATATCATACATCACCTGTTGTGCATCAGCAGGGGTACCAGGCATTGACTATTCCTTAACAAAGGCATTTTTATCAACATCAGTAGGCGGATCCACAAGTTTCACAAGAGTGGTATCTTTGGACTGCTGAAGTGTCTCCCTTGTCAAGAACTGCAACCCATCATAGATGTCAACGAGTGTCTGCATAAACTCGGGTGGTCCAGTGCTTCTAGCACCAGCATCAGCCTGTTCAGGCTCAGCAGCTTTTGGAGTAAAGAGACATTCTGGAGTCTCCGGGACTTCTTTGGCTAGATCTGTGGGGATATTCACGGACTCGAGATTAGTGGCTTCGTCAAAATCAGCACCATCAAGAAAATCATTGTCAACCACATCATCTTCATCACACACAATATTATCAGAAGTGTGCGCATGGACTTCATCATCGAGCAGTCCTTCCTCCACATCAGTATCAAGAATCGGGGTGCTCACATATGAGTACCTCTCTGGATTGTCTTCAACCACAGCCTCTGGTTTAGTAATCTTCCATTTGGCTTGTGCTCTTGATTGAACCGGCAACTTTCGCTTGGAAATTGACTTCATACGAGACTTTTGCGGCAGATTGTCGTCTTGTAATTGAATAGCTGCTTGAAAAGACACCTAATTGTCTCTTTTCTTCATTTACTGCCTGATTCCCTTGGGTAATCCTGCCAAGAACCATGTTAGAACACTATGGTCTGGGACGCTATCAGGGTTGCATCCACTACACAATCTCTTGATCCATTCAATATAATCGCACAGGGACTCGTTTTTCTTATCCATATGGATTTGTCCAAGTTGCAGGAATGGATCAGAAAGGAAGCGGGTGGTTTTGAATTGTGTGATGAACTTAGCCTATAAGATGTTCCAATCATCTCGTTCATTCTGCTCAAGATTGAAGTACCAGTCTTTTGCAGTATCGGTTAGGCACAGATTGAAATATCTTAACAACTCTTGTGAGCTGTTGTCTTTGTAGGCTCTACACGTTGTTCATAGATTCTGTGATTGAGAATCTGTGAAACGTGTTTGGTTGGTCTTTTCTCTTCTCTAGTTTCAAATTGTTCTACCTATTACCAAGCTGTTGTGGGCGATCTGATTATTAGCTTCTTAATTCATTGCCCAGATCAAGTAGAAATTTTTTATTCATGTTGTAGTATAGGTTTAAAATCCATCCTGTCAATGGATTCTCAAGTCTCGTTCACTCCTAAAGCACTCATAGATCAAGAAACATGCAAGTCAAAAATGTTCATCTAAAGATCAGCATGCAACACAAATGAACTCCAAACAGACCTAACTTCTACCTACTGTAAAGCGACTGGGAAACAGTTCAAGAATCTCAGATTAATCTAAGGCATCAACAGGAATAAAAAACAAGAAAACAAAAAATTAATTAACTAGAATTCCAAGTGTAAGGATCACGAAATATCCATTTCTTGATTTCTGAACTTCTCAAGAACATCATGAACTGAAGAGTAGAAGTATATGCAAGATCTATGCCACTACTTCAGCCTATCTAGTTTACTTGGAAGCTTGATTCTAATCTAGAGCAAGAAAGCAAGAAATTAATCCACTTTACTTCCACAAAACTAGATGAAAAAACAAGAAATTTACTCTAACTCCACAACCACACAAAGAGATGGATGTGCAACTCATAATAGAATCACTCAAGAAAGCCATTGTGAACAAGGAGCTTCAAGAATGCCACAACTCGTGCAAGATCTTCTCTATTCAATTCAAGAGAATGACATTGCAAGTAAAAGCTCCCTCACAAGAAAGGGGGACTCTTAAATAAGCCAATGAGCTACCTAGGTGAAGCCCAAGTGGCAATTCCACAATTTATCAAATTACAAGTGGAATTAGTTCCTCCACTAGAGGGAACCATCAAAAGGTGGCTCACTCTACTTTATTTAGGAGGGGCTTACCACCTTTAATCTCAAATGCCTACTCATACTAGATCCTACATGGTCACTCAATCATCACTTGGATTTACCATGAGGCTCACATAATTTCCAACTGTTGTTCTCGACTCTCATTCTTCATCCTTCTCTCAGAGACCTCCTCAGTCTAAGGTGAGAGATGCTCTTTAGAATAACTTTGGTCCAACATCTTGAAAATTCCTTAGAATCAGCCAACACATGCTTGGGTGTAGATCTGTAGGAATCGTCGCAGATCTCCCTTACCATCAAATCTCGAAAGGTCGATCTTGGGGAAGTTCTAGACTACGTGGGATACAAATGGCCTAGGATTGTTCATTGGAGGTATGTTGACAAATTCCTCGAGTTCAGGGAGATCCAGGGTGGATAATCTCCTACCTAATCTCAAATGCATACAATAGAATGGGAAATAGGACTAGTTTTGGTATTTTCACTTTTCAGTTATTTTTTATCTTTTTGTGTTATTTTTCTCAGATAATTTCTGTAGATCTTTTTGGCATATAAGTGATCAGATGATGGATCTGACTGAAAACCAAACCGATGCAATAATGAATCTCAGATCAAGATCAGATGTTGATCAAAAATAAAATTTAGAGGGATGCGAAACGGCGTAAAAGCAAATCCAAAAGGCGAATGGGAAAAATGAAATATATATATATATATATATATATATATATATATATATATAGATGGGTTCTAATTGTCAAAATATTTGGAAAATTCTAGATTTTCTCTGCTCGTGAGCTATGTAGGGCGAGTAATAGTAAGCATGAGTAATAGGATTATAACTCGCCGAGCTGTCTACTTGCCCTAATAGATGATCAAAAGGATCTTTGAAGGTGGCGAGTAATGAGGAGAAGATGGTGAGTTATACTGAGTGCGAGTTATAGAGGGGCGAGTAATACAATTATAACTCATCATTCTGGCACAAGACAGATCAGTATGTGTACAGGCTGTGAAAGATTCAACTAGTTTAGTCATATTTGCTACATTTCTTTATTTGACAAATTGAGGCCAATTTTATAGTAGACTTAGAGTTTGATTTTTCAATGTTCATTAGTCTAAATTTCATTTGAATGATCAAGATATCTTGATCAATGAAGAATATAGGCTTCAAGCAAGAGGTGGATCTACATCAACACTTCAAGAGGAGGCTATGTCCATCTTCAAGGAGAGGAATTTTAGTTGGATATAGTGAGGTGAGTAGATCCTACAAGGTTTACATTCCTACTACTAACAAAGTAATTGTTGGTAGAGATGGCATTTTTTATGAGGGAAACATTCCAAAAGTCTCTTCAAGCATTATTGATGGTGATGTGGATGGATCTAACATTCTTCATGTTGATGTAAAAGATCCTACTTTAGATGGTGATGATGATGGACCTTCATCAAGTCAAGGAGAACATCAAAGGAAAGACAAGTACCTTCAAGGCTCACATATGATGAAAAGGGTAAGAAAGTAGTTTCTGGAAATTATGCTGCTTTCATAACCTCTTTTGATGAACCTACAAGTGTAGATGAATCAAGGAAAGAAGAGGAGTGGATCCAAGCAATGGATCTTGAGTATCAAGCTCTTATGAAGAGTGAAATATCTTTTGGTGAATCTTCTTGTGTATATGATGCTATGAAAGTAAATGGATGTTATCATGCTATAAAATCAAGTAATGGATCTGGAAAACAAAGTTTGTTCAATGACTTAGATGGTCAAGTTGATCTCAAAGGGCTTCAACAATATCAAAGTAGAGATGGCAATTTGGAGCTAGTCAAGAGCATCAAAGGAGAGTCAATTGGCAAAGATGTTATGGATCCGTTTTTGCAGGTTATTGAAGACTCAAGTAAGGTCAAAGGAGCACCAAGGAAGTTTTCTTCAAGTTTACTTTACTTGTTCTATCTCATGGTTGAGCATTTTTATGTGGATGTGTGCAAATTGTCAAGATATGGTAAAACTAGCTACATTGGTGAGCATCATTCTGATGTTGAATTTGTACTAGCTTGGATGGTTATGCTGATGGAAATGAATCTATTGGAGGCTCATTATGTCACTCATTCATGGCCAAGTCATCAAGTGATGATGGCATCTAATGGCAAGATGGAGATGGAGGCTCATTCATGAAGTGTCATGGTGGATACATGGCAACAAAGGACAAAGGAGGAGGAGACATGCAAGCAAATGTTGATCACTCACATTTATTGTTTGTTTACTATATTTGTACAGAGAGTTCAAAGTTGATAGCATGGAGGTTTCATCTCATTTACATTATATGTGATTCTTCATGTCATATGGAGGTGCAATATTTCTTTGTGAGGGAGCTAGTCATTGCAAAGGAGGTGGAGCTTCAACATGTGTCCTCAAGGGAATGTGTGGATGATATCTTCACCAAAGCATTGGGAAATGACTTGTTTATGAAGCATAGGACATCACTTGGAGTGTTATCAAAGTCCATGCTAAAACTAGTTGAAGAGGGAGTGTGAAAGATTCAACTAGTTTAGTCATATTTGCTAAATTTCTATATTTGGCAAATTGAGGCCAACTTTATATTAGACTTATCGTTTGACTTTTCAAACTTCATTAGTCTAAATTTCATCTGAATAAACACTTTTGGACTTATTTTTGGCCCATTGGAGTTTAGATCTATTTCTATTTCTCACACCATCGGCTTACGAGTACAATGCACCTTCTAAGGGTGTCTGACGTTATATTCACAATTAGATCTGAGTCTTTTTGCCAACTCGGCCATGCTTTTATTCTTGTCACCTTAAGATATGTTGGGGAGGCACTGGGCTTTGGTTTTACTCATTGGCCGGTCCACGACTTGTCGACCTTGTGATATTGGCATTCCCAGTAAATCTAGATTCTGGAGCTCCTTCTTGGTTGATTGTCGATGCTCCATAGTGTGGTTTTGTAGCTCCATTCCTTCACTTGATAATCGTTAGGCACTTTCGGTATCTGGAATTCGTTAGAAGAATCTTCACTAGAATCTTCTAACAGGACAATGCCTATACATACATGTTCATATAACATTGTATGAATGAGAGATAATCAATTATCATATGTGAGGCACCTTGCCTCGATTGAGTTTTGCCTTGCCCACAACGATGGAGGCTAGTGGTATCTCCTTGGATAAAATGTTTCTTTGCAATTGTAAGTACATCACAAATGAAACAATAATTACATATGCACATGATTAGTTACATCATTATATATCTATAAATAATCACCTTATTAATGTTTCAGGCTATAATTAGTCTAGAAGATAATGTGATTCAAATTGGATATGCATATACCTCACTAAACCAGTGATTTTGTAGATTGCACTCCTAATATCTTTTTGTCAAGAACCCTCTCAACACCAAGGGAAGTACAAACTATATACATGAAAACAACGTGAATGTTATCATTTAAATCCATAGATGAATTGAAACAAAGCATGAATGCTATAAAACACATCACTCATGTCGAGGGAAAAAAGACATGCTAACATGTAAGAACTTGTGCCAGTCATGAGACTTTAGACCACTTAGCTTCTTGTCCCTTGTGCAACCACCCTTCAAACATCATGTATGTCCTATTGGAGCTCAAAAAGAAGATATTGCCTTCTTTACAAGGGCCTCTTCTCTCTTAAATAATATCCATGGGACCTTTGGAAGGACGATTATATTGCCAATCGTTCGTGACCATAGATCCAACATTTTCTCCATTTTTTTTAAGTCATTTCCTGCAGCTTTCTTATCTTTGCAATCAATCAAGTGCTCCCAATATTATATTCCCTGCATTCTTGAATATATGCATTCGATCCAATAGATGATTTGTAGATAAAAATCTCTAAGCATGATTTGCCTTCATAGCATGGGGTCTTCGACCTTATAGCCCATTACGTAGAGGGTGATCACATGGAAGGTAATGAGTGTGACCCTCATATACAATTTTTCTAAGATGTTGTGAGTGACATGCATGTGATACAATTTAGCAATATAGGATGCATATAGATACACATGTAAATTGAAATAAAAAATGGTGATCATTATTAATTGTAAATTGAAAATATATAACCAGACCGCGCTTTGCACTCAAGAAAGTCGTGCATAGTTCACATAAAAATCCCCTTCACCGTGAAATCTCTGTGATATAAGTGGTCTTGAAATTCTTGTATGTGGGCATGCTATTCTCTAGTTGATGAGCAAGGCCTCGAGTCCAATTTGTGAAGGTCCTAACTCCTGTGAAGAAGAAGAGCGTGGACTTGCCATTGGCACCCGTCCATGATGCCAAATATATAGCGTAAACAAAGGATCAAGCACAAATTAAAGTAGAAAACAATATACAAGTCATTACCATATTCATAAGTGGAGAGCATATCACTAAGAATATTACTCTAGATTTGATGGCACCGAAATGATGTCTTTCGGACACCTCCAACACTTTTGGCCAATGGTTGCGCTAGTTAGGAACTTATTTGGTATCTTCAATCTATATCACAAATCCCAAGCCCCTTTAGAGCCTTTATAGTATTCTTTCTATGGTTGTTGCATGTTTCATCATAAGGTAAGATGATACCTTTATTTGGTACTTTGTATCGACCTATAGTATGATTTTTTAATAACAATACATAGATGAGTATTTTCTCTACTTTTTTTCTTTAATGATTTTTTATACTAATTTTTTTTTAACGTATATGTTTCATAAATCAAGAACCGATCCAAAATTTCTTGAGTTTCCTATGCCGACTAGCCCATATGGATTTGGCATGACTTGGAAATGAAGGAGGAGGTCTAATGGATGCCAATACTATTGTAAATCCACGAGCGAGATCACTTACCTCTCCAAAAGGTCCCCTTAAAACATTTCATTGGGGATTTTACACTTTTGATGTAAAAGATTTGTTGATCACATACCAAAGAAATACTATACTTTGTTATTGTCCATATGAGTACAAATTAAAAGGTTCTACATATCATAGAGTGACCTTTTCATACAAGTACATCTTATTGGTGGTCAAGCTATTCAAACAAATTACAATTGCTTCAATATGGAGGACTTTGATTTTTCACTCAACAAATGAAACACTTGTAATTACAAAGCCACTCAAGGATGAAACACGCGGTTCTGAAACCATGATATTGTATGCTAATCAAAATTGATGAAACTTTTTTTTAAATGTAATGGAATTTTTTTATATTTTTATATTTTGATATTTTTTATTTATTTCTCAAGCATGACACATTCATACATAATGCTCTCGATGCTGGCATGATCAGGTTTTTTTGAAATGTTGTCCATTAGATATGTCCATTTGCTAATGTAGGGTTGTAACAATAGGGTCAAAGTAACAATATGTACCTTACCTAGTTTTTAAACATTTCTAAAGTATCACAAGCTCAAAAATGAATTACCTATAGATGCACAAAGAGAAGAAAACTATGAAATCAAGGTTTCTCTGTCTTTTATTTGAATTCAAATGTAACAAGTTATATCCACATCTAAAATCTTTAAATTAGAGGTCATCTAATGGTTTCATAAACATGTATGCATTTGCATGATGAATGTGACGCGTAGTAGTTGAATGAGGAGGGTGCTAGATGTTAGGTGTACTGAAGTTATTCTTTTATCCAAACTCTTACAAATTCAATAGATTTTCGTTTGTTGCATACAAGTTGAGGCCTCTTTTGACCTTTAGATTCATCTTGGTGATAAATTGGAAGTGTTAAGTCATATTCCAAAGTTTTCACAAAAGAAGATTAACAATCCTTGACTTAAATGTCTCATGCTTGAGAATACCTCCTTTGATCTACAATAATTGGTGAATTGGTTAGTATTTGGTTCACTTACTAGCTTTCACTTCCATAGAGTTAGGAGCTCGACTCCAATTACCACAATTTAGACATGGAATGAAATGGACATTTGTATTTAGACAAGTACCATATGTAAAGATATGAAATGAAATGGACATTTGTCTAGAGTAGTATTTTATCATCCCAAAGTGTTATATGAATTTCATGAATCTACAACATTGTACCTCTTCTTCACACGGTCCCCTTTATATGGAGTTCTCATTAAATTTCAATTTTGAATCAATCTATCCTCTTTGGTTGGACCTAGTAGGGGTGGCCTTGAAAATTGCAACATGCAAGGCCTCTTGGCCTTTTGAAAGAAAAGACATTTTAATATTACATGGATTCCAACTTTCAGATCTAAAATTCAAGCTAGATAGCTAAATGACCAAGTAAGAAAGCCTAAGTTTCTAAACTACTAATAAAATTTGTAGAAAAACTTTGTTTTGAAGGCTACATTAAATGTTTTGGGCACGTTCTATTTTAGAAGGCAAAAATAAAAACTAGCATTTCAAGTTGAATGTTACTAACAAATGATACCCTTCAACGTGGTAAGAAAGGTATGAAAGTTTAAGAGAAGTGCATTGATATTAGTAGGCAGCAAAGATACATTATGATAGTTTGCATTAAAAAAAGCTTGGAGACGTATATTTGGCATCTATATATGAATATTATCGGAATCTCTTCTATCCTTTGGAGCGCGTTAAACACACTTCTCTGGGGACAGAAACTACTAAGAAAAGTCCTTCTCAAATTTGACTGACAGCATTTCAGCTTTCTCTTCCTTTCCAGAATTTGAGAGTTTGGCACTCACCTCTATATTTGATCTCCCAAAATACATTCGGACCACTATGGATGGCTCAACGCCCAGCCTTATCTTACTTGGAAATGTGATAAAAAAGCTTCCTACACATGTGCATTCAGCTTCTGTGGTATACTTTGGATGCGATTCACTAGAAGAGTACAATACTATTTTGATACGTTCCTGATCATCTTCCAAAGGATAATAGAAATGTGTGACGCTGTGGTCGTTAGGTACTTCCTCATCGACACGTACAAACACATCAAAATGATTCCTGCAAAACACCCTTCCGTCCTTGGTTACGGTCTGGTATTGGTATGGATCACTAGGCTTATAATCCTTACAAGTATAAATTCCATACGTCTTCCTAGATACCCTCGCAAGAATAATTCCTTTTGATATGCCCAATGTCACAGCTCCGGAGCATACTGCACTACCAGGATTAGGGGGTCTTATGATTTCACCCACTCTCTCGCCAAACTTCTCCTGAATCCTTCGCATTAGATAAGGGGAACTTGAAAATCCTCCGACCAGCATCAGAGCTTTCAAATCTGAGACAATGGCGTTATCGACCAGTGCAAGGATTTTCCCAACAACTGGGTCGAATATTTTCTTCATGTCTTTCTCAGTCAAGTTGATTTCATCATATGATTGTGCTGGGGAGATGATTCCATGAGCGCGCGATGCGTCGTAGGCTTCCCATGCGGCGGCAAGCTTTCCTGGCAAATCCAAACACACGGAACAGCTTGAACCGTCAAATTCATACTTGTGATAGTCCCAGTGTTTGGCTATCATCACCTTCTCGGCCGCGTTCTCTATAGCAAACTGACTAAAGCAACCGATTCTTTCTGAGAGAAATTTGAAGAATGAGAGGTCAACAAAGCTTCCGCCGCAAAGTCCACCACTACTTCTGCTGATTTCTCGTACCTTGTGCGGATAACTTATACTAGCAATCTCATGAACAACGATATCTACCGTTCCACCTCCGATGTCAGCAACCAAGACTTTATCACCTTTTTCCAATTTCAGACTATCACATTTTTGCTGGCAGTAAACCGATGCCGCCTCAGGCTCCAAAGCCAAGATCAGTGGGTGACGACTAGCATCCTCAGATCCGCAAGCTGATCCTGCAACGAGGCCCGCCAGTTCTGCGCATCTCTTCATTTGCTGTTTCGCATGCTCTTCCCAAATCACAGGAACAGTAATGCACCATTGGATGTCGTCCAAACAGATATGGCTTCCAAACCGCTCTCTCAATTCCTTCAGTACAACCTTCGACAGAGCAGAAAGATAGTCTGATATTGCAACTTCGACTCGCAAACCAGGGGGTAATCCTTCTGTGATGTTTGCTTCGTCAGCTAAGTGCAGTTTGAATTTAGTCAGGAAAAATCCTGCTGCTGAATTACTGTTTGAGGCGAATAGAAGATTCCTCTCTGCAAACTGCTGAATAATGTTTGTATCCCTCCCGTCACATAGAGAAGAGGCCAAGGACTGCAAAGCTTTGGAGTAATTTACCGAAGCAGGCCAGCCCCAATCCATAAGCTGGTACGTGCCTGCATTGCTGCCGGCCATGTACCAGAGGCTGGTCTGAGTCTTGCAGTATGGCCTGCCCGAACCCACATCTTGCATGGGCCAATCATAGAAAGTGTATATTTTGTTGGGATCAGCTCGTAGAGCGTAAGCAAAGCCAGAGAAAGTTGTGCCAAAATCTAACGCCACAACAATCCGCGATTCCTCTACCCGTACGTAGTCCATCTCACTGTCTCACTTAGACCTCTCCTCTCTTCTAAAACGTAGAAGAAAAAAACAGGTTCTATTTGCAACCCTGATCAATCTCTTATCGTCTTATCCCATGCAATGCATGCGTTGCCTGCAAGTTACAGTTTTTACATTATATATTTGCATTCTCGGGTTTTATGTGGGCGAGCGAGCGCGCAATCGTAGTAGAAGCCTTCTAGACACATGGTTTAAAAGAACGAGAGCAGGCGCAAATTATTAAGGATTGAAGTAGCTGTAGTTACTAAACATAAAGAGTGGCGGCACGCCGCCATCCCTCGAGCATCACAAACCATTTAATGACCAATTACATAAGGGAAGATATGAGATCAATCAGCAGCCACCGAGATCAATGAGCATTACTACATGAATTTTTTGAAGATTTTTTATGCAAGCATAGAACCTTATGATTAATAACATTCAACTGAAACCGAGAAGCTTCAAAGAACGTAGATATTTTGAGGATAACTCAAAAAAGGTTTCTCCAGATTCGATGGTGTCATGTCTATGCCCGTTACACCATTGTATTCTCCCCACCTTTGTTTGGTTCATTGTGCCTTTGATAAAATTTTAAGAACATGAACCAAGCTGCCATTCTCTCCTTTTCTAGGTGCTTAAAGGCATTGAGTAGGCTACCAAAAACATCACTATATGCCTCATTGTTAATGCAAGCCAAACAATTTTGCAACATCCTATTACGTATATAGCCCCCTGCCAATACCCTATGGATATAACCAACCTTGAGAATCTCAAGTGCGGCCTATACAAGTAGCCAATATACCCCTCAAGTAGTATGCTTAAAATTATTCAAAGGGCATGCATTGGTTTGAGGTGCTACATGGATGACAAAATGGGATCCTTGTCTCTTAAAAGCATGCTAGGTTGTTGACCTTGACTCACTTAGTCACATTCAATGCATGTGGAAAGAAAAAGACAAGGGCAAACAAACTATTTGTGGTTGTGGGGGAACACAATATTGTCCTTTGGTTGTATTGATGATCTGGTTGCAAAGTCATCAAGAAACTCTAATTTAGAATTAGGAGTGAAATATCTTCATATCTTTCTTTTACTTCATAATATTGTACTAACTACAAATAGTAAGAATCAGATGGACAAGATCATGTGTGAACTTAAATATTGCATATTTTCATGATAATTTATGGACACAGATCATCTAATAAGAATGCTACTTTTGCTTTTGGCTATGAAGATAAGAATGTAGGATCTAACCTTGAAAAATTTCTTATGCATACTTGTTTTGATCTATTCGAGGAGGCTAGTTGTAACCTTTATATGAAAGATAGTGAATCATACTTTAAGGGCAAATTTTTTTCATAAAAAGCAATTTAAAAGCCTCAATTGGTTAATCTTTGCTAAGCTTAATCATTGACATCAAATCTGCACTACGTATCAGTTAACCATGTATTTGGCTTACTTAAATACATCAAGTAGCTCGGATCTTTCAAATAAAGCTTCATGTTCCCTGTAAATATATCCTGAAGTGTAAAATACCGTAATTTAGACTATCCATGTAACTCTAGTGGCTTTCTCTATACGAGCTTTGACTACTCCAAGTTATAGATGGAACTTTGAAACAATATCTAGCTCTCTTTCTAGTTCTAATTCAACCTTGAGAGGAGATTCAAGCATGCATATACATAGATTATGCATAGGTCCTAAAGATGGAGCCAAAACTCATAACTATTCAAGTTAGATTGTGAGAACGTCAATAGTCATTCAAATATGGAATCACAACCCCTACAGAGAGCATCCACAGAAGACTATCAACGGGAGCTCCCGAACGCATAACTATTGGGAGCGGTACCAACAAAGAAGGTCAACAAGTAGTGGTCTGGCCAACAAGCAAACAAAAAGTCTGATGCCTCACAACCATATTTTATGGCGACAAGAATAAAAGCATGGCCGAGTCGCCAATTGTGATCTAAGCTACCAAGTATTGTAAAATTAGACAATAATTAATGGTGCAATGCACTTGCAAGCCAGATGCATGAGAAATATTTGTAGACTAGCTCTCAAATGGGCACAAATATAAAATAGGACCCAAGTAATTAAAATTGAAGAAGAGAGAGAGAGAGAGAGAGAGAGAGAGAGAGAGAGAGAGAGAGAGAGAGAGAGAGAGAGAGAGAGAGAGAGAGAGAGAGAGAGAGAGAGAGAGAGAGAGAGAGAGAGAGAGAGAGTCTCCTCCTCTTCCTACTTCTTTTGTTGAAGCACCTTCCTTTTGTTGACCCTTCAAACATTCCATATGTCCTATTGGCGTTTAAAAAGAAGATATTGCCTTTTTTACAAAGGTCTCTTCCCTCTTAGATCCATGTGACCTTTGGAAGGACAATTCTATTGCCAATCGTTAGTGACCATAAATCCAAGATTTTCTCCATTTTTTCATAAATCCGAACACTGGCCAATTCCATTACTATACTTAAAATGACTGTTTTTCATGCAATCATGTATACCTTTTTATGAGTAAAAGTTTTGAAAAAACTGAGATTTCTGTAAAATGTAGGTTTTTTTGAGAATAACTCAAAAGAGGTTTCTTGAGCACCACCCACAATGCATTTTTACCAAATGGCAATCAAAATATATAGCTATATGCAACCTTGTTTAAAAAGAGAGCAAATTTCAAAGGGAGAGAACACGAGTAAGTGCTCACAAAAATCGGCAAAAGTAGAGGATTGAAATAGGCAAAATTTTATTAGAATCCGTATTATGAATTTTTCGACGATTTTTTATAACAGAATATGAACCCTTTTATGAGTAATAGTCTTCAAACTGAGAAGCTTTAGAAAACTTTAGGTATTTTGAGGATAACTCAAAAAAGGTTTCTAAAGCATCTGATGGTGTCATGACTCTCCCCGTTGCACCATCTCTCCCTACCTTTGTCTGGTTCATTGTGCCTTTGATAAAATTTTAGTGAACCTTGAAAGTAAGCTACCAAAAACATCACTATATGCCTTCTTGGTAATGCATGTTGGCAAACAACTTTGCAACATCCTATAAGCTATAGCCCCTGCGAATACCCTATGCATATATCTAACAGTGAGAATCTCAACTAAGGCCTATGCAAGTAGCCAATATTCCCCCTCCAGTATGCTTAGAATTATTCAAAGGGCATGCATTTTTTTCGAGGTGCTACATGGATGACAAAATGTATCTTGAAAGCATGCTAGGCTTTTGACCCTTGAGACATTCTTAGTCACATTCAATGCATGTGGAAAGAAAAAGGTGAGGGCAAACAAACTATTTGTGGATGTGGGAGAACACATTATGTTCCTTTCATTGTATGGTAATGATTTGTTTGCAAAGTGATAAAGAAACTCTATTTAGAGCTAGGAATGAAAGTTTTTCATCTCTTTGATCTTGTACTCATGGTATTGTACTAACTAGATATATTAAGAATTAGTTGGACAAGATCATGTGTGATCTTAAATATTGCACATCTCCATGATAATTTATGGACAAAGATCTAGAGAAACGAGAATTCTACTTTTGCTTTTGGCTATAAGATAAACATGTAGGATCTATCCTTGAAATGTTTATCTATATCTAAGGAGGCTAGTTGTAGCCTTTATATGAAAGATGGTGAATCATACTTAAAGAACAAATTTTTTTATAGAAAGCAATTTAAAATCTTGATTTGGTTCAACCTTCACAGATCTTGTAACTCTTGTAGTGGTCTCTAACATTGTTAACTCTCAAATGGTCTCAACATTCGTTGAAGTCAACATTGATGCTCTAAATTCATTTGTTAGGTAGGTGAAGATTCATAATGACATTTGCATGTCTTGCAAAAGTCCACAAAGTTCATAGGGTGTTGAACCCTTAGATAACTATTTTCTACATCTTACTTGTAGGTAATGGTTCTAGAGCTCAATATAATCGTATGGTATTGTACTTGACTCATGATAACTCCTGTGAAGGTCCTTATGACTATGTGCTAGTAAAAATACCAATCTTTGTCTTTGTGAACTCTTTTTTTATTAAATTTTTGATATTTTTGGTTGTGTCCAACAAAATTTGACTATTTTGATCCTAAAAGATTGTTGCATGTATATACATGTGTGTGTACACACACACACACACACACACATACACATGTGTGTGTGTGTGTGTTTGTGAAGTTTTTTTTTTAGTACAAAAGTAAAAATAAATAGATCCAAGAAACAAAAAATACAAAAGATTGTTTATACTGATTAAGGGGCTTCTGGTGGCCAATATTTGTGTAGTGAATTGCCATTGATTGGTGTACCAATGGTGTACCATCCAATTCTTCCAAGCTCACTACTCTTGTGATAGAATATACTTACATGAATATGGACCTTTTCTCATAAACTTCAGTTGTCCCTTGATCACCATCATTTTGTATTTTAGCACAAGATCCCCACTCGAGATATTTCTCGTTAATACATGTATAAAGAAATCATCTAGTATAATCTTAATGGTTTTGTTCATGAAATGAGCTCCTCCACAATCATTGACTATCTCGATTATGCATCCAAATCTGACAGTGATATTCTCATATAAGAACTTGACTATGGACCTAGCGTTAGCTTACTCATATTGTCCTTGCCTCCACCCACTTAATGAGTTAATATGTGGCCACTATATGATGTACCTTGGATAAATTGGTCCAATAGATTCCAAACCCGATTTTCAATAGGTGCTTGTGCATGTATTGGGTGTAATAGTTCATAGTTCACCTTCATGGGTCTTCGAGCCTATTCAAAATCATCACATTGTTATATATGAACATTTGTGTCTTCATGAATGGTAGGCCACCAAGAGCCAAATTGTAGTATATTTCATGAGGTAATATTGCTACAAAATGTCCACCACCCACTGCCTCATGTGAAAGTAATACTATTTGAATTGCTTCATAGGATATCACATATCTTCATATTATCTCTCTTTGATACAATTCTTGCAATCGGCTTGGATAGAAACTGATCAAGGTCGTCATGTTGATTAACAATAGATGCGAACGATATCGGCTCCTCAGACTTAGTGAACTTTCCAAGACTCACTTACCGATCACAATCTTCCATCCACTCTTTCCTAGGTGGATCTATCTATAACCCACTAGGTGGATCTATTTGTAACCTACTTTGGGTTAGTGTCTATACTCTCGCCCTAGTCCCCTCGAGGATGAGAGTTCCTATTGAGTCGCGCGAGGGTCTTTTGTTAGTGGTCTTGTCTCTCTATTCTGAGGAGGTCGTTTAAGCTTTTTGATCTATGAATCTTCAGTCTTTCTGTTTAAAATTTCATGATTGACTAGCCCATAACTACATAAATCTAACCCATCCCTCTGTTCATGACTTTGTATGCTTGTAACCTCTGGCCTTTGGCCCACATTTTCTTCTTTTGTAAGATCATGCATCTAAATCTTACTCTTCGAAGTCCTAGAAGACAATCGGCTCTTGACAGCTCTTCTTCTGAGTACTACCCTATTGGTTTTGATCAGTTTCAAGGGATATGATCTTGTACTACCCTTTGAGAGTGTCGTTTCTTCTATCCCTAGTACTGTTCTAAAATTTGGATCGTCTTCATTGGTAGTGGATTCAGAATCATCCTCACTACTAGATACTTCCTCCCATTCAGATGGTGCTCTTTCTAAATGAGGCACCTCGCGATAACCGTCAACTACTGTTCGTTCTTTATCCCTTCCAAAAATCAATACTCCTGTGGGAATGTCGACTGTGCAGTTGCTAAGTCTGAGCCATGGTCGGCCTAGTAATATAGAGTACCCCGGTTCCCAATGTACATCCTCATGACATAAAAGTCCACTTGAATGGTCTTTTTAGCCATGGTAATGGGTACATTCTTAAGCTCGCCCTATGGTTTGATCATAGAGTTGTTGGCTAGCTTTAGTGTTGTCAAGGTAGTAGGTTCTAGAGTGAAACCGAATCGGTCTGAAAGTTCTAGACTTATGATGTTAACTGCTGATCCTACATCAACTATGGCCCTTGAAATGGTTAGGCCATCTATCAGTATACATACCTTAGGACAATAGCAATTTAACACATCTGCATCTACTTTTCCTATTGTAAGTGGTTTCAGTTTGACCATGCGTTTGATAGTGGGTGACAATTGTACTAGTTGCCAGAGCCCTATTTTCAACATTAGATTTTCTAGGGCTTGACCTAAGAGTGCCTTTACCTTCAATTATATGTGAGCTACTGTCTCCAAGGTGAACATATCTTTCAGTGCTGTAGGCCGAATAATCTAAAAACCATTTGTCATATGCTGTATCAATCTAGAATCGAGGAACCATTCCTCGGATCGATCAACATGGTAATGGTTTACCATGAAGGCTTCTTCTGCTCGTCGTCAACTTCTGCTCTGTGTTGATAGCTGCATTGGCTTGTTGATCTTGTTGTTGTTAAACTTCAAAATTTGACATTCTTGGATCTCATGATTTGTCCTTTTGCAGTACTTTCAGAATAATTTTTTTTGAGTAGGTTGCTGATTCTAGGATTGACCTTTCTTATTTGACTACTTCTGATTGTTGTCATTCTTCTTGGCAGCTTTCTTTTTCTGTTGCTTCTTTGTCTTCTTCTTGGAGAACAGAGCTTGAGAGTCATTGATGGAGGACGAGGACGCTCCATTCCTACAAGTCTCCTCCTGCAGTAGCATAGTTATGACTCTAGATAAAGTTATTTCTGAGTGAGTAGAAATCATCATCACCCAATTTTCATAAGAAGATGACAAACTAGACAATAAAGTCATTACAACATCAGAATCTTCGATTTCTGAATCTATGGCTGCCATCTACTCTAGTAGAGTCTTGAAATGATTTATGTGATTCTGAACAGAATCACCTTTTGACATTCTGAGGGAGAAGAACTTCTTTCTCAGATGCAGCTTTGAAGTGACAACTCTCACTTCATAGAGCATGCTTAATATGTCCCAAGCTTCTTTTGAAGATTTAGCTTGTTTGATATGGCCAATCTGAGTGTCGAAGATGTTAAGGATGATCAAGGCAAAAGTCTTGCCATCCCTGAGCTTCCATTTAGACATGGCTTGCTCATCGACATTGGGAAGTAGTTTGACTCCAACGACTATTTCCCATAG
Organism: Diphasiastrum complanatum; assembly: GCA_029204225.1. Taxonomy (NCBI): domain Eukaryota; kingdom Viridiplantae; phylum Streptophyta; class Lycopodiopsida; order Lycopodiales; family Lycopodiaceae; genus Diphasiastrum; species Diphasiastrum complanatum. Next base: position 59,567,947 of record CM055102.1, on the reverse strand, counting down.
TTCTTTGGCCATCAAAACTACCTATATCTTAAACTTCCAAAGGTGGTAATTTGAACCATCTAATTTATCTACCATTACAGCAGACTTTGATTGTGAGTCCATTTGAAAGTCGGAGAATTAAGCAGATAGTAGATTATATGACTGGAAACAATTATAATTTGTGTCTACAATATAAGCCCTATGACAGTATCAAATAGTAGAGACTATAGAATTGATAGCTATGATACCATGTTGGAAATCGACCAGTGTCAGATTTTGCGGTGCGTGCACAACGTCTACCAGTAAAGATTCTGTAGGCGAACACAAAAATAATGTGCTTTGCAGAAGCGTTATCAGATCAAGCGCTAGAGCTTATTATCAACACAAAATTATCATTCAGATGAATATCTAATCTACGAATAATTTATCTGCATGGCATGAATGAATGAATCAAAATTGAATGATTATGCATTGGACCAAGTACTAGACGATTCAGATTGCTAGAATAGGAATTATATAATTGCAGATAGTACAAGTCTGAATGCAAATACAAGGTGCATTCTTCCTGAAACGATACTCTGATATAATAGAGAGGAAGAACGAATTATTGCACTCTTTTTTATCACTCTATCTTACTTGATTAAATTATGATCTATTGATCTTATCATTTTACAATGACAGATGTACATGAGAGCAGTCAGTGATGCTTGACTAGTGGAGAGTGGATAGCCATAATTTGTGCTTCCTCCTTTAGGCACCATCATCGCTTTGTTCTATTAGTGACCTCTACTTAAGGTCTGTACCTTTCAAAAATGGGTTTAAGGCACCATGCTGTCAGAGACTTTGATGTCGATGACTTTGACGTAGGAGACTTCGATGTCAATGACGTGGATGTCGAGCTTGCTCTTGAGAAGATGTCGATGACTTGACATCGAGACTTCGATGTCGATGACCTGGATGTCAAGCTTGCTCTATGTTGAATAACGACCTTCGACGATCGTCGCGGACACTTCGAACACTTCACTGTCGAAAAAATCAAGGAAATACTGTCATCGACTTTCCTTGTATTTCTGCAGGTTGTGCGACTTTTCAATGTATTTACATACAACAAATGAATGGATCTAGATTAGTGAATAGATGAGGGATGGAGAGGATAGAAATCCAACACACACATGACTTTTCACAAGGAGAATTTCACTTCTTTGTTGGCTTATGGAGATGAAAAGAGGGTGATCTACACGACCAATGATGGTGAGTGTGCAATCAAAGAGATTGGCACAGTGTTTATTTCTCTCTCTCAAAATAGGAATGTTCATTTGAAGGATGTTTTGTTCATTGTTTGGCATAAGAGAATGGGGCATCTCAACTTCAAAGCGTTGGAGGTAATGTCTAGAAAGCAAGTTGTGATTGGCTTTCCAAGTTCTTTAACTAGCATCAATCATGTTTGTGAGTCTTGTGCTTTGTCAAAGTCACAAAGACTACCTTATACTAGATCTACAAAGCCTTTTCAAGTTGTACATTCAAATATTCATGGAATAACTACAATAAGAAATAGTGGAGCTAAGATGTATGTAACTTTCATTGATGATTTTAGTAAATATTGTTGTGTATATCTATTAAAGAGCAAAGATGATGTGTATGATGTCTTTGTGAAGTTCAATATTGCAAGGGATAATCAATTTTCCACAATGATCAAGTGCTTGAGTAGTGACAATGGTGGTGAGTATATCTCAACCAAGTTTAAAGCCTTTTGTGATGAGCATGGGATCAAGAGGGAGTACACAACTCCAAGGACACCTCAACAACATGGAGTGGCCGAGAGGAAGAATAGGACCTTATGTGAAGGTGCCAAATCTATGAGGTTGATCATTTTGGGATCAAGCCTTGTTTGTGCTAACTTTCTATGCAGTAGGTGGCCGAGTGCTATATTGGATGGAAGGACACCTTTTGAGATGCTATTCAAGAGGAGGCCAAGTGTCAAGCCTACTATTTTTATATGGACAACAACTCATTTTATCATAAGTTTGATGTTTGATCAGTATCTTATTGAGTTTGCATCTCTTTCATTAAGTGATGTTGATTTTCTATGTTGCAAATGGTGTAGAGTGTGTTATCTTTCATACCAAAGATCGATAGGTGATTTTGGATCTTAGTGAATCACACAATCTTCCCACAAAGCATATGTTGAGATGGAATCTTCATTGAAGATCAAAGCTTTGAGGAGTGATGGAGCTCTTGGAGGAAATACACTTTATGAAGTATTATTCAAAAAGAAGCCTAAGGTTGAACACCTTAGAGTCTTTGGAAGTTTATGATTTGCACATATTTCCTTGGAAACAAGGAAGAAAGGTGATCCAACTTCATTGATCATGGTTGGATGCTTATCCACCAGCCTTTATACTCTCTACCTCAAAGGTGATTGATAATAAAGATGTCATATTTTTTGAAGATCAACATTCAACCTTGGAAGGGGCCGAGATCAAGGCATCTCAAGATGCATCACAAATTATTTCTATTGAAGACAGTCAAGTTGTGATGGGGACGAGGTTTGAGGAGGAGTATTAGCTAGAATTAAAGTTAGAATCACTGTGTTACTGTACTGTGGGTCCTATCAGTGGATAAGGATCAATTGGCCTTGCCACGAGGCAAGTCGACGGAACACACGTCCCGCCAATGGCAACCTGGGTCATGCATGGGTTGCCTGAGTGAACAACTATATGTACAATGTAATTTCATTTTGAGAAAGACAGTTGCTATGTGAGCTTGCTGAGGAGAGTGTTTTCTGTCTGTGTTACTGTGTAGCATGATCTGTGTTCCTGTGCAAAGCAAATTTTAAGTTGGTATCAGAGCCGTACAGGGAGTGTACATAGTACAGTGTCGCCGTTGAAGAGAGCTTCGGGAGAACTGTCTTCTGAGAGTTCGGGGTTTTACGGCGGGTTGAAGACGAAAAGAGAAGCACTGGTGCACGGTTTCTAATTTATAGAGGCTTGCTAAGCTCAGCAGAGGGATTATTAGCCTGTGCATAGCATCAGAAAGGAAAAAATTTGGTAAAAAATTGACAATTTCGAAGCCAGCGGAAAATTGAAACCGGACTTGGGGTTACGGTTTTTATACATAACTGGTGATTTCTTCGCTGTTTGTGCACCGTTTTGGATGCCGTAAGGACAGGAAGGAAGCTAATCACACTGTCAATCAGCCATGGAGAGATTTCGAGGTTTATGTTAGAGATTTGTCTCCAGACAGTTTACCTAACAGATTTGCCGTAAAAAGGTGAAAAAGCCACTTTGTCAAGTTGAGCTAAAACCACCGTTTCTCCACGGAATTTCCTGACTGAACACTCTATAGTCATGGATTCAGTAGAGCGACCTCTAGGCCTCAGATTGTGCTCAAAACAATCCACAGGAGAGCTTGATCTGATAGTTTTCAGTGAAGGGAGACGTGGCCGCAGGCAGGGAAGTCGCGGGCTGTTCGTGCGCCCAACGCGATGAACAACTCAGTGTATCGAAGATCATAGCATCTGCAGGAGTTTGGTTCGATGCCCAGATGTACTTTGAACCTTTAGATGAGGTGTCAATGAATCAACGGTCCAGAATCTGTGATGGGAGAGAAATTTGAACCACAAGATTTGGTTCAGCCATTGGATGAGCTTTGAACAGGGTCCTGAAGAATTGAAGTGCATTCTGGCCTTCAACTTCATTAAAAATTTTCATACTGAAAGTTGAGTTGGGTCCCTTCACAAGTGAAAAGTGAAGTTTCTTCAAAGTGAAGAAACATTTCAAAAGCTAGAAAAGTCCCTATTTTTGGGTCCTTTGCCCGTTTTGACCCAAACGAAAGGCTATAACCTCCAAACAAAGGGCACCCGGACTGTACCTGCAAGTACGGTACAGCAAAATAGAGCGGGTGTAGTGGAGAAAGTGTTCGGAGTACGCCAGAAGTAGTTTCACCATTCTACTGGGCACGTTGTTGGGAGTTGACGACTGAGTGCATTTCGGAAGGCGACGCCGATTTGGCTTTCAAATTGGTGGAAAAGCGGCGAGTGGCCTAGTAAGAAAAAAAGTGCAGGTCATTATTTTCAACTTCTGACATCACTGTTGGCCTCGACATACTGTTCTTAGCCTAAGGCATAAGTCTCAGGCAGTTTTGCGATGGCAAACATGGGAGAGTCCATTTTGAGTGAAAGTAGCAAATTGGACAGGATTTCCAACTATGCAGTGTGGAAATTCAAAATGAAAAACATACTGATGGAGAAAGATGTGTGGGAAGTCGTCACAGGTGATGAGAGAAGGCCGCCAAATGAAGCAGACATCAAAGTGTTGGACAAAAAGATGAGGAAAGCTTGAGAAGGCATTCACAAAGAAGAAGCAACCACTTGCGAATCTTTGGATGTAAGGCCTTTGTACATATTCCTAAGGAAGAGAGACGTAAACTTAATGTAAAAGCTATCAAGTGCATATTTCTAGGATATGATGATCGCGTGAAGGGCTATAGATGTTTTGATCCAGTCGAAAACAAAATCCATATAAGCCGAGATGTTATCTTTGATGAATCCAAGATGTATGAAGATGAAGATGCTGAGAAGATAGACACATCCAGTAGGAAAAATGGTATAGTGAGGATACCACCTGATGATGATCCATTCATTGACCTTCCGAGTGATGAACATGAGGATACATCTCAACATACTACTACTCAACCTCAAGAAACAAGTTGGAGAGGTAGGGACAAACCTTTTGGTGCAAGAAGGATTGAAATTGCAGGTGACAAACGCAAGGAGAAGGATGTACCGTGGGATACATTTTCACCAAGAAGCCGATCACCTGACAAAAAGCTCCCTAAGTGGTTTGAAAGATTGATGGAGAGCCGCGATATAGATGACTTTCCGGGATCATCTAACCAGGGAGAGCTACGAAGATCAACAAGAGAGAAGATACTGCCTGAAAGGTATGAAGCAAATTATGCTCTCTTATCTAGCATTATTCAAAGCAAAGAACCTTCGACTTATAGTGAAGGATGATGACATTTGGATCAAGGCCATGGGAGAGGAGATGGAGTCAATTGCTAAGCATAGCACATGGGACTTAGTAGAACCACCAGTTGGCAAGAAACCCATTGGTTGCAAATGGGTATACAGAACTAAGTACCATGCAGATGGAAGCATAGCAAAGCACAAAGCAAGATTGGTAATCAAAGGGTATGCACAAAATAAAGGCATTGATTATGAGGAGACCTTTGCGCCAGTGTGTAAGTGGAATACTCTACGTCTACTTATTGCTTTAGCTTCACATTTTGGTTGGCCTTTTCATCAGATGGATGTGAAATCTGCTTTTCTAAATGGTGAGTTAGAAGAAGAAGTGTTCATGGATCAACCTGAAGGCTTTGTAACGAAAGGACAGGAAAATAAAGTATGTCGCTTGAAAAAAGCGCTTTATGGTCTTAAACAAGCACCACGTGCATGGTATAGCAAGATTGATGCCTACTTTCGTTCAAAGGGGATGGTGAGACCACATTCTGATCCAAATCTATATGTCTTATGCTTTGATGGTATGGTTGCTTTGATTGCTCTTTATGTTGATGACTTGATTATTACGGGAAATAATCAAGAGATGATAGACATGATCAAGAAAGACCTCATGGAACAATTTGAGATGACGGATCTCAGCCTGATGCATTATTGCCTTGGAGTAGAAGTGTGGCAAAAAGGACATGAAGTGGGTTTAACAGAGGTGAAGTATGTCAAAGAGTTGCTGCACAGGTTTAGGTTGCAGGATTGCAAACCAGTAAACACTCCTATTGAACCAGGTAAAAAGCTTTCTAAGCTTGATGAATCACAGTCATTTGATGCTACGCTATATAGACAGTTAGTAGGGAGCTTGATTAACCTTACCACAACTATACCAGATATATGCTATGCTGTTGGCATTGTAAGTCAGTTTATGGCAACACCTACGAAAACGCATTAGAAAGCAGCTAAATGCATTTTGCGTTATGTGAAAGGCACTTCAGAGTATGGCTTGATTTACAGGAAGCATGATAGTTTACCTGAGTTGTGTGGCTATGTGGATGCGGACTAGAGAGGTGACTATGATGATCGTAGATCTACCACAGGATATATATTTCAGTTTTGCGGTAATTGCTTTTCCTGGTCTAGTAAGAAGCAAAGTACAATTGCTCTTTCCACCACAGAAGCAGAGTATAAGGCAATGTGTAGTGCTGCACAAGAAGCTATATGGTTGAGACAAATCTTGGAAGAAATTGGCATGAAGCAGAAAAATCCCATGACTTTACATAGCGACAATCAGAGTGGCATTTAGCTAGCAAAGAATCCAGTGTTCCATGCGAGAACTAAACACATTGAGATTCAATATCACTTCATACGTGAGAGGCTGCTGAGTCGTGAAATTCATGTTGTTCATTGTAGCACGGAAGAACAACTAGCTGATATTTTCACTAAGCCACTTACTGGAGAAAAGTTTGATAAGTTTCGATCAAAACTTTCTGTATTTAAAGTTTGTTGACTTTAAAGCTATGTATATGACTGTATAAAAAGTGACTCTACTTTAAGGGAGAGAGTTAGAATTAAAGTTAGAATCACTGTGTTACTGTACTGTGGGTCCTATCAGTGGATAAGGATCAGTTCCCCTCGCCACGAGGCAAGTCGACGGGACATGCGTCCCGCCAACGGCAACCTGGGTCATGCATGGGTTGCCTGAGTGAACAACTATATGTACAGTGTAATTTCATTTTGAGAAAGACAGTTGCTATGTGAGCTTGCTGAGGAGAGTGTTTTCTGTCTGTGTTACTGTGTAGCATGATCTGTGTTCCTGTGCAAAGCAAATTCTAAGTGTATCCTCAACACATGATTTCAAGAGGATTTTCAAGAGGCATGTTTGAGTCTTTATGGATGATTTTTCATGGTAAAGAAAGGCAAATTTCAAGTGCTATCTACTCCAACATTCTCACTTATGCTTCTCTTCCATTATTTGATGTACCATCTTGCTTTACTGAGATTTTTACATCTCAAAGTTCAAGTAAGGCAATTCTAGTTTTGGATGATGCCTATTGTATGGACATATTTCTTGTCATTGATGGCTTAGATATGTTTCCAAAACATTTTGAAAGCAAGAGATTGTGTCATCAAAAGTGTGCTCTTGGATCTAGTAAGAGCAAGAATGAGTTTGATACTCATAGTTTGGAAAATCATGTTTTTACATGTTATGAGGCATTTTGTAAACTTCTCTTGAGATTAAGTGAAGCATCCAAAGAGGAAACTTACATCCTTGAGCAAGTATTTAGCCTCAAGAAGATCAAGATTGCATTTGATATCAAGATTAGATCCATCATGGATAAAGTTCATAGTACGTGGACTAGTCAAGCTAGAATGGTTAATCTTGATAATCAACACTTCTGCCCATCTTATGATCTTGATCTCCATGATCTTTGTGATCTTTATGAGGCTTGGAAGCCTCGGATTTCTCTATCTATGGTGCAACCATCTTCATGCAAGTGCAACTTTCAAATCAAAAGTCATGAAATAGTGGCAAATTGGTGGAATACGCTTCAAAGGTGCTAGCAAGAGATTTCTTAGAACAAAGAGATCTTATCATGGATATGGTGAGGGTGCTGCTATGATGGATCCCTTGGCTGATCTTCACTTCATATGCATACCAAAGGATCCACTCAAAAAGTTTCACAAACTCCTTAATTGATCTAGTACCTTACCAAGCTAGTTTTTAATGAGTCTGAAAAATTGTCAAAATCTATCTTGGTTATTTTTATGTCTCTTGTTTGCGAGTGAAATTCACACATGTGGATCATTTTTCCACGTGTGTAAAATAGTCACAATAGTTTATTCATGTTGACTTTAGAGGTGTCATAAAGTATTGTAGTCAAGCATCTTGGTGTCACTAGTTGATAGGGCCAATTTTGGCATTAGAGGTCAAGTACTCAAGCTCACATGTTTTGTCATCATTAGGCCAAAAGTCAAATGTGAAATAGGTCGAGATAGTTAGATTTGTGACGCATGCATAGATGTAATTTTTTGAGTGATGCTCCCTATGTATTGGCAAAAAGTCAAGGGTCCAATCATATGTGAGAAAATCATTAGAAGAGTCCAATCAAAATCAAGGGATGTGAAGTCACTCATCTAATAGGATTAGAGAGGTGCTAAGAAGGGGTCCAATAGCATTAGAGGATGGAATATCTCGTGTTACTACTTGTAGGAGAATCCACTTCATTTGGTGTAATTGATATTTTAGCGATCTATGTGATTTTGGGAGTTCTAGTCATCTTGAGTGTCTTCTCTCTCTACCCGAGGCTTATTGGATGCATTCTCTCTTTACCCAAAGAGAGGAGCTTTTCATACGTAGTTTTTTCAAAGTACATCTTCCTTACATGTGTGTGTACTTGTATGATGAATGTATGCATGTTGTAATGTGTCTATGCCTTATAAATTGAGATAGATCTTGATTGTCAATCTATTCTTGATCATTGTGCAAGCACATCACTTAGGAGATCATTATGGCATTGAAAGAACACTTCACACGTGCTATTTTTCACACTCTTGATAGAAGCCTAAACTCCTCATTCACCAATTCCTCTCCAATGAATGTTCGATGAAGGACTACATTTATCGACTAGAAAGGGAAGCTACCAAAGCCCAAACTATCATAGCCAGAGAGAAGTAACTTGTTGCCACCAAAGAAGCTATGTGGAATATCCAAATCCAGTAGTCTCAAATTCAGATGGCCAACCTCCAATCCACGGTGGATCAAACCTCGACAACAATAGATGAAGACATTCCCGTAGCCCAAAGCCTACAGAAAAAAGAGCAGAATATTATAAAGGGTTGTCCACACAATCCATCTAGCTGGGCAAGGATCTTCAGGCTAGCCAAACAATAGCTCTTTCCATTCGTGACATGGAGGTGGAAATCTTACGTGCCACCCTCCAAGAAAAAGAGTAGTCACTTATGGATGTTACGGCCGATCTGAAGATCCTTAAGAAGTAGTTCACCTCCATTCTAGAGTTCTCCATCGCTCTAGATGGAAATATTCCAGTTATTTTTCATTATCTTATTGGACTAGCTTTTTATTATTTTTCTCTACCATTCTCGACTTCTCCCCTCTCTAATTCTGACGTTCTTCACTATTAACTAGTTGCTTCAGAGGAAAATAAAAACATTTTCGTTTTTGCCATCCTTATCAGTTACGTACAGGTTAAGAACTTTGGCTACTTCTAGGACATTTTTGGGAGTCCTACGCTCCGCTTTATTGCTAGCCTTTGTTCCATTGTAAATTATCCTCAAGATCGACGTTTCCAATTGGAACTAGATCATATGCAAGATCCCCGCCCTCTTCATTCCACCCCATGTTCTTTCCTTCACCCTCTCAACATATGCAGGCAAGATATGGGCCAAAGTACTAGCCTCACACGCCTGTAGGTTCATCATCTGAAGCTGCGTTGGTGGAACAGATTCCACCATCGCCCCCGCTTTCCGATGTCGTATGCCAAGTCTACTAACAAGTCCGATCCCTCTATGTTGACAACCACTAGTATCATGCCACCTTGATCTAGTGTTATAATGCTATCATAACCTGTGACAATGCTCTCATTCAAAATCCAACCATCCGCCATGCCTGCACAATTTCAGACTTCATTTTCATCGAATCCACCACCACCATTGATTACCAACAAGTCCAGCTCTCCTTCTCCCATTTCGACCTCCAAATTGCAAAGACCGCACCTTCGACTAGGACACCCAATATGCTGCCCAAACTAATGACAATCTCCCTTCCACATCCATCGTTCCGCCATGCCAAGATGACTCCTCTGGTAGGCCAATAGATATTCATCAGAGGTGGTACTTGAAAATTTTACCAATACTTGACAGCCGATGTTCTTCGTCATAAAATATCTGGACAACAAGTTCAGAGGCGACTAGACACTACTGAAAATGTCAAACAACTCCTAAATTTGAAACTAGTTGACCTCATAGCCCTTCTACATCCTCAATCAGAATGGTGCGAGGCAGTTCTCATGCGAAGCCCCGAGTTTTTCAAAGAATATCTCATGGCTCTGGTAGTACTAAAGGCAAACCCAACCTACCATCTTATGCCCAGAAGAAGAACCTGGTTAACATTGAAAAATCCTAGCGTCGGAGCATACAATTGGCCCAAAATCCACTCGAAATATGGTTGGGCCGATCTCAATAGAGTCTTGAACCGATTCATGACTTATGCTCTAATTCTCTAGATCTCATCATTCTAGGAGCCTATTATAACGTGGAAATGCTACCCATAGCTGCCAAGGTTGACACGAGATGGGATCTTTGCTTCGACGAATATTGCTTTGATCCCAACAAGTTGTTCTCATCTCCAACTATCAAGGATCAAATCCCTCTATACCGGACCTACCATTGCTTATCTATCACATCGTTCATCAATATATCGAGGTTGGAACGATGGTATACGACCGGGTTCTATTCGTTATGGCACATGGTTTGGGATTCCAAACTCAAACCCTAGCCTTGTCTATAAAAAGGCATGTGACAGCATTTTGAATTCACCTTTTCCATTTGTAAAGGAAGGAGAGAGAGAGAGAGAGAGAGAGAGAGAGAGAGAGAGAGAGAGAGAGATTCTCCTCCCCTTCATATCACATTTTTTCAAGGCCCTCCCATTTTATGTGTATGTGTTTGTTTTATGAATGATGAATGCTATATTGTTATTATTTAGTCATGCTATCACATTCAAGCTCCATTTTTAGTTTCTTGAAACTATTTCATAAGATCCACATACAACTACAATAGGTGTTAGAAACAAAACAATGAAGTGATCATTATGATCCATAGTGAGGCATTTCAATACATTGTTCACCTCCCTTGAGAAGATCAACCTCTTGAGGAGAAGATCTAGAGCCAAGGATGTCTAGATAAACAAAGAAAGGAAAAGAGAAGAAGAAGAAACAAAACAAATGAAAAGCACAAAAAAAGGAACAAGAAGAGTGAATACCACTCCAATCTAAGCTTTATTCCACATTTAGATCCAACACTAAGCTTGACAACCTTAGTAAGCCTAGATCTACACTCCCCATCTCGTAGTTTACCCACTCCCCCGTGGATCGATACTCCTATTACAACCGAATTACATGTCCTCTAAAACACCACAAGAGGGAAGTGTAGAAAGGGTACAACAAACATGCATAAGTTAAAAACTATCTAGGTGTAATTATTGCATGAATTCCATAACTCACCTCATCTTCAGTTTCTATGTTGCTTAAATCCTCCAAGTTTCAGCCTAAACATGATTGCAAAAGCTTCTCCAATCTTCTGGCCTATAAAGCACTTTGAAGATTGAAAACTTTATTTCCTCTTTAGATTATATGCTCCCTTATCTCTTGCCCAAACTATAACATGTGGAAAGGAAAAACAAGCAGGAAACTTAATAAGCAATGACACAGAAAATTCATGCACCTTCTCTTATGGCTACTCTCAAAAGATGATGATGTAGACGACAATGAATGGAGACAACCATCAAGATTAATAGTCCACAAGAAATCATCAAACTACCTATGATAAGAGTTATCAAAACTCAAGCAAAAGCAGAAAATCCAAGGTAACATAATCACATATAGCCAGGGTGTAGAGTCCAAGGTTAACATAGTAACATCATACCAGAGTAAAAAGTATATAGTTAACAATTAGACCATCATACATAAACGGAAGTTGAAGCTAAAGTTGGCTGATTAAGAGTTTAGAAACAGTACTCTTCAATGGCTGGTTAGCGTCAATGAAGAGGCCGTTAAAATCTTCTATTTCACTATGCCATGTCCTGGAGGCTGGCTAACCCTGCATATGTTAGTATGTATGTTACCTTGTCTTTTGATGCCAGAGTGTGTGATTATCGCTGCACTGGGGCCAAGCCGGGCAGTGCCTTGGGCTGGGGCATGGGGGTGGGGGGATTCAGTCAGTCTCGGAAAAATCCAATCATTTACATGATCCGAATACAAGCCATTATTGTGACAAGTGCAAATAGATAATTCACATGTCTTCAAGAGAATACAAAGTAGCTAAAGCAAGATAACCGAATGGAATTAGCTCATTGTCGAAGCTGTAAATACACTTGGCAAGCTGTTAAACAAGCTCATCTGTGCAATATAAGCATGTGATTCTTGAAAGTTGTCAATAGCGCATGACTAATATGCCATTGAGAAAGCAATTTACAAGCTTCTACACTTGTATAACAGTTTGTGTACTGACATCATGCATATGAATAGCAACCCAAATTAGTGGCAAGAACCTTAAGCAACAATTATAAAATACAAGCAAGACCCTTTCTCACATGTCATGCTGCTGTAAAGAAAGTTCCTTCTTTGATGGAATCTTCATTTGCATCTCCAAGTGCAGCTTCCTTAAGGTACTTATCAGCTAGTTGCACCCTCTTGACGTTTTCTTGCTCCTTCACAAGTAAATGACCGTATTCTAAGAGTTTTTCAACTGTCATTGCAGGCTTCTGAAAGACTGGTGGACCCTCCTTGGAATTGACCAATTTTGATCCAAGGTTTTCAACTCCTGTCGAAGCAATCCATTTCCTCACCTCATCATCATAGACACGGGACCTCAGTGCACCAAAGAAATCTGCAAGAAAAGCACGATCAGAACTTCGACCATCTGCCTAACTTGAATTCTAGCAATCAGTAAGCTGCTATTGGTGCTCAAAAAGGTTTTAATCAGGAAATTTGGTTCTAGTACCTATAGATTGGCCTGGAAAAGTGTCAACAAGCTTTACAACATCATCAGGATGCACATTATCTGCTCGAAATATGCCGTTACATACACCAATTCTATCCTCTCTGGTAGGAGCCCAGTAAAACTTTTCCATTCGACCATCACGAATCAAAGGGGCATACAGCGTGGAAAAATCATTTCCAGTAACAACAATTGGTACTCTTGGAATGGTATCTTTGTTGTACATTCCTGGTAGCTGCACATTCGTGGGGTTATCAGCAATATTCATGAGGGTGGCATTTACCATCTGGTTATTCACAGTGTACTGAGTGGTGCCACCCATTCTACCGGCACCAGCATCCAGATCATTGATAAACAGAGCACACATCGTTCCCTTCTTGATGATATCAGCTGCTTCACGATACCTTTGCCTGATAAGCTTTGCAGGTTCTCCTGCATTGCCACTTTCGAGTTCTCCAGCACTCATCATAATAGGGCTGCCAGAAAAGTACCATTAGTCTTTGAAAATATAGGCATCAACAGTCCAAGGGTACAGTAGCACAAAATATCCAACTCTAAGCTTAGAAATAAGCATACTGTGAAAAGGCATGAAATATTAGTGGTTCCAGGGTTTCAAGAAAGAGGAAGTCCAGGGTTTTTTTTAGCAAACAGCTGTTTTAAGAGCTAGAGCAGGCATTTCTAGGATGATTTATTGACTGTCACCATTTTTTGTATTATTCAATAACTAACTGAAATTCATTAAATTTGAGATGCTTAATTAACCAATTAAACTTGCAGGTGCTCATTGAAGCGGCATATCCACTGGCTAACCTTATGTCTAGTTTGAATTTTGAGGCCAAACGAAACTGCTCGCCATGGTATAAATTGTAGAAAATAGTGGTCGAAGTAACAATCTGATTGAAAGTGTGCCCACAAGACAACAAAAGATGCAGTACAAACTAAAATATCTCAAGAAATGCAACAAAATCTCGATCTCTTTAGGGGGTGGATAGTTTACTTGATTCCGAGCTTGGAAAAGACAAGCTCACATTGAAAGGACTTCCCCTGACCCTTACCACCCCAGATACCCAGAATGAGGGGCACCTGCCATGAGTGCAGAAGCCATCAAACAACTACTTTGTCAGTTCTGGCAATCTAGGAAAGCAATAATGCCAATAAGAATTGGCCTCACACACTAAGCAATATATCGAGACTGCAAAACAAGCCACAGAATCCAGATCCACAAGTTTGGCAAGAATTTCTTGCCACATCAGCAACCACAGTCTTCAACATTATAGATGATTACCAAACAAGTTTCACAAGGCTACCTTTATATTAGGCAAGGTCATAAAATTTTTGGAGATGTGGACAATTAGCTTGTCCATGAAGGCGGGAGCGATGTAATATCCATCCTTGGTATTATCAAAGCTATACCTGATTAGAAAGAGGAGTTTCAATCAAGCAGAATGGAAATGTTAGTATACAGATCCATACAGGTTATAATACAATGGAAGAGCTGTTGGTGTATATTTTTAGCTACAAACATGTTCTATGTTATGTCAACAATTAGAAAAAGATAAAAGAAAAACGTTTACAAGCTCGCTTTGAGGGGAAAAAGTACTTCAATGAGTAGCATTAGACTTTAGTTCCGGTTAGGATCTTACGTGCGCTGTCCAGTACTGATATAATCATAAGTGCTCATGATAGCGTGTTGAGTGCCGGCCCCTTGCGGCCCCTGAAATAGAGAGTCCACCATCCCTTTCCCTCGTGTAATATCTTGTTGGTCATCAGATATATCGTAACCTAGACCTTTCCACCGGTCTGCCTTCGGCTTGCCCTCTGCCTCGCATACGATACGGCACGTCCCCTTACCATTACCCAGCAGAGTTCCGAACGTGTTCTTCTTGATGTTGCTCGTTAAGAACGCAGAGCTCGAAATGCTCTTTGCATTGCTCGTCTGTTTAGAACACAGTGCAGCGCAGACGTCAAATCAGTATTCAATATTACTACAGGCTCAAACACGAATATGCCTTACGTCTGGATAAGAATAACAATTCCACCGGTCCCTCATGTTCGAGTTATTAGTCCTTGTAGCAAAAAACATGCAATATAAAGCTTGAAGGAACAGATACATGCTTCCAGCTTGGGCGTATGCACAATGAATGCATAGGATTGCTATCATTTTCACCAGTGAGATCGTGAAATACATTGCTTTGGTCCTTGGTCACAAATGAAAAAGAATTGGTTAATAATTACAGCATCATCACTCTCGTGAAGAAGGAACCACTTAATTAAGCCAAAGAAGGACGAATCAATTGAGCATGCCGTCTATCATCCAAGTCAAGAATACTTGCACTGCAAAATTGCTCCTAAAATGAAGTCCTACATATTCTTGTGATACAAAATACTTCAATTAGATATCGTAAATCGGAGACACTCCTCAGATCAAACTCAACAGAAAATTATAATCATAGGACCTGCCAGATTAACTTGTCACATACATAATAAGCCGGACCAAAGAACCCTCCCTATTAATTGACCTGACTCTGATTATGAATGAGAGTTTTAAAAAGTCATTTTGCCCATTAACCAAAAAGGGTGTACCACTTACTATATGCAATTACAGCTATTTTAATCATCAAAGTCCTTAAGAAAGCTCATCTTGGAAGGTTTATGGCAGCAACTTCACTTACCTTGAATTTTCACCCCTTATCATCTCTATTTGGAACACAGGAAACTTTATTCCAATTGATAAATTACAATTTCAATGTTTTCTGAAGACTGTGGAGGATAATAGAAAATTAAGATCACAGTACCCAGGCAAATTAGCTGGTCACATACGTAATATGCCAGACATAAGCAACACAATTGGTATCCAGTAAAGAAATCAGCAGAAAATAACAATCACAGTACCCAGACAAATCAACTCCTTGCATACATAATAAATAGGCCAGACAAAATCTAGTCAGAAACTGTCCAGTAAAGAGGAACCAACAGACAACTATGATCTCAGAACAGGCAAATCAACTTCTTATGCATAGTAAGCCAGACAAAAGCTAGACAAAAACTATCCAGAGAAGAACAGCGATCATTTAATCAAGAATACTTGCATTGCAAATTGAAATTATACACACCCTTTTACAGAGATGCAGATACCAAAAAACTAGATTAGATATACCGTCATTCGGAGTTGCTCCTCTGATCAAACTCGACAGATGACTATGATCATAACACCCATGCAAATTAACTTGTCACATACTTAATTAGACAGAAACCATTCAGCAGAGACGTTAATTTCGAACCTGAATGGCAGCAATGGCCTGAACAGCTGTCAGGCTAGTCGCCATCTCTGCACGAACCAAGCAATATATCATCAATCCAGCAAATAAAGCAACTGTCATCATAACCAGAGAAACAAACAGTAGATCAATGAATCCAGCAAGTGAAGGGATTTTCCACATAACTAGAGAAAGAAAGAAACAATATATGAATCAATCCAGCAAACAAAGAGATTTTCCACTTACAATGTATGAATCAATCCAGCAAACGAAGCAATTGAGCTCAGAACCAATAAAACAGTGGCTAAAGCAAAGAAATCTACAACTATCCTGCAATAAAATGGATGGATCTATCAAAATTACATGGATGGATGGATAGAAAGATAGTTGTATGGACGCCTCTGCTGTATGATCTTCGCCAACGTCCTCACAACAACAACAGACAGGAAGGCCTCTCCATGCTTATCAATCCTTTTGCATGCCGCAGCCAATCAAACTATTGAGCCCTGTCACGTGGATGATGAAGATTGGACGAGCGCGGCGCATATAGCGTATGGAAGGCGTGAGAGCTTATATCATCTGAAATGAAAGGTAGTAAAGGCTGCCACGTCAGCATTCGCTGCTTTGTTCATTCATGCCCTGGCTGGGGCTTATGAACTTTATATTCTAAAAATTCAGGAATCCGACTTTTTAAACATTATAAAATTTCAAGTTAGAGTTAAAATTTATATATTTCATACCCAACACATTCATTATCCACACTTACCCAACGGGATTGGCTCAGCTGGTTAGCTCGGCATCCGGAGTTTCTTTGGTCCCAGGTTCGAGCCTCTCCTTGGAAACCAAACAGCATTATCCACGCTTTAGATATTAGGTCATATGGGCACTATTTAGTCTCTATCTTACAAAATAATTGGGTCTGTGTCATGGTGTGAAATTGTTGATATCCACATATCTCAGGATATCATGTATTGGTATTACCTCATGACTCTTATAGCTTTTCCTCTAGTTCACATTGTTGATCTTCTTGTTGTAGCCTAATTTAGAATGTTGATCTTCTTGCTCAATACTTACGCTTCCATTTGATCTAGCATATAGTCATGTAAGGATTCCACTTTTTTTTTTTCCATACATTATTAAGTAACCATTTGTTGTTATACACAACATATATCCACTTGGCCAAGCCATTTTCAGAGCTAAGCTCCTTAGATCTCACTACACAATGGTCGAGATTCAAGCTTGCACCTTTTCAATGACAATCAACAATGAATGTCAAAGCAACTATAGATCATGCAAACCACAAGGGGTGCTAAATACATGTAGTGAAACATACATGTACCCTAGGTTACACACATAAATTGGTCTTAGTGAATCAGAGAATTTTTTATTTGTGTTGAGGTTGAATTGTTTCTCATATGTTTGAAGTAAGCAAAAGCACAAGAGCTGGAGTCAAGGATGAAAGAGGGCCCGCTGAGGACCAGTGCTTGCGTGTAAATTATTTACAGGGATTTGGGTCTGATTGCACTTAATTGTGGATTTGATCCACAAATTTTGGTTAAAATTGGTCAAAAAACATGGTTTTTTGATGGTTTTTGGACTAATCTTGGAGATTTTCATAAAATTCAGGGCCAATAATTACGATGTTTGTAAAATGATTCCTAGTACACAATATATAAGACCATTGTTAGAAAAAGACCTAGAATGAAGAGGAAGACAAGAGATGTACCAATGGATATATACATGCCATGAACCTCTCTTGAATGAAAGCTGCCAAAATGTTATTCAAAAGATTATTAAAGACTTGGAAGGAGAATCTCCATAAATTCATTGAGCAGGAGAGCTTAGGAGATGCAGAAGAAATAGAAAAGTTCTAAAATGTTTTCAACTTCATGCACTATGTCACCAAGAATAGTTCAAAAACCCACATATCTTACGAAATTGAAATAGATCATGAGGTGTGGCAAGAAGCTATGAAATTAAGACTTGATTCACTTGAGTGACATGACACATGGCAATTGGATATTCCAAATGGTAAAAACCTATTGGAAATGAATGGGTTCATAAAATAAAGTACAATGAAGATGGTTCAATAGCAAACTATAAGGCTATGCTTACAACTTATGAAGAAACTGTGAAGGATGTCAGATCATTCAAGATCCAATCCATGTCCCTGATCTTTAGTTACAATAAGGAGCAAACCAACAATCCTGCCCATGTAGAAAAATCAGCATCTACATACAAATAAAATTGCAAGATATCATAAAGAGAGCGCACCAATGAGTAGTAGAATCCAAAGAGAACCATGTATAATGATGAAATGAGAGAGAGAGGAGAGAAGATTGTGTCTCTTCACGAGTTACATCCTTTTACAGCAGGTCCAAATCCTATTTGGCCACTTGGCTTTCCCTCCAAAATGTAAACCCTACTATTTTTTTGGTCTAGATTCAATGTACCCAAAGTTCAAATTTGAATCTCTCTCAAACTCGACTACCAACTTTCCCACACTTTCAAAAAGTGTTTATTGAATGTATTTTAAACTAATATAACTTCAAAAAGTTTATCTCTAAGTCTAGAATGAGTTTTGGCCTCAAATGACAATTTACCAAAATATGACTAAACTAGACTAAACTAGTTGAAATCTCTCACACTCCCTCTTCAACTAGTTTTGGGATAGTTTTAACCATACTACTTTGATCCAACTTCTATTTTTTACATCAATTTTACACATCAAGATATAACTAGAACATGAAGAACCAAATAGAATGTGAATGAAATGATTCCTCCATGTTTCAAACTTTCAACTCTCTAAAAAATTATAGCAACCAAACAATAAATGTGAGTGATGACCATTTGCTTGCTTGCCTCCTCCAACTTTGTCCTTTCTTGATATGTCTCCACCATAAAAGCCTATGAATGAGCCTCCATCTCCATCTTGCCACAAAATATCATCAACACTTGATGACTTGGCCATAAATGAGTGACATAATGAACCTCCAATAGCTTCATTTCCATCATCAAAACCAGCCAAGAATGCTAGTATAACTCTAACAATAAGATATTGCAAGACAATGTAGCTAGTTTGTCCATATCTTGACAATTTGCACACATTCACATAACATAGCCCAAACATGAGATAGAACAAGTAAAGTAAACTTGAAAAACACTTCCTTGCTGCTCCTTTGACTTTACTTGAGTCTTCAATAAGTTGCAAAAATAGATCCATAACATCTTCGCCAATTGACCCTCCTTTGATGCTCTTGACTAGCTCCAAATTGCCACCTTTCCTTTTGTGTTGTTGAAGCCCTTTGAGACCAGCCTCTTGATCTTCCTCTTGAACATCAAAGACATCGAACAAAATTTGTTTTCCAGATCCATTACTTGATTTTCCAGCATGAAAATCATGAGAACCAATAACCACTTGCATAGCATCATCTACACAAGAAGAAACTCCAAAACATGTGAATAAAGAAAAGTGAGTCGCTCCACTTGCTTACCTTTCTCTTGATCATCAAAGATATCAAAGACATGAATATCTTCATACTTGAACCTCTGGAAATACTCCCTCAAACATATGATCTAGATCCAACAAGATCTCATCAATGCTTGATCTCGATCTTCCATAAAGATTAGTGAAAACAATGTCACCAATGTTACCATCATAAATCAAAAGATAGATTCCAACTTTCCATCCAACATGAAGTAGAGTAGGTGAAGATGAGTATCAAGCCTAATAAATCCAGCCCTCTTGAGTCCATAACAAACCTCAATAAGCTCACCAACGAGATCTCCCTTGCCTTGAAGAAATTGCCTCTCGATATGCTCCACGTAGTCTTCTCCAACCAACCTTTTGCCATCTCGATCTTGAGTGATCAATTCATAATCATAGAATCCTTTGAGTTCATGAAGAGATGTGAGATCCATGCCTTGGATCTTCCCAAGAACCAATCTTCCATTGCTCTTTCATTCATAAGACTTGCTCTTAATGATTGCATCATAAGAAGTAGAAACCTCAAAGACATTAGAAGCCATGAAAAAAATGATTAGTACCTTCAACATAAGGATGATTGAAGTACTCTCTTTTTTCAAACAAGAACTTCTACTCAATGATTTAGGTAATAACTCATATGATAATGATTCTTCCTCACTATCATTCACAATAATATCACTAAAAGTACATGCTACTTGAACTCTTCACATACTTCTCTTCTTCT
Source organism: Diphasiastrum complanatum (assembly GCA_029204225.1). Lineage (NCBI taxonomy): Eukaryota > Viridiplantae > Streptophyta > Lycopodiopsida > Lycopodiales > Lycopodiaceae > Diphasiastrum > Diphasiastrum complanatum. The sequence continues at coordinate 59,547,758 of CM055102.1, read as the reverse complement.
TGACTTGTGACTATCTCCCTCACCAAGTCTCTTGATAGAACCGTTTGATCTAATCTCTTTATGAAGACATGTGACTCCACTTGCTGAAAAAATGACTTTCTTGGACTCATCACAAAATAATGTAGAAGAACCATCTCCTTCATGAATGCACCCAGAAACATCTTTTTCCATATGATCAAAGAAACTATTAGAAACAATCTTTTCCAAGGAAGAACCTTCACCTCCATTGATGAAGTTAGCTCTTTCCTTACCTTTTGCATGCTTGCACTTGCCATGAAGAACCATTGAAACACCATCATTAACCTCAAGACTAGCCAAGTTTGCACAAAGATGAACATCTCCAAGAAGCATATTAGATCTTGACCTAGATGAGGAAGCTTTTCAGACTTTGCATAAGATCCACCAATCTTATTGATGCTAAAAGGTAACTTTGGAAAGTTGAGACCAATCTTCTTTTCCATTTCATCCTTTTTATTAGACATAACAAAAGCATCAAGCTTGAAAAGTCTACCTTGTATATTGCCCCCTAGCAACCAAGATTTCTTCCTTTGTAATGAAACAAACATCACCACCAAAATTTACCATGTATCCTTTCTCTATCATTTGACCAACACTTAACCGATTCTTTGAAAGTGAAGGAATGTAAAGAACACCATCAAGTCTTGTTTTGCTATTAGTAGAGAGACAAATAGGAATTGAACCAATACCTTCAATCACACACTCACCACCATTGGCCATGTGAATTTCTTTCTTGGCTCCATCATAAGTGACCAAAGAAGTAAAGAACTCCTTGTGACTAGTCATGTGTGAACTAGCTCCACTATCAATCCACCATGAATCTTTGTCAACTTCACTTGATAATAGACTTGAAAAACACATCAGAAGAGAATCACCACCACCTAGATCCTCATCATTATTAGTAAAGTTGATTTGCTTCCTACCTTCATCTCTTTGCTTCTTCAAACATTCATTAGCAAAATGCCCTTTGATTCCACAATAAAAGCATTCTAACTTTGACTTATCCTTCTTTTTGTCAAAAGAGGAAGTCTCACCTTGATCTTACCCTTTAGACCACTTGCCTTTGCCTTTTCCCTTGAACTTGCCTTTGATGAACATGGCATCCTCTTCATATTGAGATGTTGATGTAGATCCACCTCCTCTTGATGGAATTCTATACTCCTCATTCACCAAGATCTCTTCCACATCCACAATACTCGGCAAAGTCTTTTGAATAGCAAAACTTTGAACATGATTAGCATGATCATCCAACAAGCCATCAAGTATAACTTGAACAAGAGTCTACCTCCTTAATGCTTTCATCAATACATGCTAACTCAATATTTCTGCCTGCGGGCAGCTTGGTGATAGTCCATGTATTATTTTTCAAAGTGAGCTACATTCCTTGTTTATAGCCTCTTTCCAGAGATCTGAGTCAGCCTGTGACAAAGCTTTCTCAACTGTGGTTGGCTCCTGAAAAGAATAGTGAGCAAACTCATCAATATATCAGACAGGATGAATTCAAACTCTTGTTGATCTTCTGCTTGAGGCTTCTGGCTGCAAAATTTGATTTTGTGTCGGTTGTGTTGGTTGTGTCGGCTAATTCGGTTGCTCCTGAGTTTCATCTTGCTATTTTTCTTTTGAATCTGACTGTATTGGGTGACTACAAAAAAAAAATAGAAATTGTTTGTTAGTTGTCAAGACATAAATTATAGACTGCATCTGGTCCTTGCCCTTCAAATCAATAAATGATCTTCTATGAAAGTCACGTCCCTGTTAGTAAAAACTTTATAGGTGTCTATATTATAAAGTCGATACACACCATTAGAAGCACAGTAACCAACAAAAATAGTTTTGAATGAATGCTCATCGAGTTTCTTCCTTTTGTCCTTTGGGACATGCGCAAGGCAGTGCAACCAAATACTCTCAAATGCTTCAATGAAGGTCTAGAACCTGTCCAAACTTTATGAGGAGTTTTGCTGTCAAGAAGGTCTTTAGTAATCCATCGATTCTGCACATAAGTTGTTGTTGATACAACATGTTGCCAGAATGATTTGGGCAATGAAACATGAGTGATCATGCATTTGGCAGACTCGACTAAGGTCATGTTCTTCCTTTCAGCCAGCACATTCGATTGTGGAGAATAGGGAACAACAAACTGTTGTTTGATACCAATGGCTGGAACATTAGTCTTTGAATTTGTTTGAGATGTATTCACTGCCATTGTCACTCCTAAGAGCTTTGATTCTTTTGTCTGTTTGTAGCTCTACATTCTCTTTGTATTGCTTGAAGAATTGAAAAGCTTTAGATTTTTGTTTCATAAAATATACAACAGTCCTTCTTGAATAATTATCAATAAATATAGTAAAGAATTTTGCACCAAGTAATGATGGTGTCTGCATCGGGCCACATATATCAGTATGCACAACATCTAGCAAATCTTTAGACATGTGCTCTTGATTCTAGCTTCTCCTAGGTCAACGATCTCAAATATTTCAAAAATGTCTCTTTTGACATCTGAAATTAACTTATCTCTTCTTGAGAAGATAAGTGTGTCATCAACATACAGCTAGAATGGTTATTTCATTTTGGACATGCTTGATATAGACATTTGACTCAACAAATAGAGGTTTGAAGCCTAAGGAACGTAGTTCTTCGTCCTTCTTTCTACACCATTGTCTTGTTGCTTGTTTCAGACCATAAATGCTTTTATTCATGTGACATCCATATTCTAGATATTCTTGGCTTACAAAACCAAGTGGCTGGTCCATGAATAAGTCTTCTTCAAATTTTGCATGCAAGAAAGTAGTCTTCTCATCACAATATGGATTTTCAGACCATGAGCCACTGCATACGCAAATAACAAGTGAATTGATATATGTGTGACTACCGGTGAGAAAGTATCAGTGTAGTTGATTCCATACTTCCGTGAAAATTCTTGAGCAACTAACCTTGCTTTGTATCTAATGTTTTCTCCATCAGGACCTGTTTTGATCTTGTAGGTCCACTTGCATTTGACCAGTTTCCTTCCATCAGGAATAGGTGCAAGTGTCCATACGTTGTTCTTATATATGGATGACATTTCATCCTCCATTGCTTGAATCCAGTGATCTATATGTGGTCCATCAGTAGATTTCTCGAATGTTTGAGATTCGCCAAAGAAACCACAAAATTCGATGGTTGTATTGAAACAATCATGACCATACCTTTCTGATGGTTTTCATTGTTTGTCAGATCTTCTCACAAGTGGTTTCGAGTTTGATTCTACAGGTTTTGAGTTTGATTCTGATTCGAGCTTTTCTTCTGGAATTCAAGTCTGTCAGACACTCGATCTTGACCTCCCTCTGAATCTGGTAATTTTCTTTCATCTTCTGCTTGTTTTTCTTCTGTTGTCGTTGGTAGTTCATAATAGTTTCTGAGAATTTCATAGCCGACTAGATTACTGTCTGTTATGTATTTCAACTCATCAAATTTGACATCTCGAACAACTTTTATCTTGTCAATTTCGGGTACATAGACATGATAATATGACATCTTGCCATAAGACAGGATTCGCAGGTAGTTCGAATATTTCTACTTTTGATTTCAACTCCTTGAATTCTCTGACTTTTGTTGGCTTGGTACAAGGCTTCCATGTTCAAGTGACAAAGCCTCTTGTACCACAATACATATGTTGATTTCTGAGTTTGATTGGCTTGTTCGATTCTTATTTGAGTGTTCAAGTGATATAAATTTCTTTCTCTATTGCCTTTAGCAACCAGATTATCAGAATCTTCCTCGAACAGTTTACAAGAGTTCTTTGTGAAGGTTACTGACATGTGTACGCTTTGATATCACTATATTAGATTTAATTCTGAATGCTCTGATACCAGTGTAGAAAAAATAGTAATTATTCTTCCACAGAGAACATGATGAAAGTTTGAATAAATCAAACTGATATCATTGTCTTCAATCGGGTCTGTATCTGACCTATGTACTACTAGAACAGTATTAGCTCTGATTGAATATGCGTGTGGAAATTATATGTGGAATTAAGAGATAACTAAAGACAATTATAGACAATAAGAAACTATTGATCAAAAATGAATTTTTATAACTCTGAATCTGAATCATCAATATACATCTCTTGTTGTCTTATCTTGCTATTGTGTCTTTGATTGAGTGAGTTAGTTACAAAAAGTAGTGCACATGTATTTATATTGCTACAAGACAGGTCTTTTGGCCTTTTAATTCTATAACAATAGATATCCAACCGTTTACGATGGTTGATATTCAAATAGATGCTCTGTTTCTAGGGTCACATAAATTCTGTTCGCGAATTCATATTTTATGAAGATCAACATTCAACCTTGGAAGGGGCCAAGATCAAGGCATCTCAAATAATTTCTATTGAAGATAGTCAAGTTGTGATGGGGTCGAGGTTTGAGGAGGAGTATCCTCAACACATGATTTCAAGGGAATTTTCAAGAGGCATGGTTGAGTCTTTATGGCTCATTTTTCATTGTAAAGAGAGGCAAGTTTCAAGTTCTATTTACTCCAACATTCTCCATTAATTGATGTACCATTTTGCTTTATTGAGATTTTTACATCTCAAAGTTCAACATTTTGTAAACTTATCTTGAGATTAAGTGAAGCTTCCAAAGAGGAAACTTACATCCTTGAGCAAGTATTTAGCCTCAAGAAGATCAAGATTGCATTTGGTATCAAGATTAGATCCATCATAGATAAAGTTCATAGTATGTGGACTAGTCAAGCTAGAATGCTTAATCTTGATAATCAATACTTTTGCCCATCTTATGATCTTGATCTCCATGATCTTTGTGATTTTTATGAGGCATGGAAACCTCGGATTTCTCTATCTATGGTGGAGCCATCTTCATGCAAGTGCAACTTTCATATCAAAAATCATGAAATAGTGAGAAATAGGTGGAATAATCTTCAAAGAAAGCAGAAACTACCCTTTCAGACTGCCAACGAACACACAATCCCAAAACCATTCCAAAACCGATTCAACCAAAATAGGGCAGAACATTTACTTGAAAGACCACCGATTTACCAAAATTTCCAAGATTTACGTCGACACAATTCCACCACAAGCTGGTCCTAGTCCCAGGTGGCATAAGCGTGAAGGGCGAGGCCCATGTTAATCTCATAATAGAAGAGTGCCAAGTAAAAACCCATTTCTTCAAGGAGTGGGCCGGCTGTCTACAACCATGGTTGGATTAGAGTGTCAGAGGGTAGAGGCCAAATCTGCGTGGCCTCGGGGATGTCACGCTGGATCACCTGTTTGATGCCAGAGTCTTCAGAGATGAGGAGGCCATGTTAGCAATGATGATCAGTGGTCGAAAAAGTCAAAAAAATAGGAAAAACGGTGGAAAATGGAAAAAGATGTGGAAATAGTAGAAAACTGAGAATAATAAGTGTTGGAGGACAATGATTGTAGTTCAGAGCGCAGATCAGTGTTTAATATGAGCAGATGATAGCTGGTAGGAAGTTTGGTTGAAAACAAAAAAACTTGGTATTTTCAGTGGAAATTTCGATAGAGCTTCGCTAGCAAAGGTGACAAATGACTCAAATTCAGCCCTTATATAGCGGAAGTGTGTATTAGGTGAAATTCACTTTCCCTTGTTCAGTTTCATCCAAATTTTGGCAGGCACCTTCTTCACAAAATTCTAAGACCTCAGGGAAGTTTGCGAGAGTTCAGAAGGTGATTTGACTACTATGCGAAGGTTCTGCGAGGGTTCAGGCTGTCTGCGAGGGTTCAACTCTCGCAGGAAGTGATCTCTCGCACAACTTGTTTCTGTGATTGGATTTTCAAGATCAGATCATGTAGGCAGGCTAATTTTACTGCTCTAATTCCATTTAGACACCTTGTGAGATCTGGTAAGATGATCTTGATGCTCTACGAGGGTTCTGAAAATTCTGCTTCTGGGAACTCTTGCATACACTAAAAAATGATGATTCCTCCATCAAGAAATCTTGCAGAGATTTTCATGGATGCATCTAGGTCATATATGGTGACTGTCCAATTTTCAAGAGCTATCTCTCAGAAGATCTCAAAAAATCATGAAAAAAGTGCTCTTTCAGAGTGTTTTTTGACAAGATTTCAAGACTTTCTGATTTTTAACTTTTGTAAACTGGTAATCAGCTTCATCTAGGCTTGATATAACTATTGGTAGTGTTCTGAAAGTTCTAATGGATTCTTGCCAGTAGATCCATCAGTCAATCTGATGATCTGCTTTCTTTTTTGCCCTATTAGGATCTGGATCCTCCTTGGATTCTGATGGATTTCCCCGATCTTGCCAGATCTGGCTGAATCTTGATGGATTTGGCTTGATTTGGCTTGATCTCCTTAGATCTAGCAGTGATGGCTAAGCAGATCAACTTTTTGTAATGTGCCACCCCCAATCTGGATCTGTCTCACTATGGTTTCCAGTACTTGTGCAACCAGCTACCGTCGATGGGTGTGTCGAATGGCGTCCCATCTAGCTTTTCTAAGTTCACGGTCCCATGATTAAGAATTTCCTTGATCCTATAAGGACCTTCGCTCGTGAATTTTAACTTCCCCTTGATCACCTTGGTTTTATACATCAGGACCAGATCTCCTGAACAAAGATCCTTCTTTTGTAATCTGCAATCATGCCAAGCTTTGCATCTTTCCTTTTCAGTTTCCAGTGTATTCACAACTAGTAATCGTGTTTCACAAAGTTTATGTAGAGCTTTGTGGCGTAGCTGTAGAGATTTGGACTCATTAAGACGTTGCGCGATGGAAATCCTTAATGAAGGAACTAAAAACTCTAATGGCATCACAACATCCTGACCATATACCAATTGAAAAGGTGTTTGATCAGTGCTCCCTTTATATGCTTTCATAAATGCCCACAATGCAGCATGCAACTTGTGTTCCCAATCTGATCTGCTAGCTTCAACTGTTTTCGTGAGATGCTACACAGGATCTTATTGGATGATTCCGCTTGCCCATTACCACAAGGATAATAAGGCGTACTGGTTCTGTGGATCACGAAGAATTCCTCCAACAGGACCTTGATGGTCTCGTTGATGAAATGGCTTCCGCAATCACTGACTAGTTCTACCGGGCATCTGAAGCGCACAATGATATTTTCATAAAGGAACTTGGCAGTGGTCCTAGCATCAGCTACTCTTACTGCCTTGGCTTCGACCCATTTGGTGAGGTAGTCTGTGGCTACGATTATGTATCGAGCCTGGGAACTCCTTGCTGCAGGGTGAATTGGACCAATATAATCCAATCCCCATTTTCCGAACGGTGCTTGGACTAAGATTGGGTGCAGTAGATCATAGTTCAATCTCGTTGGTCTCCTTGCCCTTTGGCACACATCACACTTTTTCAAGTATTCCTCCGTGTCTTTATGAATCGTTGGCCACCAACATTCTGATTGCAGGATCTTGCGAACTGTAATGTTAGATGCAAAATGACCTCCACCCATGCCTTCATGTGAGAACGAAATGATCTGGGTGGTCTCATGAGGAAGAATGCACCGCCGAAGAATTCCATCTGCACCTCTTCGGTACAACTGGCCGACAATCAGCTTATAAGGTCTAGCCTTCAAGATCAATTTTTGCTGTTCCGCCTTTGGTAGTGATTTGTCTGGTTGGCCCCGCATTAGATATTCAACAATGTCGACAGCCCATTCTGGTACTGTATCCACGTAAAATAAGACAACATCTGCCAGCTCATCGTCGGGGTGAGTTGCAATCTCTTTTCTCTTGATTCGTGACACATGATTTGCCATGTAGTGTTGCTTTTCCTTACGAACTACTATCCGAAAATCAAATTCCAACAACAAAAAAGGAGCCATCTGGTGATTCTCCCGGTGTTGCAAGTTTTAGTAACGAGATATAGCAAGGGCTGATGGTCCGTATAAAAAGCATAATGTGTGGCCATCAAATAGTGTTGAAACTTCTTAACCGCATAGATCATTGCCAGTGCTTCCCGCTATGTGGTTGAATAATTCATTTCAGTATCATTGAGCTGTCGGCTTACAAATCGGATTGAAAAATCTTTTTTGTGTTCACCTGGCTAGGTTAAGACTGCTCCAATTGCATACTTCGATGCGTCCGTATGCACGTGGAACTCAATGGACCAATTGGGTGGTCGTAAGATTGGTGCTAAGACCAATGCATCCTTAATCTTCTGAAAAGTCTTTAGAGCTTTCTCATTCCAATGTGGATCCGTTGTGAGCTTGTAAATTGGTCTGGCTAACTCCACAAAATCAAGAATGAAGATCCTATAATAGTTAGCATGACCCATGAAAATGTAGACCTCGCGGATCGTCCCCGGTGGTGGTAGATCAATAATGATTCTGATCTTTGATAGATTTATGGCGATCTAGTGTCTTGACACTATATGGCCGAGTATCAAGCCATGTGTCACCCATAATTGACATTTTTCTGGATTCAGGGAGATCTGGTATTCGCGGCATTTTTGTAGCACCTTCTCCAAATTGGATAAGTGTTCTGAATCTGGTCCATGCACGCACAGATCATCCAAGAAAATTTCCAAATTTTTTTGCAAATAATCTCTGAATGCCGCCTGCATGACTCGCTAGAAAGTGCTTGGGGCATTGAAAATCCGAATGGCATCACTTTACAGGCATAAGTTCCCCATTTTGTGGCAAATGTTGTCTTGTGCTGGTCCTGAGGGGCTATTTTCACCTGGTTGTAGCCGTTGAAGCCGCCCAAAAAACTGTAGGCTTCGTCGCCAGCTACTCTATCAAGGACACTTTTTGTAAATGGTAAAGAAAAATGGTCCTTTTTTATGACTGTATTAAGCGCCTTCAGATTCACACAAATCCGCATTTTGTCATTCTTCTTGGATACTATAACTATCGACGATACCCATTCCGTGTGTTCGATTTCATAAATGAAATCTGCATCCATAAGCTTCTGCAACTCTTGCTTGATCAATTCTGTATAATTTGGGTTGCAGCGGGAGTAACGGCTTACCTTGGGGACTGCTCTGTCCACCAAAGGTATCGTGTGTTGGACTACTGTTGGCGGAATGCTCTTTAGATCACTATAGCTCCAAGCAAAACAGTCTTTATATTCCACCAACAAGGATCGTAGTCTCTTGAACTGCGTGGGTGTTAACTGCTCTCCCACATGCACTATCCTTTCTTCTTCTCTTGGTTTCGCAAGATTCATTGGCTATGTTCGTGCAGGTCTTCCGAAGACTTGTTCCACTGGTGCCTGACTTTGATCAGGTTCTCGGTGGGCTTGCGACATCATGATTACCACGTCGTCCGATGTATGATTCTTGAAATTATCATGCATATCGTGAACTGGAGCTCATCAAGATTCCTCTTTCAGCATATTGATCTTGGCTTGACTGGTCATTTTTTTATTTTTTGTCACATGTCTAGAAGATGACACTGTATCTGAGTCCAACTTGATTGACTTCAAGGAATCCAATACCTTTTTTTTGCCCTTTTTTTATCATTTTGGTGGGCTCATCCTTGTTGTCTTTCTTCGGGACTGCTGTGACATTCGCCTCATGGTTGCAAATATCAACGTCTATTGTAGCTATTGCCTCTTTGGGTACGTCACTCCATCGGATCACCTGGTTGTAGCATTGCTTCAACTGATTCTTCTTATTCGTAGGTGCCTTGGGTGGTTCGATCCTTGAGACTTTCACCATAGCAAAACTTTGTGGTGGTTGAGCTGGTACCTTCTTGGTTCTGTAATGATCTGGGTCCATGTGGTATAGGACTTGTTCATCAGTCAGTTCAATCTCCTTATTAAAAGTTAGAGCATATTGCCAAGGGACTAGATCATCGTCCACTGGGTTCTCAATCGGCTCCGCTGACAGCCATGCTACGTTTATCATATTCACCCCAAATGTAATTGGTGTGTCCATAGTGTAACATTTGTGTGAAGATGTACTCGGTTCTGGATCTGATTCATATTGACATGCCTGGCAGTCAATAGTTGCTAATACATACATCCATCTCATGACATTCATCTCTGAATGATAGTGACCTCCCTTGGCTGGCCTTCGGCGATCAATCGTATGATCTGTCGTGGATGATCCGTCATCAGCTTTGAGAGCAATAGGTTTCACCGCCCATGTGGTTGGATCTACCTTTATAGCCTGTTCTCTATTCTTGAAGGTGAATTTCCCTATACCCCAGTTGTGTACTACTTGCGCAGTCCTCAACCATGGTCTTTCCAGTAAAATACGGTATGCAGATGGAGATTCAGGTATATCCATGACCACAAAAGTAATCACATACTGCATGTTTGCTATCTTTATGGGAATATCAGCAACTACACCTTTTGGTTTCACACATGATTGATCTACTAGCTTGATGGTGAATCTGGCTGGCTTCAATCCTTCTAGACCCCATTTTTCGTACAAAGTAGTGGAGATCAGATTGACACTCAATCCTCCATCTACCACTACCGCCTCGTCCTCGTATCTCTTGTGTTTGATTACAATATATGGGCTCATGCACTACTGGCTCATCCGCTTTGGCCCATTTAGCTAAAAGGCTTTTCGCTTGTGGTGCAATCCGCAGTAGTTCTCCGAGTGGTAACCTAACATGCCTTGACAGCAAGAGTGTGAGCCTTTCAATGCATGGTTCCTCAGGCTCCACCATGTGAAAAGGTGGTTCATGTTGGTGCAACCGATCATTCTGATCAGTGTGCAATGGTGAGCCCGTTTGCGGTTTTCGTTCGACGCCGACTGGAGGTTCTGTGGGATTGTTTCATTCTTGCTCTTTTTCCTCCTCTTGTGCTTTTTGTACCCAATGTCTTATTTTCTAGTACTGTCTTCTCTCTTCCCTCACATTTGGATATGGCGCTGAAGTTGAGGGTTGGTAGTCAGTGACCGATGGTGGTGGTGAGGGATCCACTTCCTTCCTCTTATGTGCTCACGTAACAGCTGACATAGGAGCGTGGTCTTGTCGACCTTTCGATGGCATCCCCGCTGGAACTGCTGGTTGTTGTATGGAAATGAGGTTAAGAGGTGCATTGGTTCCAAGTTTAAATGGACAATTCTTGAAACAGCGTCCATAACCGCAATTCCGGCAGGAGGTTGTATATTGTCCCTTGTAGGGACATTCTGCAATTCTGTGTTCCTCGTCGCATCCGTAGCAGCCGTAATTTCTTCCACCTTGACGTTGAGTTTGAGCTGCACAGGCCGAAACATATTCATTTATGGCAAGATCCATAAATGGTTTATCTGGTCCATACCAGTACTGCTGTTTAGGTTGAGATTGCATTCACATTTCTTGTTCTGCTAATGTCAGGTTTACATGGGCCACTTGTTGATTGACTGGCCCTGGTGGAGCAATTAAGGCCATGCGTTGTGGTTGATTGGGTGCGCCGTACCTTGGTGCTGCGTTACGTGCCCCTTGATGATAAGGATAAGAAGTCTAATAAGGACTTTTCTTTTGTTGAACAACCCTAGGGTTAAACGGATAAACTGCCGTATCGTGCGATGTTGCATTGCACAGATGGTAGAATCTCTATGTCAGTCTCAAATTTTGCTTTAAGACTGGACACTCGTTTGTTGTATGGTTTTGCATGCATACTGAATACCATACATTTTCTCGTCGAGGATACTGCAGCTAGTTTGGTTTTGGTTGATGTGGAGTTATTGCTACAGTTCCCTGTAAGACCTTTAGTTTCTGGTCAAACTGCGCCGTAAGTTGCTCCATCTGCTGTTTGTGTAATTTTGTCATTTGCTCCAACAGCTTTTGATGATGATGATGCAATTGAGCGATTAGGAGTGTGGGTGGAAGGATACCTCTTCCCTGATGGCATCTTCGATAGCTTCTTGTAGGGTAGCGTACTGTTCCCATCGTTTCAGTTCTCTTCTGATGCTTCGTGGTAATCCGGCTAGGAACCACATGATCACCGCATAATCGGGAGTCAAGACTGCACTGCACTCGGATCGTAGAGTTTTGACCCATTCAATATAGTCCCGGACCCTTTCTCATTTTCCCATCTCGACTCTGCTCAGTAGGAGAAATGGGTCTTCCAAGAACTTCCTTGGCTTAAAGCGCGTAATGAGAGCCACTTTAACCGCTTCCCAAGTGGATTTCTCTTCCTCTAACAGATTAAAAAACCAATCCTGAGCCATTGCAAGTAAGAAAATAGGAAATAACATCAGCTTCTCTACAGGTGTCCATTCGTAGTAGATTTCACAAGCTTGCTCATAGATTTGGAGGAATCGAATGATATCTGATGATCCATCGTATTTTGGTATCTCCATCCATGGTGCTCTCCGAACTGCATGCAAGGGTGCAACAAGTACGGGTTGGCCCATTGGATTCATTGTTGCTGATTTCGGTTCTGCCTCTTGTTGCACAACTGCTAATCTAGGAAGGTGTGGTGTCTGATTTGCTATCTTGCATGCTATTGATCATCCCAATCTCAGATTATACAAAGTTATTGGATCTTGCTTATACCGTAGGATGCAGTCTGGATCTTCAAGGATCTGATTGATCTGATCGGCCGGAATGAATTTTAGGCCTTTTACGGTGGTTTTTCCTTGATAACTTTTTACTCCTTGACTGATTGACCTGAGATTTTGACAATAGCTAGATCTGATGCAAATCTTTCCACTGATTTGGTCTGCGAGAGTTATCTTGTGCGAGGGTTGGCTGTGCGAGGGTTCTTTAGCTATTTTTGCAGGTAAAAAACTTGATATCTTTCAGATCTCTGGGAAGTAGCTCTCACAAGCTTCATAGTAGTTGGATCTGGGTTAGATCTCACTATAGAATTCTCTCCGAGAGTTAACTCTCACAAGAAGTGAAAATTTCACTGTCTACGAGGGTTCAAAATCACTTTTTGTGCTTGATCTTCACCAGATCTTCATACTAACTCTCGCAGGCTTCATCAATAATGTAATTTGACATTCTGAATCGATTGAGAGGGTCTGTGAGAGTTCTTACTGGAAGGATTTGCTAGATCTTCACTTTTTAGTGATTTTTTAGCACTTAAATCCAATTTTCTGCTCAGTGGAATCAAACTAACTCTTGCAAGCTCTTTTGTGTCTTAGTCTCACTAAGATGGAATTTCATAATCCTCTGCGAGAGTTCTTGACCACTGGAACTGAAAATTTCACTGTCTACGAGGGTTCACTAGTACTTTCCCGTCTTTTTTCCACTAGAAACTCTCGCACAGGCACTGTGAAAATTGTCAACATTTCCTAGCTAGTTTGAGGCCTAAATTGGCTAAAATTGTAAATAGTTTTGGTTCTGGAGTTTCACACGTGTGAACCAGGCCACAATGTTTTTATTTACTGTATTTTTTCAGTATGATGAAGTGTCAAACTTCATACCCTTCAAAATGAGACCATTTTGATGTATTTTGGTCATATAAGCCATTTTTAGCTATTTTTCCTATATAGGGAATATCTAGGGTCAAGTACCTTCTAGAGAGAGGAGAGAGAGTCATCTTCCTCATCCATAAATAGTAGGGAAGTCGTGGAGAACAGGTTGGAGAAACCTTTTGTATGCTTCATTGAGATCAATAGATCATTGTCATTGTTTCTTCCTCCATTGAGAGCATTGTTGTGTGTATTGTCTTCAAGCTATTGTGTATGATCTTAGGTGCTTTCCAAAAGTGATAGGCTGATGTATTATGGACTGTATAATGCTATTTTGGGCCGCACTTGATGTTTATGGAAGTTTCCATTTGTGATAAATGCTTTTTGATCAAGTTCTTTGCATTCTAGGTAGCATAGAATGTGTTGCCAATTCCTAGCTTATGTAGTTTGGAGTGCAAGCATTCAAGCCAATGATCTTGGAGTTTAGATCCACTTAGGATCTGTATTTTTCACAGGCACTTAATCATCAAACTGACTCTCGCAAGCTTCTCTATGTCTTGGTCTCACTAAGATGAAACTTCAGAGGGCTCTACAAGAGTTCTTATGAAGATTTGAATTTTTTTGAAATTTTTCAAGGGTTTTTTGAATTTTTTTTATGATTTTTCTCTGATTTTTACAATCTGCTTGGGACTAACTCTCGTCGGCTTCTATGCAGGTCTGGAATAGTACCCTGAAGCTGCTACCAATCATGCAAGGATTCATTCCCACTGATTTTGGAGATATAAAAATCTGATGAGTTTTGTTGGCTCTTTTTCCCTCCAAAATACAGATTGGTGTGTTTTTTGAGTTTTTTGGATGATTGGCTTGGGTTCCAAGCCCTTAGAGGTTGTTCAGGGCCTCCTCTACCCTCTCACACCTCCTTTGCTAGTTGTGAACAGTCCAAACTAACTCTAAACTCCCAAAAATCTACCTAAACTACTCTAAAAAACAAGAAAATAACTAAAATGCAACTAAACTAGTTAGTGGAAACCTATCCCCGGCAACGGTGCCACTGTGGGGTCAAAGATCTCTCGTAGTATAGCCCTTCTGCCTCTCAACAAAGGTTAGATCACTGGATAGGTGCCTAACTATGCATAGATGTTATTTTTACTTAATTTTCTACTGTCTCCCTTAACTCTACTCACCACTATACTACTCCTCTTTAACTCTACTCCTCTGCACCTACATTCATCATAGTTTTGGTTGAAGAGAAAGAATGGAGAAGAAGAGATTGAGAAGGGAAGAGAAGAGAGAGATAGAGGGTGAGGGTGGAGGTTAGCTCAAATGCTCCTTATGTTTGTTAATGGAAAAACATTCACTATGGCAAACAATAAACATGGAAATAGAAAGCAATGGAAAACACAATTAAGAGCAATAACAAGTAGTGAATAGCAAATGAGGATGCTTCTCTTCCAAAAATGGTAGAATTTTCTCCTTCTCATTAAGCATGGAAATAGTGAACAAATGGTGTCTTTTTATAAAATGGGGAAGGCCCTTGCCCCTCAATCTTATTGGCTAATATTCACAATGATCCTATCCATTCATCTTGGACCCAACTTGATCCAAGGGTCCACAGAAAGTTCATTAGAAATCACAAGATTCATGTGAGTCCCAATTTGGACCTGACTCCTAAAAGTAATCTCTAAGTTTAAAAATGACATTGGGCCTCTATTTTTTTTTTAATTACAAGGCCCAAGTCAAGTTTATTTTATTTACAACTTCAATTGCATGCTCATTGGGCCATGGGCTTATACACGCAAGATGCCATGCCCTCACAACACATTATTGAAAGATTTTATTTATTTACACTTTGTTGGGAATACCCCCAACAAACACATTGCAATCAAATATCATTTGATAAGGGATCTAGTCGTTAGAAAAAAATTAGAGACCAGCTTTATTGGAACGAAGCAAATGGTGGCAGACATCTTCACCAAACCCTAAAACAAAGGTTTGTTTAAGAGGCAGAGGAAGAGTTTGGGAGTCGTAAAGCTACCATGCTTTGAGAGGGTGCTGAAGAAACAAAATGTTTCGAGCCACAAAGCTTTGCTAAGTTTCAAGTTCATGTCTGCAGAAATAGTAAGGAACTGCCCACAAACAAAGGTTGTTCCAATCCATAACTACCACATAATCGTTTCAGCCAAACAAGGCACAAAGACGAATATCTCGAAGGTCAAAAGTTCGAAGACTGAAGGAGCTCAAAGGCGAACCCAAATTTTGAAGAAGACTCAAAGAAGACATGAAGGCGAAGAAGACTCGAAGACCGAAAGGCGATGGATCTTTACGCTACAAGTACAAGGAAATAAAAAAACGTACCAGGAGGAATACCCCCTGCACGGATGATGTTGACAACAATCTAAATACCGTTGGAACGTGCCTAACCATCCGTTCTTGTAATCTCTAATTAGCTTAAACCATTTTTCCTCTCTATCTATATATGCAGATGAAACACGAGGGAATTGGTTGAACATCAAATTGGTTGAATCCCAATGTGAGCTAGGCATAGAAGAGCTAGCCGATGTCCGCTAGTAAGCGAGATGATCCGATATAGTTCATGAGAGACATAGTATCTCTCACGCTGACGCGTTGTGTGGTTTTCTCACAACAACGCTCTTACAAAAGAATCATTTGATAATATAGTAGCTATAATGGACATGTTGAATGACTTCAAATACTTTGATGTTTGATTGTTTGTCAGTTCGTAATAAGCTATTTATTCTTTTATTTCACACACTGATTCACCTTGTCGAATGCTTAAACAATTAAACGTAAGTGAATAGTGTTTGTCTACACTCTAGAAGATTGTTTCTTTGATTTAGCAGACAGTAGCCCATAGACAGAATCGTATTCCATCTGGGTTTCCTGCAATAGAGTGGTTTCAGAGCGTTTGTCGACCTCTAGATTCTCTTTTCTTTCATTTCTCAACATGACTAGCCCCCTGTTGTAATGCCAACCTGTGCTCCCAAATGAGCACACCATGTAAGTCCTCGTAATCAATGTCCCCTACAATAGATCGCTAGAAAAACACTCACCCTGTGTTTGTCTTCGGATCACACCTATTGATTGATCTCCTACTCCAGAGGACCTATTTTTACTTCGATTCTTTCTTGCCTCTTCTTCAAAACTGTTTCTGCCTGTTATCAGGCTTCAAGGCATTCATTAGATAGTTTCTTGATTTTACAATGCCAACCTAGGCAGAAGGAAACAAAGTTTTGTTGTAGTATTTTTTTTGTCCTGCCTGTTAGAGGACTACTCAGGGACGTCACTCTTGAATGCACTTACATTCTACATAGAGATACAAGACATAAATGCTCATTTACAGATCAGCATGCAAACCAATGAACGTTCAATGGATTTCTACAGCTACCTACACTTAAAACAGACTAAAATCAGATCCTACACTACACTGAACTGAGCTACATTTGCATAAGCTGATAAACAAAAACAAGAACTATTCTACAGCATGTTAGAAGTTCAAAAATCAAGAAACTAACCAGCCTTTTGATTCTTGGACATCCCAAGAACATCAAGAACTGGATTGTACAGAGATATGCAAGAATCACACCACAGATCCAGCCTGTTTAGTCTACTTGAATGCTGATTTCTACATTAATCCACAAGAAAACAAGAAAGCTAATCCACTCTACAAAAGCAGCAAATCTAATCCACTCTACAGTCCACAACCACACACAAAAGGAGGGAAGGGCAACATCATAGGGGCATCACTCAAGAAAACCATCATGATCAAGGAGCTTAGTGTAGCATCAAACTCATGGGAAATTTTCTTATTAAGCATGGAGTAGATACAATGCAAAAAGCTCCTCTTCACAAAGAGGGACTCTCTTAAATAAGCAAGATAGCTCCTTAGGTGGCACCCTAGTGAAATTTCCACATTTCACAAATTACAAGTGGAATATTGCTCTCCACTAGAGGTCACCATCAAAAGGTGGCTCACTCTACTATCTTTAAGAGGGGTCTACTTGCATTTATTACATCTGCTTATAAATACTAGTTCCTACATGGTCATTCCATCTTCTGGGATTCACCATGAGGCTTACATAGTTATTGCTTGTTATTACTAACTAGCATTTCTCAGCTCTCAGCCTTCATTAGTCTCGTCTTCCCTGCTGAATTCACACGTGTGGGATGTATGTATTTTTTTTATCTCCTAAGCACAATAACATCATAGAGATCAGACTAGCATTGGTTGTCAATAGAAAAGCTGATCATACAAGCAATATTATTGTGTTACAAACAAGATCTGTCAACAAAACATAAGACAAAGCATCATAAATGTCTCTACTCAGCTAGAGAGAGAAAATAGAAAGTACAAAACTCATGGAGAGAGAGAGGGCACAAAGAGCTTGTCTCCAAATTTGCATTACACACAAATTTCATCATATTCTCAATGAGAGTACATCACATATATATAGATCCATGGACTCTTCTCCTACTTTGAGTTGAATTGGAGTTGTGGATCCACCTCTCAAAATATCCAGACTTATCCAAGCCACCTCACTATGTCTAATTGTGCCACATAGTCTTTTCATGCATTAAATGTGGCATGTAAAGTACAAATGGCAATTCCTATGGTAGCTCGAGTTTCTACTTCTACCTACCTTGAATATTTTATTCTAAGATGGGTCTTTACTAAGCCAAAAGAGCTCAATTCATCTTTGGCATTTTTAGGACCCATACTCACAACATTAGATAGATTTTTCAATATTTTGACACTCCTCCTAAAAATGTATCCAATGTGGATCAAGCATTGATCTTGAGATAAGACCAAGATTAGACCTATGCTTTCAGAAGGCACTTTTGCAAAGTGGCTTTGTGAGAAGATCAACAATACACGAAGATGTGTCGACATGTTCTAAGTTGATTTCACCTCCAATGAGCTTTTCCCTTACAAAATGGTGTGCCACTTCTATATGCTTGCGTCTTGCATGAAAAATAGGATTGTTTGCAAGAGCTTTTGCCGATATGTTGTCACATTTGATCAAGGGAAGATCATCCTCTTTGATGCATTTTAGCTCCATGATTAACCTCTTGATCCAAAGCACCTCTTTAGTTGTTGTAGTGAGTGCTTTGTACTCGGCCTCACAAGATGATAGAGATATGGTATCTTGCTTCTTTGAAAGCCAAGCCACAAGATTGCCTCCAAGAAAGATAGCATATGCATTAATGGACTTTCGATCCATTTTATCACTTGCAAAATCGGAATCTGAATAGCCAACAATGGTTAGATCTTCATTCTTGTACAATAAACCATAATCTTGAGTAGAAGATACATATCTTAGAACTCTCTTGGCCATCTTCCAATGTTGGATCTTGGCATCTTACATAAATTGACTCAATTTGTGCACACAATAGCTCAAATCAGGTCTAGTGATAGTAAGCCAAATTAAAGAGCCTATAAGACTCCTATAAAGTGTGATGTCCTCGAAGGATCTTTCATCACCTTTAATAGGATCTTTTACATGTTGCTCCATGGGAGTATCTATGCCTTTACAACTTTGCATATTGAATTTTCTCAACATAGAAAAGACATATCGAGATTGACAAATAAAAGCATACTCTTCATGAAAATCAATCTCAAGGCCCAAAATGTAATGGATCTCTCCTAGATCTTGCATTTTAAATTCTTTTCCTAATGCATCTTTCGTTTCTTGAACTAGCATAAAACAACTTCCACTAAAAATTGTGCAAAAAGTAAAAAAGGGACCAAGAGTGGATCCTAATCTGATCCTCAAGAGGGATTGGTTGTCAGATTACTTGATCTATTAATGTACTTCAGATTAAGATCAATCTAGATCAATTTTAGACACAAAATCCTAACAAGAACAATCATTAATTGAAGGTAAGTGTACTTTGTAGTTTCACACGTGTGAAACAATGTTTGAGTACGGACTCCAACCTGAAAATCAAGTACACATTGATAGAACTTCAAAACAATCAAAACAAATGTAGACAAATGGAGAGAATCAATTAAAATTGCTTCCAAAACCAAGATTGGTGTCTCACATTGATTATGGCCAAATGTGGCTCTATATATACAATAAGTGGGAGCTCATGATACTGATCATCCCTATGATCCCACATGTGTGAAGGTGCTTTGTCATATGATGATTCATCATCCAAACTGACACTTGGACAAAACCTTCTATTTTGAGCAACTTTGATCCATTTTCTTTCTATATGGAGATCTACTTGGAAATTTTCTAGAAGTCAAAATTTGCCTACTTCAGCTTATTCCACACATGTGAGCTATCCTTTACACATGGGATATGACACCTAACCAAAGGATGTGGCTCATGCAATCAATAGATTGATGCCATGTGTCATATGTCTAGAACACTAGTTTTTGGCCTTTTAGCCACTAGAATTTGAATTAAATCATATGTACAACCTATATGATTATGGTACATGACAAGTACACTATTTTCACACATGGGAACAGGCTCCACACATGTGTGTTAATCTATGTACAATATTTTTGGCCTCTACCAAGCTTATGTTTGCATTTTTCACAAGAATAATGTGATCTACATAGATTAGGAGAATGACAATATTACTACCATCAAATTTTAAGTACATAGAAGGATCATAGTCACTAAGCACAAATCCTAATGAAAGTAGAAAGTTGTTGAGTCTTGAAGACCAGGATCTAGGTGCTTGCTTTAAGCCATAAAGACTTCTAAATAAAAAACACACCTTAGATTTATCCTTGATAAATCCTTGAGGTTGTTCCATGTATATCTCCTCCTCAAGATAGCCATCCAAAAAAGCATTGGAGACATCAAGTTGAAACAGTGTCCACTTAAAAAATAAGGCAAGAGAGATTATGATTTTTATTGTCACCATCTTTGCTACAAGAGCAAAGGTTTCTTCATAGTCAAGGCCATATATTTGTGCAAAGACTTTAGCACACAATATTGCCTTGTACTTGTTGATGGAGCCATCATGATTGTACTTGATCTTGAACACCCACTTGCATCCAATGATATGCATGTAAGGTGGTGGATCCACTAGCTCCCATGTGTGGTTGGTGATCAAGGCATCATATTCAATCTTCATGGCCTCATACCACTCCTTGGTATGGAGGGCTTCTTGAACATCTTTGGGCTCCTCATGAGAAACAAAATAAGCATAAGTAGAATCAAGATCCACTTGTTTTCCTTTGTCATCATAAGTGAGCCTCTTGGGCTCCTATCTCTCCCTCATGGATCTTCTAGGAGTGAAAATTCGAGGACTTCCATCTTCAAATCTTGACTCCTCCATATGCTGATTGTCTTCAATAACAATAGGTGATTGATTTTGAGGTTGCTTGATCTTGGCCCCTCCAAGATTGGACTTTTTTTCTTCATGAAAAACTACATCTCTACTATCAATTTCTTTAGAGGTAGAGAGCATGTAGATTCAATAGGCTTTCTTGTTGGATGAATATCCAACCATCACTCCTTTGCTTGCACAAGGATCATCTTTCTTTCTCGTTTCCAAGGGAATATGGACAAAGCATATGCATCCAAATATTCTAAGGTGTTCAACCTTAGGTTTCTTCAAATAGAGTGCTTCATATGGTGACTTTCCTCCAAGTGCAACATGAGGGAGTCTATTGCAAAGATAGTTTGAACAATTGATAGCCTCACCCCAAAAGTCTTTTGGCAAAGATGCCTCAATTATGATGGTTTTGGCACATTCACACAGTGTTCTATTCTTTCTTTTAGCCACCCCATTTCGAGATGGTTTATATGCATAAGAAAACTCCCTTTTAATGCCTTCAAGATCACAATAATCATGAAATTTATTGGAAGTGTACTCACCACCTCCATCACTTCTAAGAATCTTGATTTTGTAAGAAAATTGCTTTTCAGCTAGAGCTTTGAACTTTAGGAAATAGTCAAACACCATAGTTTTTGAAGCTAGAAGATATACCCAAGTAAATCTAGTGAAATCATCAATGAAAGTTACAAAGCAAGTAGCACCACCCTTGCTCTTTGAAGATGAGAAGTGCACATCCGAGTGTATGAGCTCCAATGGATGTGTAGTCTTGATAGATGACTTTGAAAAAGGCTTCTTATGAGACTTAGATATGGCACAAGCCTCACATGGCTTGAAATTCTTGGAGATAAGATTAGGCAAGCCAATAGCTTTGGCTTTTTTGACCATAGACACCATAGAACTATAGCTAGGATGACCCAACCTTCTATGCCATAGTTCCTCCAAAGACATATGAGTAGCAAAAGCACTATCACAAGAGTTAGCATACTCTTTGGGATCAAGCTTGTAGATTCCACCATATCTAGACCCAAATGCAAGGGTTTCATCATGCTTCTTGATTGTATATGTATCAACATTAACATCTAGTCCACTATCAAACAATTATCCAACACTAATAAGATTTTTTGTTAGCTTGGGAACAAAAAGTACATTAGACAGAGAAAGAACTTTTGATGAAGAAAGCTTTAAGGGAGTGGTCCCTATGCCTTCAATAGCACACTCATGATCATTTGCTATGTAGATGGACTTCTTGTCTCCTTCATAAGGTGACATGGATGAAAAAGAATACTTGGAGTTACACATATGTGAGGAAGCTCCACTGTCAATATACCACGAACCATCCTTCTTGAAAGGTGATGAAGAAAAACTCGAGACCATAAGAGATCCCTCTTCATCACTTGCATGAGCATCTTCCTTCTCTTCATTAGAAATGTTGGCTTGCTTGAATTGACTCTTCTTCTTGAAGCAATTGGTGGCATAATGCCCTTTCTTGCCACAAAAGAAATACTTGATGTTTTTCTTCTTCTTCTTGGATATGGAAGCTTGAGAGGACTCATTCTCATCTCTTTTCTCCTTGGAAATAAGATTGCTCTTGCTTGAAGAGAATTGGTGTTGATTCTTACTTCTTGTCTTGTGCTTGTCTTTGGTAAAGAGAGCTTTACCATCAATGTTGAGAGACAGTCTCTCCATTTTCAAGAGTTTATACTCTTGTCTTGGTTCTCCAGAAATGAGCACACTTTGGAGTGCTTCCAAACTTGGTAGCTCCTCCTTAATGGCATAACTCTGAACAAGGTTGTCATATTCCTCCTTTAACCCATTAAGTATGACTTGAACAAGTTTATTTTGGTTGATGGAGTTTCCTATGCATGACAATTCTCTATGGAGGTCTTTAACTCTCATTACATAAGCTGAGGCACATTCATCACTTCTCTGTACACTTTGAAAATTTTGGTTTCTTAGTGTTAGAAGTCTAGAAATATTTTTTGCATCACATATAGACTTGAGAGTATCCCAAGCATTTTTGGCATTAGTACAAGCACCAATTTCTCTTAAGATGTCATTTGAGACATTCATCTTAATATAATGTAGAGCCATCCTGGCTCTCTTTTTGTACTTTGGAATTTCTTGAGGAATTTGTGGTTCTTCTTCAATGCCAAGTACAATATCCATCACATCTTGTAGTATTAAGACAGATTCCATTCTAACCTTCCAAATTGAGCAATTGGAGGTTGACAATCTTTCACTTGCTTCTAATAGAAAGACACCCATTGAAGTCATAAATAATGATGGAAATAAAAAAAGATGGATGAAAGAATTGCTTTTCTTCTCACTATAGGAACCAATCAAGGGTACAGAACCAAATTCTATGTAAGACTTAGCAAATAACTGTGAGATAGATCTCACTAGATTGACAATCTCTCTAAAACAAGATTTGAATCATCAAAAAAGATGAAGTATGGCAAAAGTTATGGTTCTTTGAATTTCACACGTGTGAAATATTCCAAAAATGTCAAATTGACTCAAATACAATCTATTTGTATGAAACAATTTGCCTAGAACCTATAAGTTTTGTCTAAATCACATATAGATGAGATTGTGTAGCTTCTGGATGATTTTTGTGATCATTCAAGCAATAAATGACATGTACACATGATTTGCCACAGGTCTAGGCACCCTATCTACGACTCTTCAAAAGCTTATAACTTCTAATTGGCTTATCTAACTGTCATAATTCAAATTGCATCAGATTCTACACATTTCTAGCTTTCTAGATCTGTCAACAGAACATAAGACAAAGCATCATAAATGCCTCTACTCGACTAGAGAGAGAAAATAGAAAGTACAAAACTCGTGGAGAGAGAGAGAGCACAAAGAGCTTGTCTCCAAATTTGCATTACACACAAATTTCAACATATTCTCAATGAGAGTACATCACATATATATAGATCCATGGACTCTTCTCCTACTTTGAGTTGAATTGGAGTTGTGGATCCACCTCTCAAGCTATCTAGACTTATCCAAGCCACCTCACTATGTCTAATTGTGCCACATAGCCTTTTCATGCATTAAATGTGACATGTAAAGTACAAATGGCAATTCCTATGGTAGCTCGAGTTTCTACTTCTACCTACCTTGAATATTTTATTCTAAGATGGGTCTTTACTAAGCCAAAAGAGCTCAATTCATCTTTGGCATTTTTAGGACCCATACTCACAACATTAGATAGATTTTTAAATATTTTGACATTCTCATAGACCTCCTCGGTCTAAGGTGAGAGGTGCTCTTGAGTTGCTTTGTCCGAGTATCTTGGGGATTCGACAAAATCAGCCAACATCATCCCACCCCTAATGTGTTGCAGGACCCATTGCAGCTCATATTGGACGATGTCGCTCCACTTTGCATTGGCATCTTCGATTGTCACTTGGAAAAGCGTAGATCCTCGTTCGCTTACATAAAACCAAGTGCTTATTGTCGCCAGTCTTGATCACAAAAATTGTTTTTCACAAATTGCCGCAATTGGATTAGAATGTCTTATTGCTGTAATGGATTGACATTCTCAAAATTTGAGAGCTCTCAGCAGCTTCACAACTTGCATGCTCGAGTGTTTTCTTTGTGTCTTCTTTCTTACCACTTGTATCTACCATTGACGGTTTCATCTTTGGTTTCTTGGCAGATTCTATCTTCTGGGAGGTCTATATCCTCCATTTGTCTCTGGGTGTTTTCGTTGTTCTTATCTCAGTTGAAGTTCCAATCTCAAGGAAAACCTTTGATCTGCAAGTTGCACAAACTTTGATTATCAGTCTCAAGGAGATGGATTCATAAAAAATTGGTGGTAGGAGCAGTTTTGGATGGACGGTTTGGTAACGGTAAGAAAACATGATGAAGACTTGGTGGTAGGGTGAAGGAACTGATGGTTCCATGGTTGCAGTCTTGGACCCTTACAATGTCGAGCTTCGACCACCACTTGCTGGATGAGGAGCTCGCTATATTTTGTAGGTTCACGGATGTCTTCATCGTTCATTTTCTGCAGCTCTTTCTTTTCATCCGTTAATTTTGGATCTCTTATCATTACTTCAGAGAGTTTCTTTTGATCAAGATCAATCTGTTTCATCTATTGCTTTAGTTTTGTCCTTTTCTCCTAAGCTTCCTGGATCTTTCTTTTTATTTCTTCTAGCTGCTTCGTTTGCTTTTGTAGGTCTTTTTCGGCTAAACAACCAATATAGGTGGTAGGTGGTCTCCGCAAGACACTTGCAATGATCTATCAGCTGCTTCGGTAAGACTATCAAAAACTGGAAATTCCTCAAAAGAACAGCAAACTGATGATAGACAAATAGATGGACGGAAGGGTGCTGGTGACAATGGTAGACGGTGTGGACGATAGACATGAGAATGGGCGCAGAAGTATGGCAAGAGGTTGGTTGAAGAAGGAGACTAATTTTCCAATGCTTGTGTTTCTCTTTTCTGAAGTTTCTTCGTCATGACTGGAATACTTCTTCTGATTGAGTCACTTTGGATTGCCCATCTGTCTTCTTTAGCCTTGTCGTTGTTGACTTTGGGTTTGTGACCTTGGCTGTCGATCTTGCTAGTGTTGTTGCTGGCAGCACAACTGCTCCAGTGGATCCAAGCATATCCACTCTCTCCCCCCTCCCTGAAATCTGTTGGTGGGGATGATGTTGCTAGTAACTGGTCATGTTCAAGGTTGGATCTGCGTGTGGAACATGTAGTTGAAACTCGTTGAATATGTGACTGTACTAAAGATTGAACAAATTTTAACTAATTTTGTTTTGATCTTGCTGTAGTTGACTCGAAGATGAATATGGCAATGAGATGCAGGAATCAACTCTAATGTGACATGGATTTTGCATATTTTTCAAGAATTTCTAAACTGCTGTACAAGATAATGTGAAGATGGATAGATGAATGAAAATGTGTTCTGGAGATGCTCTACCGAAGGCTCTCGCGTAGTAGCTATTTCTCATGCAAAAATCAATCACACAAAATAGGTGAAGAGAAACAAGGAAATAAACAAACGTTACGAAGAGTTAGAATTGTATGGCACTTGTCGAACAAAACTTTACTCTATCACTTGCAAAATTCGAGTCAGAATAACCAATAATAGAAAGATCTTCACTTTTATACAATAAACCAAAATCAAAAGTTGAAGATATATATCTAAGCATTCTCTTGGCCTTTTTCCAATGATAAACTGAAGGATTTTGCATAGCCTGGCTCAACTTATGAACACTAAAGCTTATGTTAGGTCTAGTTATTGTGAGCCATATTAAGGAGCCTATAAGACTTCTAAAAAGTGTGATGTCCTCGAAGGATCTTTCATCACCTTTGTTAGAGTCCTTTACATTTTGCTCCATAGGTATTTCTATACTCTTACGATTCAACATATTGAACTTTTTTAACATTGAAATAACATACTTAGATTGACATACAAAAGCTTTATCTTTAAGAAAGTCAATCTCTAATCCTAGAATATAGTGAATTTTTCCAAGATCTTGCATCTTGAACTCTTTTCCAAGTGCAATCTTGGTTTCCTCAACTAAGTTAATACAACTTGCTGTCAGAATGATATCATCAACATAAATAAGAAGGATGACAATATCTTTATCACAAAACTTGACATATAAGGAAGGATCATAGTTACTAAGATTAAATCCTAGTGACTCAAGAAAGGTGCTAAGTCGAGAATACCATGACCTTGGAGCTTGCTTTAATCCATATAAACTTTTGAAGAGCAAGCAAACTTTTCCTTCATCATGGATGAACTCAATAGGTTGATCCATATAGATCTCTTCTTCTAGATAGCCACTTAGAAATGCATTAGAAACATCTAGCTGAAGAATTTGCCAATTGAAAAAACAAGCAAGAGAAATTATGATTCTAATTGACACCATCTTTGCAACTGGGGCAAAGGTCTCCTCATAATCAAGTCCATATACTTGAGCAAATACGTTAGCACAAAGCCTAGCCTTGTACTTGTTGATTGTGCCATCTTGATTATACTTGACTCGAAAAACCCATTTGCAACCAATGGTATGCTTGTTGGATGGAAGATCCACAAGCTCCCATGTATTATTGGCCATCAAAGCATCATATTCTTCCTTCATGGCAAGGTACCATTCCTTTGAGTTGATAGCATCATATACATCCTTCGGCTCCTCATGAGAAATAAAATAGGCACAATTAGTGGAGTTGATTTCCTTTTGCTTTCCGCTATCTTCATAGGTAAGCCTTCGGATCTTTCTCTTTGAGATCTCCTTGGTGAAAAAATTTGAGGTGACTCCTCCTCAAATCTCGGCCCCATCTCTCCATGATAATCTTCAAGGGTGATGATTGGAGTATCTTTGTGAGAATCTTTGAACTCGGCCTTCTCAATAATGTATTTTTGATCTTCATGAAATATCACATCTCTACTCTCAATTGTAGTTGAGGTAGAGGGAACATAGATCCTGTAAGCTTTCTTGTTGGATGCATATCCAACCATGATTCCTTTAACACAATTAGGATCATCTCTTTTCCTTATTTCCAAGGGCATATTAACAAAGCAAGTACAACCAAAAACTCTAAGGTGATCTACCTTAGGTTTTTTCTGAACCAAGACTTCAAAAGGGATTTTTCATCAAGAGCATTGTGAGGTAATCTATTGCACAAATAGTTTGCACAATTTATAGCTTCACCCCAATATTTAATAGACAAAGAAGCTGCTACTCGAATTGCTTTAGCACATTCACATAAAGATCTGTTTTTCCTCTCAGCTACTCCATTTTGGGATGGAGAATAGGCACAAGAAAATTCTCTCTTTATTCCTTCACCTTCACAATAATTATGAAACTTGTTGGAGATATATTCACCTCCTCCATCACATCTTAAAGCTTTAACTTTGCAAGAAAACTGTTTTTCTACATAAGCTTTGAAGATAAGGAAGTGATAAAAAACCATAGCCTTTGAAGAAAGTAGATACAACCAAGTGTATCTAGTAAAGTCATCAATAAAGGTGACAAAACATGTTGCACCACCAATACTTTTAGAAGAGGAAAAATATACATCTGAATATATGAGTTCCAATGGATAAGTAGTCTTTATAAAAGACTTCTGATATTTCTTTCTGTGAGACTTTGCAATGGCACAAGCCTCACAAGGCTTGAAATCTTTAGAAAGAGATTTTGTAAGACCAAAAGCCTTCTCCTTCTTAACCATAGAAGACATAGATGTAAAGTTAGGATGTCCCAACCTTCTATGCCACAGCTCCTCCTTAGATAACAAAGCAACTTCACAAAGGTATGCATTCTCATAAGAATTCAACTTAAAAATTCCACCACATCTAGTTCCATCAACAAGGATCTCATCTTTTCTCTTGATAAAACAAGTATTGGAGTTGAACTTTACATCACAACCATTATCAAGCAACTTTCCCACACTAATTAAGTTCTTTGTAAGTTTTGGAATGAAAAGAACATTAGAAAGTACAAGAACTTTTGAAGAAGCAAGTTTCAATGGAATGTTGCCAATTCCTTCTATTGGACACTCATGATCATTAGCTGTGTAAATAGATCTCTTGAGTCCTTTGAAATGTAAGATTGAGTCAAATGACTCCTTTGAACAGCACATATGTGAAGAGGCTCCATTGTCTATGTACCAAGCTCCATCTTTCTTGAAAGGTGATGAAGAAAAACTGGACACCATAAGTGATCTTTCTCCATCACTTGCAATAAAATCTTCTTCAATCTCTTTGGAGAGATTAGCTTGATTGAGTTGGTTTTTCTTCTTAAAGCAATTAGAGGCATAGTGCCCCTTTTTGCCACAGAAGAAACACTTCACTTTCTTCTTCTTGGTTTTTGAGTTAGAGAGATGAGATGTTTCATCCTCTTCACCATCTTGATCTCGATCTTTGGCTTTGTCTCTGTTGTATGCTTGAGAGAATTGGTTCTTACTCCTTCCTTTCTGCTTGTCTTTGACAAAGAGGGCTTTGTCACTTCCACCATGTTCAAGTTTGTTCATTCTGAAGAGTTTATAGCTTTGTCTAGATTCTTCAGAAATAAGAATTCCTTGGAGAGTTTCTAGATTAGGTAACTCCTCCTTAATGGCAAAAGATGGAACAAGATTATCATAGTCATCTCTCAAGCCATTAAGTATGACTTGAACTAGCTCAACTTGGTTAATGGTAACACCAACACAGGAAAGCTCTCTATGTAAATCTTTAACTCTCAGAACATAGTTAGATGCACTCTCTTCACTTCTTTGGAAACTTTGGAAAATTTAATTCCTAAGAGTGAGTATCCTAGAAGTATTCTTTGCTTCATAGATGGTCTTTAGTGCATCCCAAGCTTCTTTGGCTGTAGTGCAAGATCCTATCTCTCTCAAAATTTCATTAGATACATTCATCTTAATGAAATGTAGAGCCATTCTAGCTCTCTTCTTATATTTAGGAAATTCAACCTGTGCTTAAGGCTCCTCCTCAACACCAAGCACAATATCCATAACATCCTGGAGAATCAAAACAGACTCCATTCTTAGCTTCCAAATTGAATAATTAGAAGTGTTTAGTCTTTCACTGGCTTCTAGAAGATATCCTCCTTGAGATGCCATTATAATGAAGACTTCTTAGTTATTGGATTGAGATATGTTTGAGCTTGTTCCTATCAGACTTAGAGTTGCTACTCTCTTCACTATAGGTATTTTCAAGGTTGAACTACCTTCATATGTGAAATACTTGCAACTATATTTGAGATGAATCTCAAATATTCCACAAGACAAGTTTTCTAGATCAAACACAAAAAGTGGTCTGAGACACTTTGGCTGGTTTGAATTCTACTTTTGACATATGTGAAATGCTTCAAAAGAAAACACTATTGACACTCAGAAGGCTCAAAGGGTGTTCAAATACTTCAAACTCAGTCTTGATCTATAGTTTCTTGTGTTGGATGTTCAAAACAATGAATTCAGAACAAATTATGATTGAATCAAATCAAAATGTTGCCACTCGGATTTTGGACCTATCCCTATCCTCTTTAAGAGCTTATAACTCTTGCTAGACACATCAGATTGATTTGATCTAAATTATAGCATTGCTATCTTTGGATCTATAAGTAAGGAGAACAAAGGGACTGAAAATTTTTTATTTTCACATGTGCGAAATTCCAAAATTTCATACTTCCTCAATTCAGGTCTAAAAATTCAGTTCAAGTTCGATTTGATCCAACTACACTTCAGAGAAAGGTTAGAAAAAGTGCAAAACTGTTATTTTGCTTGATTTAGCTCTCAGTTTCTTGTACAATCAGAGTTGTTAGCATACAAAGCTTAATGTGGCTCTGATACCATGACAAAATTTCCAGAATTCACACGTGTGGGGAATGTCCACAAGAGTGACTGATCTTAATTAAGCTTTGTGATTGGCACTATAACCTGATTCTAGATTGATCAACAAAATCTAGTTCAGAAGAAATGACTGATCCACAATCTAGCATGCTAAGCAACTGAATATGATAGCAATGAATCAATAATTAGCAAGAGTACAAGATATCAGTGTATAAGCATTAGCTTCAACACGAGTTAGAGAGAAAAAGATAGAGAGATAACAAGCAAAATAGTTTAGATCCAAAATGACATGAGATAGCTACAAAACTTTGGTTCTTCATCATTGATTGTGTGGAGAGCTACACATATTTATGGAGTTTGAGGTAGCTCGAGGCAGAACCATATCTATCCACTCCAAAATGACATCTAAAGCGACAATCTAGAGTCTATGTGACATTTGTCACTTGTCATGCATGACATTCTACCAACTTTTTACAAGTGTACTAGTTCTAACTAGAAATGTCCAAATCATCATGCATGTGTCCATTAAACTTTGTGCATGCCTTGCATGTCACTATGGATCACTTACAATTAATGCATGTGAGTTGCCACGAGTTTCTACAAGCATAGTCATGCTAATTCTATGTCTACAAACTATATGCAAGTTGCATTTATCAAACTAGATAATACATAACCATGTAGCGCGAGTTCTATGTAGGCCAAAATTGGCATTTTCCATTAATGAGCTACATACTTACATGGTACAACATTTGTAGCAAGCCAAGAAATTAATATGGATTGTTTTTCAATTTTAACAGCATAGCCATCTTGTATGGCTAGTGGTTCTGGACTTTCTAGTGGATATTCATGATAAGACAAGGCATTTCCAAATTGAGATGGGTGTTCTTCATATTGTTGAACTGTATGTGCTTGAATAGGTCGATACAAAGGACAAGCATCAACATGATGCATAGCCCGGTAGTGTGGGCACCATATTGTTTTTCTTCTATAAGGTACCTGTGTAGGGTTCGACTGATCAGGCATATTGTTTTGGATAGACTTAAGAGTAACTCATTGGTGAGTTTCTCCATTTGAACTTGGTGTTGCTTATTCAGCAACTCTAGTTGTGATTTCCAAAGCTGATCTCGGGTGTCCTCGATCGGCTTTGACTCATGGACAAGAGCACGTAGTGCTTGTCTTTTCTTGGATTCATAAACATCTTATCCTTCGTCTTCTTCCTTGATGGCATCGGACATAGCTAACTTTAGACTCGTGTATTCATCATTGGATTTAAGCTCGCATCTAATCCATCTTGGAAGGTCGACTAAAAACCAGATAATGCGCATCTGTTTGGAGGGTTTTTCCTGTACTTGACTTTTGAGACATTTAAAACGCTCGATATAGTCTCGTACACGGTCATCCTTTGTCATCTTGATGTTACTCAATTTGAGAAAATGACTCTCGATCAAGCGAAAGGAAACGCTTGATAAAGGACTCTTTCAAGATTGACCAGTCTGTCTTATCTTCACGATCAAGGTTGAAAAACCAATCATGTGCTTTAGCGATCATGGTCATAAAAAATAGTTGGACCATAGCATCGGGGGATGTTTCGCCATATACATCACATGCATTCTCAAAGATTTGCAAAAATCTTTGAGGGTCTGAACTACCGTCAAACTTTGGTAGATCTAGCTTGGGTGTACGTCTTTCAAAATGAGAATTGTGGGTAGCAGAGACTCCATTAAGGTTGGTTCTGGCCTGGGAGGGGTCAGCACTATAAGAATAGGCTTGTGATCGTGAAGACTTAGCTCTATCAAGTCCATGTCCCTCAAATGGGTTTGTGGATGGCTCGTGTATTTGGGCCCACATTCGGTAGAACCTATGACGTCTGATTTGTTCAGCTATAGGAGACTTGATTTGGTATGGATAATCTTCTAGGATTTCAGAATCCGTATTGTCGGCCATTGGGTATTGTTGTGTCTTTCTTGTGTTGGGTATGTGTTTCTGATATTTTTGGATTTTTTTAGGGTTTTTGGTGTTTTTGGATTTCTAGGGTTTTTGGTGTTTTTGGATTTTTTAGGGTGTTGAAGGAAGTAAAGGTGGAGACTCAGTATAAAAAGGGCTTTTAATTGGTATGAGTTTTATGTTTTGAAATTATTTTGGTATTCATGTCTTTTTCTTTTGGGGAGATGGTGGTTCAGTCGAAATGCCAATCAGAGGTGTCATTTGAAAGTTCTGTGGTCTGACATGGAGTTGGTCGGTTGAGATGGTGAGGAATGTCGTCGGTGGAGATCAGACCCATAATCATCGGTCCTAACATAAATCTATCAAACAAGATCTGACGCAAACCCGTCGGTCGACATCTGATTAAAAATTCGACGGTCGAGATCTGATCAAAAATCCGTCGGTCGAGATTTGACGTGAACCCGTCGGACGAGATCTGATCGAAAATCCGTCGGTCGATATTTGACGCAAATCCATTGGTCAAGATTTGATTGAAAATCCGTTGGTCGAGATTAAAAAAAAAAAATGTTGGTTGAGATTTCAAAAAAATCATCGGTTGAGATTTAAAAAAAAAAACGTCGGTTCAGATTTTTAAAAAAAAATTGTCGGTTGAGATTTCAAATAAAAAACGTCAGTTGAGATTCAAAAAAAAAAAAACGTCGGTTGAGATTTCAAAAAAAAACGTCGGTTGAGATTTCATAAGCATCAGCTGAGATATGAAGGAAAGCGTCGACTGAGGGAAGTGTCGGCTGAGATGTGAAGGGAAGCGTCAGCTGAGATATGAAAGAAAGCGTCGGTTGAGATGTGAAGAGAAGCGTCGGCTGAGGGAAGCATCGACTGAGACATGCAAGAAATGGAACGTGACAGAGCGGGTGAGGGAGTGTAGTTGATGGGTGTGGGCTCTAGTTTGCAGTTGTTGTGGCTTGGTGGTTGGTTTGCAGGTTCAGGTAGTTGGTTTTCGAACGAATTTGCAAGCAAGTCATTTTTCTTGCGATTGTTGTTTCTTGCAGGTCATTTTGCAGGTAGGGTAGTTCGTTTGCAAGGTAGACTGCAGATCAAAACACTGTTGCAGTAGGTGTGGGTTTATGATGTGTGGAGTTCAAGCAGCAACGGTGCCAAATGTTGACTGATCCCTTGCTCCAGAGGACTTGTTTTTACTTCGATTATTTCTTGCCTCTTCTTCAGAACCGTTTCTGCCTGTTATCGACTTCATGGCATTTGTTAGATAGTTTCTTGATTTTATGCTGTCAACCTAGGCAGAAGGAAACAGAGTTTCGTTGTAGTATTTTCTTTGTCCTGCCTGTCAGAGGACTACTCAGGGACGTCATTCTTGAATGCACTTACATTCTACATAGAGATGCAAGCCATAAATGCTCATTCACAGATCAGCATGCAAACCAATGAACGTTCAATGGATTTCTACAGCTACCTACACTTAAAACAGACTAAAATCAGATCCTACACTACACTGAACTGAGCTACATTTGCATAAGCTGATAAACAAAAACAAGAACTATTCTACAGCATGTTAGAAGTTCAAAAATCAAGAAACTAACCAGCCTTTTGATTCTTGGACATCTCAAGAACATCAAGAACTGGATTGTACAGAGATATGCAAGAATCACACCATAGATCCAGCCTATTTAGTTTACTTGAATGATGGTTTCTACATTAATCCACAAGAAAACAAGAAAGTCTACAAAAGCAGCAAATCTAATCCACTCTACAATCCACAACCACACACAAAAGGAGGGAAGGGCAAGATCATAGGGGCATCACTCAAGAAAACCATCATGATCAAGGAGCTTAGTGTAGCATCAAACTCATGGGAAATCTTCTTATTAAGCATGGAGTAGATATAATGCAAAAAGCTCATCTTCACAAAGAGGGAGTCTCTTAAATAAGCAAGAGAGCTCCTTAGGTGGCATCCTAGTGGAATTTTCACATTTCACAAATTACAAGTGGAATATTGCTCTCCATTAGAGGTCACCATCAAAAGGTGGCTCACTCTACTTTTCTTGCTCACTTTGTTACGTCATCTTGTCACCTTCCCTCCCATCGTGGCCCATTGTTGGCTATAACGGGGTCTACTTGCATTTATTACATTTGCTTAGAAATACTATTTCCTACATGGTCATTCCATCTTCCGGGATTCACCCTGAGGCTTACACAGTTATTGCTTGTTATTACTAACTAGCATTTCTCGGCTCTCAGTCTTCATTAGTCTCATCTTCTCAGAGACCTCCTCGGTCTAAGGTGAGAGGTGCTCTTGAGTTGCTCTGTTTGAGTATCTTGGGGATTTGACAAAATCAGCCAACAACACTCAATCGTGTGATCTCCATCAGCTCTCTAACCTAGAGTTGGCTCTCAAAGCTTCTCGGCTTGTCCATTTGAGTTTGTAGCTTTCTAATTCCATCATGAATCACCTCTTTAAGCTCTGTCCAATGACTCAAGTCCAATCTGAGATAGCTACCCCCTAATGATCATCACATCTCATCTTGCAGTGCCATCCCTATCAGATATCCCAATGCCATTCTCGATCTCGAAGATCTGAGCATCTACCCTGTAGTGCCCGCCTGTATTCTCCCAAACTAGCTCCAAGGTGCTCCTATAAATGGTTCCAAGTGATTTTCTGAAAATACATTGAGATGTGAACTCCAAAGACACCATCAAGTCCCTCACATGACGTGACATGCCAATATCCCTCCAAGTAAACCTGTGAGATCTTCCATGGCCCAAACCAATCGATATGCACCTTATCATCATTGGACTTAACTTACCTAGAATAGGCTGTTGAAGTGTATCTCTCTAATGACAAACTTAATACACTGTCCCACAGCTACAATGACTTGATCAAAATTGACTTACCGACTGCAAAACCACAAAATCATCACACTCACCACTCACCAAGAGCATCCAAAGTGAGATCATTGACCTGTTCTTCATCCTCTGTGTGTCCCACACATAGCTCGTCCAATGCAAGTCCACTATCTTGCCCAATGGCTTCCAACTGGCACCACTATTTGTGTGTACCTTCAAGTATAGCCCATATTTCCCTCTGAACTAGAAATTTCCAAGCTACAAATGCATGTGCCAATGCAAATATCACCTGACTCGACACTGCCACTACCGATCATGCCCGTGAGAGCGTTCCTCCAAAATGTCACTCGACGTTGGTTGGTTCGAATCCCAATAGTTGAACCTGATTATCAGAATTTTTCAGCATAACTAGCATACCATGCCTCTATGAATGCTTGCCCTCTTAAAATTTTTGCCAATGATGAGTAGTCACGCTGCCAAATTGCACTTCCATCACCAAAATTAGCTTTCTTCACACAATTCCTCTACCATTCGCCCCCATACTGCAATTACCGCTTCCAAACACCATGTTACCCAGTTAGGAATGTGTACTAATGATCTAGAAGTGATTATGCCTCATTGTACTGCCCTGTAGTAGGTTCCACTAGCAAAAAATTACTCCAAATTTGGCCCTACGGTACCCAAATGGTGAATGTAGCCCATCACTAGGTCACCCGTACTCCGCTCGATAGAATGGTAATGAAGACTCCCAGAAATGTCTTTTTCTCTGTTCTATGACATCACTCTCCATTGCCTTTGAGCACCCAATTTTAGGGGTCATTTTGGCCCAAGGATGGCCAAAAAAAGGTGCCTTCTAGCTATAGTTAGCCCCAAAGCCATTTTTGCCTTGCAAAATGAATTGATTCTTTGTTTCTAAGATTTTTAATGAAGAAATGGCATTTATGCCCTTCGGGTCCAATTTGAATTTCAAAATAAAATTTTTAATTGAAGTTGAAGGGGGATTTTCCCCTCAAATTCCTTCAATTCCTCTTCAAGCCCATCCCATGCTTGGCATCAATCTGATGGCCTACGATAATTCAATCTTCATCATTGATGTAAGAAGGTCCTAGATCAATGTTTTGCAGCTATTTAGCACCCCAAAGCCTTCTCCTATAGTCGCCACCCACTTCAAATCACTACCCTCCTACTTCAATTGGCTGCCCAAGCTCTCCCACGAGCTCTTTCCTTCTCCTTCCTTCCTCTCTCACCTTGTAGCTATGGTAAACAAGGGTTTTGGCTACCACATTCAAATCATTCCTATATTCTGATGACACCGCGGCTGCCCATGGCCTCCTGGCCCTACTTCCACTCCTATAGGATGCCAACCATCATGGATTTACATTTTGGAAATTCGACTCCTATAGCTCAAGATCCAAGTTTTTCCCTACAAAAACCCTAGCAAGCTTTTTGGGATTTAAAAACCTCTTGCTACCGATCAATCCAGCATCCTAATGAGGGCGCGACTATCCACATCCTTTTAGAAGCAGCTCCTCTATGATAGGGCGCCCACCATCCATGCTTTATAGATCTAGGAAAGTCCTCATGTAGAGAAAGATCCATGGCTTTTTTGGTAGAAACCCTTGTTGTCCATTTTTTTTTCATAGCTAGAGGGAAAGATTAATTGCTCCTTACATGCTTCATAGCTGACCCTACCCTTCTAATCATTTGGCCTGAATAGAACAATGTTGGGTAGCACTTTACAGTACACAATTCCATCAAGTATCGAGAAAGATCTGCAATTTTACGTTTTTCCCGAAAGCTAAGCCACCATGGCTAGTTCCCTGAACTGCTGCTTTCTCCTCCCACTGTAAATGGATTTCAAAATCCT
Organism: Diphasiastrum complanatum; assembly: GCA_029204225.1. Lineage (NCBI taxonomy): Eukaryota > Viridiplantae > Streptophyta > Lycopodiopsida > Lycopodiales > Lycopodiaceae > Diphasiastrum > Diphasiastrum complanatum. The sequence continues at coordinate 59,511,129 of CM055102.1, read as the reverse complement.
CTCAGCCCTGACATACCACTACCTTGCTCCACCTTTTCATCCATTCCACTCTTTAATTGATGGACTACTGAAGAAGTTCTAGACAACAAAGGCAGAGGTAATCTACAAAGAATAACAAATGTATAAGCCTTGCTGCTTCCTACAATCAAAAGCTTGAAAAACTGTGTTTTAAATCCCTCAAAGATAGTACTGGAATGTTGCTAGCAGCTGTCCTCCAAAGCACCCAGATACCTACATTTAAAACCTAACCCGAATACTCTCTCTCTCTCTCTCTCTCTCTCTCTCTCTCTCTCTCTCTCTCTCTCTCTCTCTCTCTCTCTCTCTCTCTCTCTCTCTCTCTCTCTCTCTCTCTCTCTCGCGGGTTTGGGCCTGGATGACTCGTAATATTCTGTAGCGGCGTGAGGGAGGACCCGTGAAGTAACCCGAGGTGAGAGAAGGAAAAGTAAGGGGGGGGGTGGGGGGGGTGGGGGGGGGGGCTCGCATCTAGCAAGCACGGTGGCCCTTTGGCCCCGGTGCCCTCCTGACCACAAGTTTTTTTTTTTTTAAATTGGCTGCCCAGACGCCACATGTCCAGGTAGCCAATCTTTGTCCCATAAGCATTCATGTGAGACTATGGGGAGGAGATATATAGACAAACTCCCCATAGTCTCACATGTGTGTGTGTGAGAGGCCCGCTGCCTGGCGCCACCTGCCCGGCGTCGCTGCCTTACTGTCCGGCACCACCGCCCGCTGCCCCGGCTCCCAGGCAGGGCGCTGTCGCCACCTGGCACGCTGCTCGGTGCCCCGGCCTGTGGCTGCTCAGCTGCCCACTACCCGCCGCCGCCCCGGTGCCTGCCCGCCCTGGCACCGCCCGGCAAAATCATGCGCCCGCTGATTTTTGACGGGCACTGCACGGTTGACACTCATTAGCCGCAAGGGGGAACCGGGGGCCAAATCCCTCCCACGCGTAGGCAGTGCTCTAAAGCCCCAGCGGGGGGGGGGAGGGGAGGAGGGGGGGTGGGGGGGGGGGGGGGGGAGGAGGGGGGGGTGTATCGTGGCTTTGACACTTAAGTTACTTTTTTTGAAACTTAAGTGGGCCATGCAAATGGTAGGTGGGGTTGGTATGGAGGGGAGTTTGGGTTTGTTTTCACGTTTTGAGTTTTTTAACTTGTGAATTTCTTTTCTCAACATGGGTTTTTCAGTTTTTAAGAACTGATGTTTAAATTTTGTAGTTGTATGAGACAACTTAGGTAGTTGATAAGTGATTTTTGGTGCATTGACGTTTAAATCCGGTTTTTATTGCGTAAACGATCCATTTGGAGATTCATTGGTACAATTTGTAAATGAAAGCACGTATGGTCTAAAAAATTAGTTTCTTTGTAGACATTGCTTAATTTAGCGAATTATTATACCCGCAATGAATGCTTAACTGAACGAAGTTGTTTTAGTTTTCAGTTGGCAAGCAAATGGATACTGATGAAATTTTGGAGGGGGGTGCTACCAAGATTCACCCGGCATCACCAGGAAGTGATGGGAGAAATACGGAAATTCAGCTGGCTTCACCCGGCAGTGATGACACCCTTAGACTCAGAAAAATTGTTGCAAACCTTAGGCAAGGCAGTTTTAAAACTTCATCAGAGCAATAAACAACAGGATAAACAAATGCAAAATCTATTTAATCAATGCAAGCAATTAACTCTAACAACTTGGGCTACCAATCAAAAATATTTTTTGGTGATAAAATGTTTAAACATCCGAAAGTTGTTTAAGACTAGATAAACCGTTGGACAAGATATTTTAGCTTGCACAATGTCCCAGAGGATAAATGAATATCGTCGGTTCTATTGTTTTTGGAAGATAAAGCCTCTTCTTGGTGGAGGGAACTTTCCACGAAACCGGTGACTTGGGCTGGATTTCTGACGGAATTCTGGAAAGCTTTTGTCATGATAGACGATTCCGAGCTATATATTTGGTTTATGCCGAGAACTGGATGGTTATGTCCAAAAGTTCTTGGACTCTTTGGCCAAAGTGCCGCTATTTGATCATAAGTTAGCACAGTGGCAATTTATTACCGGACTGCCAACTGACTATCAAAATGAATGCAAATGTAATATCCTTAACTCACTAGAGGATGTTATCCGTGTGGCGAAAGCCTATGATAGTACAGTTGTTGCATCACGGAAAAGTGTGCATGGCCAAATGGCCCCGAAACCCAAGCAAGAAAAATCTAACAAGCATAAGAAGTAGTTTTTTGACGAGCTAGAAGCAGAAGCATACCAACAGGCAAAGAAGAATAAGAATAAGAAAAAATTGGTGGTCAAAGACAAAGCACGGTTGGCGCTTAAACAGAATCTGTGTTTCCTCTGCAATAAACATGGGCACTGTGCCAAACAGTGCCCCGAACGGAAAGCAAAGTCATCAAGTTTCATGACTGTAGATTTACAGACAGGTAAATTGGAAGTCAATTTGTTGAATAATTGTGACTGTATTTGTAGCTTTAGTGCACTCTCTTTCAAGCCTAATAAATTGTTTCGTGTGAGAGGCAATATTTTAGGGAAAGACGTGAATGTGCTATTTGATTCAGGTAGTACTCACAATTTTTTGAATGCTCGACTTGTGCATAAGCTCTAAGTGCCCACCATGGCCAGTGATCACCATTACGTGGTCCATCTTGCCTCAGGGTCAGACACTGAGATTTGAAAAATCTTGACCGGAGTAATAACTCCAAATTTTGAGCGAACATCTCTTTGACATCTCGACCGAAGGAACCTTCACATCTCTACCGGACCCTTCAGTCCTAATCTCAACTGAAGTGTTCAGTCAAAACTCGACCGAAGCACTCCTATCACATCTCAACCAAAGCACTCCTATCACATCTCAACCGGACTCTTCAGACCTAATATCAACCGGAGTATTCATTTCAAACTCGATCGGAGCACTCCCATCACATCTCGACCGGAACACTCCCATCACATCTCGACCAAAGAACTCTCCTCAGATCTCGACCGGAACACTCTGTTCAGATCTCAATCGTAGCACTCTGCTTTTCTACTCTCATAGATAGATTTTGAATTGAGATTTGATATTTTCTATTCTTACAAAAGAAAATCTATGATCCAATCATATCTCTCAAGACTTTATGAACAACAAAATGAAAAACACTCATCATATTCTCTCACTCATTTTTCCACTCATCACTCAAAAGATCTCACAAATACTCTCAATAAAAGATCCAAGATGGTCTTCAACAACAATAGATGTCTTCGACATAGATCCATAATCATCAATAAGTGATTTCTCTTATTTTTTTTTTTTTTAGTGCTCGCCTCCCTAATAGTAATGTTTTATCCCTTCCAAATCTTCATATTTCCTCTCAATACCACCCTCATGATACTATTCAACAAAAAAAAAATGCCCATCCAAAGCATTAGAACATCATCCCATCTTCAGATCAATGCATAATGCAAGTAGGCATGAAATACAACATATCGGTCTTTATATAGGATGGATGCATACATCACAGTGTCTATATGATGCAAGTGTAATGTGTGTGGATACTTTACCTCCAATCTTCATATAGAGTGTATCACCTTCCAAGATGTGTATTATATCCTTCTCAAATAAGATGAAATATTTTTCTCAAGATAGCCTCTCACACATTTGTGTCATAAAACTAAAGCTAGCTGTTCAATTCATGGTAGTTGAACCACTAGTTTCTCCTTACTATAAGCTTAAAAAATATAGGTATTTGACAGATATGGAAAATTGAGTTTGTAAAAATATAACCATTAAAATCTGTACATCTCATCCATAAACACACACTATATTTGATTTTGTATTGGATCCTACATTCAAACTGTCATTGCATATTGTATATTCTAATAAAACAATATCTTCATAGGTTGCTCATATATATTTAAAACATGAAGTTTACATTGATACGTAAATTTCTTAATCCTCCATTCACATATTAAAATATGTCGCCAATTATGTCTCTAGTTGATCAAGGTAACAACTTTGGATGATAGTCATTTTTCTAAATAATCTCATTGTCATGCCATCGTTTATGTGATTCTTTTTCTTTTTCTTTTCAATTTCGAATAAATATATTTGTCTAATAGTCTTTTTATATTGTTTCAAATTTAGGATTTTTTGTTTTTGTTGTTTTTTTAAAAGAAAAAATTATCATATTATATACATCTACATCATCATAATTTATTTGGATGTTTCTTATGGTAAAGCATCTCATATGTATGATGACTTAATATCATATTATACCAATTATTACAAATAATCTTGTAATATTTAAAACCATTGATCTTTTCGGACTTTCATTGATATTCACCATTATTTTCATAGACTTTATTTTGAATATCTTTAGCTCTTTTGTAGTTATAATCACTTCTCCACCTCTTATCATGCTTTCTTAGTATTTCGTCAGTTAGATGTTTTAATGCTCGTATGTAGTTATATTTTTCCTGAGTTCATAAAATTTTGATAGAGTATTATAATTATAAATGATAACATAATACTATATTGATATGGTAATACATCCAAAGATTCATTTACCATATATTTATTAAAAATATTTTCATTCAGTTCCTTTTTAGTAGAGATGTCATTGATCAATTTATCATGTATAACATTGTGATCCACAAGTATAAATACTAATTTATCATCGATTGATATTTCAATATCTGTACCATATAATGAATTAACATAGTCATTATTCCAATGGCTAAACTCTGGAAGAACATTTTCAATTGTATTCTTGGTACAAATCTCATTATCGTATATTTATTTTTTTAGAATCTTCCATTTCTCTTTCATTCTGATTTTTCACATTAGTTTCTTCATATAGCTCATTATTAATCAGCTTTAAAGATGAGTGATCTAACTTGGATAATTCTAATTCTAACTCTTCATCATATTCATGAACAACTTGTAACTCATCCATCTTAGATGATAAATCCTTTTGATCTTTCTTTGAATCAGATGGGTCATCATTTTTTTCCTTGGGAAGAATGGAAGTTATATTTTGACCTTGAAACCTTTCATCAATGCCACCCATATTGAAAGTAATGATTTTCTTTATGAATTCTTCTACTCCAACAAAACTATCATCAATTTCTTGATCATTATCTAATAATGATAATATTTGACTTTCAGGTTGTGATATACATATTATGTCATTTGATATCATTTTTTTTTTATATTAAGACATTGACTTTGCAACAAGTTAGAATCAACCAAATTTGATTGGCCTTCTTATTCTACTTCCTCAAGAGCATATTTATCAATTGTAGCATTATATATATTCTTCATTTTCTCAATATTATCATATAAAGAGCCATCAATTTAGGGTATACATCAAGGGAATGCACCTCATCTTGAGTATCTTCACAACAATTGTTTTCTTCAATGACAACAATATTTTCATTTGATTGATCAATCTTATAGTCATACACAACATTTTTACTACATTCTTCTTGCAACATAATATTTTTTTCAACTTGGAGAAGTTGATTTCTTTGAATAGGATCATCAGAATAACAAGATTCATTTTCTGTAAAAAATCTAGAAATTCTAGCATAGTAGGAAGAGTTTCCTACATCAAATTCATCCAAGGATCTATCTATCCAACTCTTCTTATCAAGTTCTTCTATTTCTATCATCATCTTATCAGCATGTTCTATAGCAACTGCCCTTGAGATAGCTTCCTCAAAAGTCTTAGGAACTTTTGAGAGAATATTATATGCCATGTTATTAGGCAAACATGATATAAACCAAGATAAGAAAAACTCTTCTCCTGGTCTTTCACTTAATCTTTTAGCCAAACAATTGATTCTATCAACAATTTCAATTTAATTCCATTTAGTAATTTGATAATAACAGAAGAGTAATTTCATCTTCCAAACCTATCCAAAAAGCTTGTTTTAAGTTTTGTTCAATTGCAAATTTTCTTTTGATTCAAGATAGAATACCATTCAAGAGCAAGATTATCCAATGTTATTGGAAATAATCTAAACATATCATCATCTTTTTCTTCATAATTTTGTCTACACACATTCATGAATCCTTGAATATGTAGATCTGCATCTTCATCTTCATTTCCATTAAAACCGGATAGACTGGCACTTTCTTCATCCATTGACATTATTTTTTTTTTTGTGTTTTTTATTTTATTTTATCTTTATTTTATTCTTAATATATTCTATGGGATTGTTGTGAAATGATTGTAGAAATGATTTTTTTCAGTTATAACTTTGGTGATAATGGTTGATTTCAATTTTCAATTGAACTTACTTAGTTTGTAATACTTATAGCCTCTTTAGCTAGTTCTCTTCATCTTTCATTTCTAAGTGTTTTCTTCTTCTTTTTTTCACAATTTTTTTTTTCTTCTTTTTGTTTATCAAGTATGAATAACACTCATTCAAGACATGCAATTTCGATATGGTCCTCTTGAGTGACTTTCCTTGTCTACTTCAAGATGGCACCCACTAGGCTAGGATGGTGGGGCTAGGCTTCATACCTAAACCTCTCTGTCCAACGCTACACCTTACTTCTTCTACAAATGTTGAAACTCTTGTACTACTCAATCATGAAAACATTCAATCTAGCTCACACATCTCACAAATATTGTGAGAAATTGGCAAAAATCTAGCTTGGTATTTTTATGATAGAAGTTTGTAAGTGAATCTCACATGTGTGGAGGATGTTCCCACGTGTGGAGAATTTTAAAGTAAATCAAAATGTTTGATATAGGGGTCTCATAGAATTTCATAGTCAAGCATTTAGGTGTAGGATGTTGATAGGGTCAAATTTGGCATAGATGGCAAATTATCCATTTCCACTTGTAATGCCAATATTGAGCCAAAATAGAGCAAACTTGTGCCAATTAGAGTGTAGACAAGTGTCATGCTTTTGTTTGATGAAGCTTAAGAGGTCCAATAGGATTTAGAGGTGGAACCTTGTGAGGTCCAATAGAAAATTGAGGTGTACTTGAATATAGTCCAATAGAATTTAGAGGTGCATGGATCAATGGTCCAATAGGATTAAGAGGTGGCAAAGTGTGATCCAGTCATAGTTAAGAATAGTGGTAGCTCATGAATCTATTAGTATCATTGTACTCCTCCTTTTGGATCTAATTGATTTTGAGATTGAGTGGATTTTGAGTGTCATTGAATTTCTAGCTTTCTCTCTCTACACGAGAGCTCATGATGGTTTTTCTCTCTCTACTCGAGGAGAGCAGCTTGTTTTTACTTAGAATACTTTTGGAACACTTCCCATACGTGTGAGTGAGAGTTGAAAGTGATTGAATGCATGTAGTAGTGTGTTTTTGCCATAGGATTCAAGATTGATCTTGAATCTCAATCTAGTCTTGATCTTGGTGCATCTACACACCTTAGGAGATCACAAGTACATGTCGTGGACAGTCCACACGTGTGAAATTCAACATGGTATCAGAGCCTACCTAAGGTTACCATGCATTTTGATCCATTTGAGTGAAAACTATTCATCAATCTTGAGCTAGAAATTGTCAAGGCCCATTTTCGTAGCTATCTTGTTCAATTTTGGATCAAAAGAGATCGAAAGGACATTGATTGGGTCTGACCTGGTACTGTACGGAATAAGGTGCTCAGACACGTATGAGGAACATCCAATTTCAGTTTGGGAGTTCTCTTTCATGTTTGATCCAAAAATCTTGTTAGATAGCTTGTTTTGAAGCTATTTTTGTCTAGTTTCTGATGCAATCAGTTTCATTCCATTTGGTTGAGCCAATCAAAAGTTATAAGCTTTTGAAGAGGGTTAGGTAGGGCACCTAGACCTGGGTGGACACATTTGGTTTGGTCAAAAGATTGCTTGTTTGATCCAAAATCACAGTTGAATGCTTATCAATCTCATCTATAGGTGATCTAGGCACTGTTTTGAGATCTTAGCCATTTTGTTTCATGCAATATCATTGTATTTTAGTCAAATTTGGTTTCTTAGTGTATTTCACACGTGCTAGGAGGGTTTGATCCTAACTTTGCCCATAATCCATTATTTGATGTGAAGTAGATCTAGTTTTGGAGAGATTGAGATAGCTAGTGAGAATCATCTCACAGTTTGTTGCAAGATCTTGCATAGGAGATGGTAGCACACCATTATTGGATCCTATAGTGAGAGAGAAGCAACATTTTTTGTTCATCACTTTTATTTATCTCCACTTTACATGACTTCAATGAGTTCATACTTGTTGCAACCAAGTGAGAGATTGTCTATATGAGGCTAAGAACACCTCTAGGATCCTCACTCTTAGAAATCAAATATTCCAAAGTAGTCAAAAGAGTGATGAGAGTGCATCTAATTATATTTTGAGAGTCAAGGATATTCATAGGGAGCTTGCATGTATTGGTGACTCAATCAATCAAAGTGAGCTAGTCCAAGTCATTCTCAATGGCTTGAGAGATGATTATGACAACCTTTTCCAATCCTATGCTATTAAGGAGGAGCTACCAAGTTTTGAGGCCCTTCAAAGTGTGCTTATTTATGAAGAATCAAGACAAGAGTACAAACTCTTGAGGATGGACAAGCTATCACTCAATCATGATGATGGCAAAGTTCTATTTGCCAAGCACAAAGAGAGGAGTAAGAAGCAACACCATCACTTCTCTAATGACAAAGCTAAAGACCAAGATGGAGAGGAGGAGGATACCTCTCATGCTTCTAATTCAAATCTCAAGAAGAAGATGATCAAGTGCTTTTATTGTGGCAAGAAAGGCCATTATGCCACCAATTGCTTCAAGAAGAAGAATCAACTCAATCAAGCCAACATCACCAATGAGAAAGAAGACTATATTGCAAGTGATGGAGAAGGCTCTCTTATGGCATCAAGCTTCTCCTCTTCCACCTTCAACAAGGATGACTCATGGTATATTGATAGTGGAGCATCTTCACATATGTGTGGCTCCAAGCACTTTTTTTCATCTATTATGCCTTATGATGGAGTCAAGAAGACCATATACTTTGCAAGTAAGCATGAGTGCAATATTGAAGGAGTAGGGATTATTCCCTTGAAGCTTGCATCTTCTAAAGATCTCTTTCTCAACAATGTTCTTTTTGTCCCAAAGCTTACAAAGAACATCTTAAGTGTTGGACAACTTCTTGATAGTGGCTTTGATGTCAATTTCAATATTGACAATTGTGTGATTAAGAAGGATGGTGAGATCCTTGCATATGGATCAAGATTTGAAGGCATCTACAAATTGGATCCAAGTGAGAGTGCAAACTCTCTTGATGTTTCTTATATTTCCAATATTTCAAAGGAGGAGGATTACACAAGATGCACATATCTTCTCTCTTCAAGTATTATGGTGTATGATTATTCCTTATTATTCAAAGCATATGTTGAGAAGAAATTCTCATTGAAGATCAAAGCTTTGAGGAGTATTGGAGCTCTTGAAGGAATAGCACCATATGAAGTTTTATTCAAGATGAAGCCTAAGGTTGATCACCTTAGTAAACTTGGTAGCTTGCTTTGCATATATTCTCTTGGAAACAAGAAGGAAGGATGATCCAAGCTCATGGATCATGATTGGATACTCATCCATCAAGGAGGCCTTTAGTGTCTTTACACTCTCTATTTCAAATGTGATGGTGAATAGAGATGTCATATTGCATGAAGATTCAATCTTGGAAGTGGCCGAGATCAAGGCTTCTCAAGAAGCATCACAAGTTATCCTTTTTGAAGGTATTCAAGTTATGATGGGGCCAATGTGTGAGGAGGAGTTTCTTCTTCATATGATTTCAAGAAGATCTTCAAGATGCATGGCCGAGTCTTTATGGCTCACCTTATATGGCAAAGAGGGGCATATTTCATGTTGTATCTACTACAACACATTCATATATGCTTCTCTTCCTTTGCTTGAAATGCTATCTTGCTTCATTGAATTTTTTGGATCTCAAAGTTCAAGAAAAGCTATACTAGTTTTGTATGATGCTTATGGTATGGACATGTTTCTTGTCATTATTGACTTAGATGTGTTTCCAATACTTTTTGAAAGCAAGATATTGTATTGTCAAAAGTATGCTCTTGGTTCTAGTAAGAACAAGATTGAGCTTGGTACTCACTTTTTTGAAAATCATGTTTTCACATGTTTTGAGGCAAATTGTAAACTCCTCTTGAGATTAAGTGAAGCATCCAAAGTGGACACTTACATCCTTGAGAGAGTAACTAGCCTAAAAAAGATCAAGATAGTCTTTGATATCAAGATTAGATCCATCATGGATATAGTTCATTGTATGTGGACTAGTAAAGCTAGAAAGCATAATCTTGATAATCATCATTGTTTCACATCTTATGATCTTGATCTCCATGATCCTTATGAGGCTTGGAAGCCTCAGATTTCTCTATTTATGGTGCATCCATCATGCAAGTGGAACTTTCAAGGCAAAGATCATCATCAAGCATGGAGGAAGCCCATGATAATAGTGGCATATACACTACTACATGCATTCAATCACTTCCAACTCTCACTCACACGTATGGGAAGTGTTCAAAAAGTATTCTAAGTAAAAACAAGCTGCTCTCCTTGGGTAGAGAGAGAAAAACCATCATGAGCTCTCCTGTAGAGAGAGAAAGCTAGAAATTCAATGACACTCAAAATCCACTCAATCTCAAAATCAATTAGATCCAAAAGGAGGAGTACAATGATACTAATAGATTCATGAGCTACCAATATGCTTAACTATGATTGGATCACACTTTGCCACCTCTTAATCCTATTGGACCATTGATCCATGCACCTCTAAATTCTATTGGACTATATTCAAGCACACCTCAATTTTCTATTGGACCTCACAAGGTTCCACCTCTAAATCCTATTGGACCTCTTAAGCTTCATCAAACAAAAGCATGATACTTGTCTACACTCTAATTGGCACAAGTTTGCTCTATTTTGGCTCAATATTGGCATTACAAGTGGAAATGGATAATTTGCCATCTATGCCAAATTTGACCCTATCAACATCCTACACCTAAATGCTTGACTATGAAATTCTATGAGACCCCTATATCAAACATTTTGATTTACTTTACAATTCTCCACACGTGGGAACATCCTCCACACATGTGAGATTCACTTACAAACTTTTATCATAAAAAATACCAAGCTAGATTTTTGCCAATTTCTCACACTCCTCAAAAAATAGCTTGGAAAGGTACTAGATCACTTGAGAAGTTTGTAAATCTTTTTGAGTGGATCCTTTGGTATGCATAAGAAGTGAAGATCAGCCAAGGGATCCATCATAGCAGCACCCTCACCATATCCATGATAAGATCTCTTTGGTAGAGATCTCTTGCCAATGCCTTTGAAGAGTGCTCCATTTTTGCCATACGTGTGAAATTCAACAAATATCACCAAGTCCAAACAACAATTTTTATCACACATTATTACCATCATGATCAACAGTTACAGTCATTCATTTTTCACCTATACAATCATTAAATAATGATTGTCCATTCAAAATTAAAACACATATAAATGATTTCACGAGGTCAATTCCATGTTTTTTTTTCTTCTTTTTCATCAAAATGTATGTTTCCCTTTCATATTTGTCCAATTTCTTTCACATTAGGAGCATTGATATCACTTATAAACCTTCTAAATCCTCTATGGCAGTATGAACTAGGATACCACTAGAGTATCTGGCTTTCATGGATCTAAATCCTATTGTGGTCGCCATAAAACATGTGGTAAGTTTGGTGTGTTGCTTAATAGTGTTCATAACACTAAAGTAGGGTTTGGTATGATTATGAAGCCAGTCATTGGGTTTTAGTTCTGATATTTCCATAGATTATACTAGAAGATAATGTAAGTTTGAATCCATTCACCTCATAAGTAATCCATCTCAAATATTCTTTTCAATGATTTAATGTTTTCCATTTACTAATTCTTGTATTCTCTCCAATCAAGCAAACTTAATTCAATTCATTCTTTGATGCAATTGCCATGATCTATCTACGAAAGCTTGACCATCTTTTTCAAGGGTTTTGTCATGATAATGTATATGGTTTTGGAAATATATAATATATATTTTGCTCTATTGGTGTTTTTCAACCACTTTGAGTGATAGCTTCTCCATGTTTTTCAATGGATTAGCAATAGCTGATTTATCATGCTAAGTATATTTGTTAAGCATTACACATCACTCAAACTGAAAGATTTATGATAAAGTTTTATTAAAAGTCATTTTTCTCAATTTTACTGGATTCTATGAGTTTTAAGAATCAATTTACCTTTTTGGATCATTCGGATCCGAGTTACGGATTAGAAGTTATAGCCATTTGAAAACCCTTAATAAGTTTAACTCTTGAAAAGCATATATAATATTCCATTATAAAAAACAGAATCTAATTGTTCTTTATTTTCTGGAGTTTTTACAACAGAAGGCAAATTTGTAATTCATTAGACTGTAAAAACATACCATTTACTGTATACTATGGGTTATAGATTCAATATGAGCACATAAATCCATTTTTTTTTTTTAGATTCATAAAAACAGATACTTAGTATTCATAATAACCGAAAAATCCAATCTACATGCTTAACCAAATGATCTGCAGATAGCACCAGTATTTAACGCCAGTCTTTGGAGACCATGTAATCATCCATAATGTTCTTCCATAATCGTTGCACTATTCATCACAAATGAGAGAGAGAATGCATCAGAAGACTTCATGCCTCTCTTCATCACCAGAACACTAAAAATGTTCTCTGCTCATAGCCAAGGAAAAACAAGAACTCTCTTCTACACTCGAACGAATGAATCCATGAATGCTTCTCCTTTTCCAATTTCGTGAGAGAGAGAACGAGGTAGTTGCCAACCTCTCACTTTCAAACACCATCCATTTTTGGCTTTCCATTGAATCCATTTCATGGAATTCGACTTTACTCATTATGATAAAAAGTTTCAGGTCCATTTGACAAGTGTCGATTAAGGATATGTTGGCTCTGAATTATCAAAGAGTCCATGGTAGGACCTCTTCCAACGACTTTTAGAAGTGTATTTTCTTCAAAACTGACCTTCAATAAGCTTATAGCACCTTTTACATCATTTCTTTGTTTCATTTTGAAAACCATCACATGAATATGTGTTTGGCCTCTCAACATAATTTTGAAATTGATCAGCCTAGTATATTTCGGTCATTCCCATTGTTTTGACCTCGTCAATTCTTTTCTTCCAAGACACCTAAATGTCTTATAAGCATTTTCACCTGCAAAATTTTATTTTGACTGGTATATTTTGCAGTGTCCTCAATCGATAAGGATTCATCGATTTTTATCCAGAACCCCTTCAATTGCGAAGCAATGTTACTAAATCCTTGATTTGAACTAGAACACCAAATTTTCTTCGATAATCTTTGATGGATCATGGCTAGTTACTGTTTGAACGATTTTGAACTTGCCAACGTATTTTATTTTGTGAAATCTTTTTGGACCTTTATGATAAGGTCATGGTCTTAATTATTCAAGGACATCCTTAATCTTCAAAAGGGTATTTTCGTTGGTTTGTTGTCTTTGTCTTGAACTAAAATTTGCTTGTTGTTGTTTGCAGGACCCTTAGCCTTTAGACCTTTCTTTGAGACTTAAGTCAGTGCCTTAAAGGTACCTGGGCATCTTTTATTAATAATGATATAAAGTACATTTCATCATTACAATATGGCAAAAAATTGCCATTTAATAAAACTACTTAGCAACTGTCGATATTATCATCCATCAAAGTCACTTATGAGTGTTGCTAAAAATAGCTTATTGTTATTTAACAAACTTACTAAAAAAAATAACATATTAAAAATAGCTCTAATTTGTCTGATATAACTGTCATTTGAAAATTGATTATGACATTTGAACATGCCATAGAATTTCATAGCTACTCTTTAACATAGCCACATTCGTATATCAGTAAAAAGGGGCATAATAGCAGATTTTGCACATATAAGATACATCTAGCACATTTTCTTCTAGAAAATTAGCATCAATGATTGTAGTTGCTGAAATTTTGAAATTTTGACCAAAAAAATGCACTACATAAGGCAATCTATCTTTGATGGTATCCTCACCACAAACATCTAACCAAGACACTTGGTGGATTGATAGTGGGGCAACCGTTCACATGACTCACCAAAAAGACTACTTTTCTAATCTACTTTCTTACAATAGTTCTAAGAGATTTATCTTCACTGCAAGTGATCAAGAATGCAAGATTGTAGGTGTTGGATCCATTCCTTTATGTCTAGGATTATCTAAAAAAGTAGATCTAGACAATGTTCATCCTTTGTAATTTTTCCATCCAATATATTTTTTCAACCCAGTTTTTGCATCTGACGCCTTTCTAGTTCCATCTTGCGTATTATCAATTTTTTTCGATTTTTTCAGATTTTTTATATTTTTTTGAGTTTTTCAAAGTATTAGCTCTTTCGAGTTTTCCAAGTTTATAAATTTTTCAAGATTTTTCGAGTATTCAAGTTTTTCTGAGTTCCTTCATTTAAATTACCACTTTTGATGAACTGTTGTGTCTAGTTTATTGTGCATGCTTGATTTTGTATACATGAGTCATATTCCCATAGATGAAAGTTGCGCACAGATTCGTGCAATCACAATACAAACACAAGTGACCCTCACTACTCAACTACGGCTTTGGTTGTTCGAAAACAAGATTCATGCAGGAAAATAAGCTACTAGAGTGTATGAAATGGACAAGTATTCCACCTTCCCAAATGTGGTCCACCCTCGTCGAACGGTTTCAATTTACAAAGCCGTTTGATTCAACCAATGGGCAACATTGACGCAAATCCGTAGGAACAATCTAGACCTTGAACAAATTAGCAACAAAAAATGGTTTAGGGTTAGGTCTAGACCCAAGAAGGCCTTCAGGAAAACTAGTCTTGTCGGACCAAGATTTGGTCAAAATCAATCGATACATGGAGGAGCCTAAAAACAAACACAAGTTACGAGCTGTTTGTATACCCATTTATTTGCGGGGAAAACGATCCCTTTCTCAAGTTATTTTTGACGAAAAATCATCGTCGCACGCTATTATGCCAATGCGGAACTGCTTAAAACTGACGCGTTAATGGCCCATTATGGCCGGTTGCACTATTATTGAAACTCTGTCTATTTATTAATTTTGGTAGGACTTACATTTATTTAAGAGGCTTATGCCCCTAGTTCCCGGGTTTGTCGGGGCTTGGAGGTGCTAGTTCGTCTTAAAAACCAGTTAAATGGCAGCTTTATTCACCGAAGGCCACTTTAGTGATTTAAAACCAAATTTGGGGCTCTGCCCTTAAGTTTGGGCCCAACTACCAAAAATCCCTTGTTGGTGCCCATTTGTGAAAACGTGCATTTCTTTGGGCCTCAACCCTCCGTAGCATTAGAAGGAGGCTGCCCTGTATGTAGCATTCAGCCATTGTCATTTTGAGAGAGAGAGAGAGAGAGAGAGAGAGAGAGAGAGAGAGAGAGAGAGAGAGAGAGAGAGAGAGAGAGAGAGAGAGAGAGAGAGAGAGAGAGAGAGAGAGAGAGAGAGAGAGAGAGAGAGAGAGAGAGAGACAGAGAGAGAGAGAGAGAGAGAGAGAGAGAGAGAGAGAGAGAGAGAGAGAGAGAGAGAAACTTGGTGCAAAGCAAGAGTTTGTGGAGAAAGGAAAGAGGGAAGGAGAAGAAGCAAGGTTGTTTGATCCCTCCTTGGTGCCTCCCATTTCCTGTGTCTCCCACTCTATTCTCTGTCTTTCTCATTCTGCTGTCCATTATTATTCACTATCCACTTTGGAAGAGAGGAGAAAAGGAGAAGAGGCTGATCTGTCTGGTGCCTTCACTTATATGTTTGGTCTTGGTTGTAAACTGCTTTTACTTCATTGCTATTGATCTACAATTTGAATCATTAGCATTTGTGAAGTTTTTAGCATGTGTGAACTTCATCACACACCCTATAGGATCTTACTGAGGTGTTGTGATTGCACAAGATTGATCAGAGAACAGTATACTTGAAAAATCTATGACAAGAGCACAATGGCATACATCTAATGAAAAAATCTAACTTCTCACTATGAGAATTGAATGTCAGAAATCATTCTAAGTGTTCAATATGGGAAAAACAGGTTGCTCTCGGGTAGAGAGAGAAAATCAATGATGGAAAACTCGGGTAGAGAGACTCGAATTCCTACAGTGGAGTTAAACTGCATGTCAGCTTATAAAACTGCCTAGTTATGTGTAGATCACAGAAACCACTTTGCATGTTGCATGCACTGATTGCATGTGGCTTGCATGCATACAGTATGACATTGCATGCTATCTAGACTTCTGCATGTCATCAAAATTGAATCTACCTAACTCAAATCTGACCTATACTAGAAGGTTATGTGCTCAATTCACATACCTTTTATGTACAACATGAAATTTAGTGGAAATAACCAAGGACATGGCCCCAAACTCGAGATAGGAAGATAATACTTTAATAATCTTCACACTCCTCCTAAAATTTTATGTTCCTATCAACATAGACTTCAAAATTAGGCCAAGGTTAGACCTGATCTTGATAAAGACATTCTTGAGTAGTGGCTTGTGAGAAGATCTGCAACACAGTTTGTAGAATCAACATGCTCCAGTGAGATCTCTCTCTCAATGACTTTTTCTCTTACAAAATGATGAGCTACTTCGATGTGTTTTCTCCTTGCATAGAAAACTGGGTTATTTGCAAGAGCTTGAGCAGAAATGTTGTCATTCTTGATAATTAGAATATTTTCATCTGCATAACGCTTTAGCTCCAAAAGTAGCCTGTTGATCCATAAAACCTCCTTTGTTGTGGTTGTAAGAGATTTGTACTCAACTTCACAAGATGGTAAGAAAATAGTTGCCTGCTTCTTTGATAGCCAAGAAACTAAGTTCCCTCCAAGAAATATAGTGTAAGCACTGGTGGATTTTGTATCCAATCTGTATCCTGCAAAATCTGAATTTGAAAAAGCAATCAAAGTCAGATCTTAGATTTGCAATCAGTTGTCTTTGTTATTGTGAATTTATAATAAGTGAGGTATAAGCCTATTGATTGAGGGAAATCCTAATAGCCATTTTATAGCCCATTTGGCTTTCCGAAGTCATGGCTTTCTATAGTGGAATGGTTCTTGTCCATTTCAGAGTTCTTTAGGCTATCTAAAAATTGCCTGTAGACTGTTTGAATTTGCCTAGCCAATTTCCATTGAAAGAGCCTATGATCATGAACGATTTATTTTCGACTCCATACCCAATGGAGCTTGAGCTGTAATTTTGGTATAGACCGACTTCCATTAGAATTCTCTTAGATTGGTAGCCTATTTGGGGGTTGTTTTATATTCCTTCATCGTTTGACATGCTATCTATTCCAATAGACTACCCTTGATGTTGACGACTGGCCAAAATAGATGACACGAGAAACCGACGTCGTTTGGAGAAAATGGACCGTTTCAACGAAATATTGTCAAACTAGGCCGTTTCCATTGCTCCAAAAGCGTTTTCTCTGGGATGAATGATTATTTTTTACTGAAGGATATCGAAATTCTACATGAATGGCTTCATCGGATTCGTATCGTGTTTGCGAACCTGGGTCCAGCCCCAGTCGAAATTTGGATGATTCCGACCAGTTCCGGAACCCGACGGGCCACTTGTCACCAAAACCCTTTTTCAGGGCCGGACTTCGAACGGGGGTTACAGGCTGGTACTATGCCCGTTCGACGTGTTGTCTATTCCCACAGGTTTCCCACGACATGTTGTCTATTCCCACAGAATTCCCACAGAGCTGACAAGCCAAAACAGACGGCATAAGAAACAGACGCCGTTCGTTAAAAATGGACCGTCTCACAAAAAATTGCCCTAAATGGGCATTCTCCGAGACGAAGGGTCATTTTGTTCAAACCGGCTCCAAATTGAGCATAGCTTGAACCATCAGGTCCGTGCATTGGGTTCACAAACATGTGGACAATATTCCGAACCATTCTAGGTGAATCCGACAGATTCTAGACCCTAACCAGCCAATTGTCTCGAAAGCTCTGTTGGGGGCCGGACTTCGGACGAGGTCCGAGGATAACCGTTAATCCGTTCCTTATTCTTTTTTGTTCCAACAGGTTACCCTCAAGGTTGCACATTGGTCGGAATTTACGGCATGTGAAACCGACCCCGTTCGGAGAAACTGGTCCATCACACAGAAAGCTACAGAACTAGTCATTTTGAACAAACGACTTTGGAAAGGCCGTTTTCACCAGTACTCCACATCCATAATGGTAATGTGAGAGGCATCCACATGCACAATGGTAATTGTGCATCTGAGAGATGTGCATGATCTCCTTGGAGGTCAAGCGCTGGTCTTCCAAGCTATATGGTTCTCTACGTTCTCCCTCTTCCAAGGTCCATTTTTTGTGTGGATCGGATCATAAGAATCCTCTAGGATAGGCACCCCCTTCCTATGCAATCAATCGCGAATTTTCCTTGTTTTTTGGAGGAAATCGCTATTTTTTCAATTTTGAAAATTCCATGTCTTACCAGTCCTCTCTCCGAAAAAGAGATGAAAACTCAATAAGAACTTGATCAAGCATCAAATATATGATAAAATGAAGTGGATGTCCATACAATAATAGTACCCTATTGTACTTCCCATGTGTGGATCCAAAAATAAAAAAATATGAGCATTCTACACACAAGATTGCAAGATATCATCAAGATAGTGCACCAATGGATAGATGAACCCAAGAGAACTCATGTAGAAGCATGAAATGAGAGAGAGAGAGAGAGAGAGAGAGAGAGAGAGAGAGAGAGAGAGAGAGAGAGAGAGAGAGAGAGAGAGAGAGAGAGAGAGAGAGAGAGAGAGAGAGAGAGAGAGAGAGAGAGAGAGAGAGAGAGAGAGAGAGAGAGAGAAGAGTGTCTCTTCCCACATGTGTATAGCTATATATAGCAGATCCATGCCTCATTTGAAGTTTGGTTTCCCTCCAAGAACTTTCTAGACCTATCAACAATTGATTTTCGACTTAAAAGCTTGACATGTAAGAAAAATTCTATGACATGCAAAGAGTGAGAGAAAAACCTTCTTTTAGTTGGAAATCAAGTGGCCGTCTCGAACACGATCCTATTCTTGATTTGTATGTAAATATGTATGCCTTGTTGGAAAAATCAGCAACTTTGCACCAACTTCAACTGTTCACCACCAGAGATTTTGGCAACTAATTGGGCTGGAATTGGTCTCTCCTAACTCGCCCAAGTCTGAATTCCCACTTTGAACCACTGAAAATGTTTTTGTCGTTTGCAATTGCTGAGCCTTCAACTCCAACTAGTAGAATCTGTCCAGAAATCAGATAATTTTGCTTCAACCTATCCTAACTTTGGATTGAAGAATACCATTGAAATGAAATCACCTCTGTTCCTCAACGACTAGTGTCTAAAGGATTCCCACAAAATTTTGGCTCAATCGAACAAGATCTAGGCCTCCAACAAGTGAATATGCCAGAGAGGGGACTAGTAAGACATGGAATTTTCAGAATTGAAAAAAAAGTGATTTCCTCCAAAAAACAAGAAAAATACTCGATTGATTGCATAGGAAGCAGGCGCCTATCCCAAAGGATTCTAATGATCCGATCTACACAAAAAATGGACCTTGGAAGAGGGAGAACATAGAGAACCATATAGCTTGGAGGACCAGTGCTTGACCTCCAAGGAGATTATGCACATCTCTCAGATGCACAGTTACCATTGTGCATTTGGATGCCTCTCACATTACCATTGTGCATGTGGAGTACTTAGGTGAAAATGGTGTTTCCAAAGTCGTTTGTTCAAAATGACTAGTTCTGTAGCTTTCCGTGTGATGGACCAGTTTCTTCGAATGGCGTCCGTTTCACATGCCGTAGATTTCAGCCAATGTGCAACCTTGAAGAGAACCTGTTGGAACAAAAAAGGATGAGAAATGGATGAATGGTTATCTTCGGACCTTCGTTCGAAGTACGGCCCCCAACAGGTTTTTCGAGACAATTGGCTGGTCAGGGTCTAGAATCTGTTGGATTCACTTGGAATGGTCCTGAATATTGTCCACATGTTTGTGAACCCGATACGGACCTGATGGTTCTAGCTATGCTCAATTCGGAGCTCGCTTGATCAAAATGACCCTTGTCTCAAAGAATATCCATTTAGGGCAATTTTTCGTGAGACGGTCCATTTTCTTCGAACGACATATGTTTCTCGTGTTGTTTGTTCCGGCCAATCGGCTATGCTAAGGGGAACCTATGGGAATAGAAAACACATCAAATGGGCATATTGGCAGTCTATAACCTCCGTTTGAACTGTGGCCCTGAAAAAGGGTTTTGGGGACAAGTGGCTCATCGGGTTCTAAAACTGGTTGAAATCGTCCGATTTTCTAGACCGGGGATGGCCCCAAGTTTGCAAACGTGATACGGATCCAATGGAGCCATTAATGTCGAATTTCGACATCTTTCAGTCAAAATAAGCATTTGTTCCAAGGGAAACACTTTTGGGACAATGGAAATGGCCTAGTTTGGCAATTTTTGGTGAAACGGTCCATTTTCTCCAAACGATGTCAATCTCTTGTGACGTTTGTTCCGGCTAGTCAGCACCGTCAAGGGAAGTCTATTGGAACAGACAGCATGTCAAACGGGCATACGGACAGCCCGTAATATCCGTTCGGTTTTAGGCTCCTGCATGTACCGATTGATTTTGACCAAATGACAAGACTAGTTTTCCTGAAGCCCTTCTTGTTTTTGCAGAGAGGGGGGGGGGGGGGGGGGGGGTGTGTGAATGGGTGTCTAGTGAGGTGGTATGATTTGAAATGATTTGTATTTCAAACGTTACTAAGTTTTACTTAAAAATCACAAGACATTTGCTAAAGTTTTTACTCACTAGAAAAGACAATGTGTTTTTTATATTCTTTGTAAATAGTTAAAGTTTAGTTTTTGGTGTAATTCTATATAACTATTTGGAGACATGACTTCTCATGGCAATTATTTGGCTGATATGTAGGTTGTAGGGACTTCTTGTCACGGACTTGGAACCTAGCAAGCAAGCTCGTATTGGAAAGGTTTGAAGTTTTTTTTAAAGCACATTTGCAGTACCTTAGTATAATCTTATAGTCAAATTTAGACTATAATATCCACATGGATATCAAAAAGAGTCCAAGGTTGGGTTTTCATTATATTGAAACTAGATCGTGTCAATTTATGTTAGTGAAGCCACATACTCAAACAATGATATTTTGCCTATGACAATAATTTGTGTATTATCGGCTAGACAAGCCATTCCATCGCATCTTTGGTAATTTCTATTTTTTAATGGCCAGTCTTGCCACTTGCTATAGGTAGTGGTAGTCATAATTACCACCGTTCAATACCAATTACAAGAACATCAAGAACTAATAATACTGAATGTTATTGATTACATTCTTCTATTAAGATGTGTCTTACTGGATCTTATTTTGCATTATCTTAATTTGGTTCATATATTATTGCTTGTTCAGTATAGGGGAAGGCCCGTAATAATCGCCTGAGTCCTTCATAGAAACCTTTCTATTTGTTAAAATTTGAAGGCTGGGTCAACTTTTAAAAAATAGTAAGTCTCATATTTAAGCCCATGTCCAATTTTCCAAAATAGCATCAAATACATGATGTGACTTTCCAAAAATAGTCAATTAACCTTACAATATTGTAAGATGTGTATGTGACTATTCATAAGAAGACCCTCACGAGGAGTAGACCATCACATATTCTTCTTCCTGACAACTCTCATGTATCGTTTTTTGCCTACATGATGAGCCCGAAGGAAGAAGAAGAAGTTGCTAGTCAACTCAAGGAGTTGCTACGTAAGGGCCATATTCGGCCTAGTAAATCCCCTTGGGGAACTCCAGTTTTGTTAACCGGCAAGAAAGACAGCGGTATTTGTCTTTGTGTCAATTACAAAAAGCTTAATAAAATGACAATTAAGAATCATTGTCCTTTGTCTCAGATGGATGACTTAATGGACCGATTGGATGGTGCTAAGTATTTCACCAAATTGCGTACAGTCTTAGATCATCTAAGGCAGGCAAAGCTTTATGCTAAGGAGTCTAAATGTGAGTTGTTTCAAACAAGACTCAAGTAATTAGGACATATCGTTTCCAATCGAGGTCTTGAGATCGATTACGATAAGGTCCAGAAAGTTCGTGACTGGCCTATCCTGAAAACCATTAGGGAAGTAAAATCTTTTCTGGGCTTCATAGGGTTTTTCCATAAATTCATTAAAGACTATGCCTTAGTTGCATTGCCTCTAACGAATCTTCTTAAGGGAGTGAAGAAAGCCAAACAGAAAACTAAAAAGGGTCATAACTCGGAAGGTGTTCGAAGATTAGTCCTCCTGTTGTTTGGACTGATGAACTTAATCAAAGTGTTTACAGCCCCTATCTTACACATAGTGGACCCTAGCAGATCTTTCCTGGTGGAAACGGATGCTAGTGACTATGCAGTGGGTGCAGTCCTTTACTAGGATGGTAGACATGTGGCTTTCGAGAGCAAGAAGTTGGACCCAGATCAAAGTAAATATTTTACTTATGAGAAGGAACATTTTGCTGTCATCCATGCGTTAAAGATCTGGAGACATAATTTGTACAGGCCTAAGTTCGTGGTTATGACAGATCATGAGTCTCTTAAGTATATCTATGATGCCCCGTACCTTAGGGGTCATAAGGCTTGCTTGTCGGAACTCATTCAAGAGTTCGAATTCGACATCAAGTACCGTCGAGGTACATCAAATTGTGTCGTTGATGCTTTGAGCCGGATTGGAGAAGTTAATCAATTATGCTGAGTTCCAATCCGAGTTGTATCTTTCTCTACGAGATCTTTGTCAGACCGATGAGTTTTTCGGTCGTATTTGGCAAGATGTCCTGGTAGGAAGCTCTATTTTGAGAGATAACCTTGGAAAGCAGGATTCCAAGAATTCTCATGAAGAGAAGATACTTGATGATTATTCCATTAGAAATGGTTTGCTTTTTCGTAGAAAAAAAGTTTGTGTGCCAGATATCGTGGACATTAGGGCCCAAATCTTGCATGAGTGCCACAATTGCCCCAGCACGGGACACTCTGGTATACAAAGGACACTTGACCTTGCTAAGAGAGAATATCCAGGCATATGTTCAAAAATGTGAACAATGCCAAGTAAATAAAGCGGAAAGACTCAAAGCAGCTGGTCTATTGCATCCATTGGAAATTCCCAGCAAGAAATGAGAAAGTATTTCCATGGATTTTGTGGTCAAACTTCCCAAGTCTAGGAAGGGTCACGATGCTATTTGGGTAGTAGTTGACAGGCTAACCAAAATGACGTAGTTTATTCCAACAAAAACATTGAAAAGCTGTTCAGGTTGTATGGCTTGCCGAAGAATATTGTTTATCAAGTTCACTGGCAAGTTTTGGCAGGCAGTCTTTGAAAGACTGGAAACTATCTTAAGTCTATCATCTACGAATCACCTAGAAACCGATGGTCTGACCGAACGTGTCAATCGGTCGATGGAATATATGCTTCGCGCATATGTTTCCAAGAAACAATCAAATTGGAAAAAGTATCTCCCAATGGGTGAGTTCGTATACAATAGTATGAAGCATTCTGCCATGGGTTTTAGTCCTTTTATGCTCTTGTATGACTTTCAACCTCGTTCTCCTATCTCCGTTGGACTCAAAGGTCTCAAGGTTAAAGTTGCAACGGATTTCTTGCATGATATGCTGGAAATGTTGTCGGTGGCTAGGGAAAGCACTAGATTGGCTCAAGATAGAGCCCAGTTCTATGCCAATTGAAGTCACGCTCCTCGAGAGTTTGAGATCGCTGATTGGGTGTATTTTAGAATCCCAAAAGTTGTGACGGGCGTGGCTATAGATAACTCTAATTGAAAGAGAATTTCAATTAACACCTACATGGCTTGATTCAGCTAATATATATATATATATATATATATATATATATACAAGTGTCGAGAGACAAAAAATATCTTACAAGCCAGGATTGCTGATAAGTTGGCGACATCGGTCAACCAATGTAGCAAAAACGAGAAAAAGCCGAAAAACCCGAAGGTGCCCTTAGACTGAAGGTTTGCAACTCCTGAAAGTGCCCTTACACTAAAGGTATGTAGATCCCTAAGGTGCCCTTAGATTCAAGGTAGCGAAGAAGACGAAGGTGCCTTAAACTAAAGGTAGTGAGAAAGATGAAAAGTGCCTTAGTTTAGAGGCGGCAAAAAAACCGAAAAAGATGAAGGTGCCCTAAAATGGTTTTAAGGTTTTCTGGGTTCTTTGTCGCATTTTTTGCAAAGAGCAAAAAGGCGAAAAAGGTGAAGGTTGTCCATAAATGTAAAAGTCATTCTAGCCAATGTGTCATATTTTTCGTGAACATAAAAAGGTGATGAAGGCAAAAAAATCAAAGATGTCTTGAGAATGGTTTCTAAGGCATTCTGGCCATTTGGCCAGTGTGTCGCATTTTTTACTAAGAAGCGAAAAAGGTGAAGGTGTCTAAAAAATTTGTTTAAGGTAAAGGAAAGGAAAAAAATGTGAAGGTCCAAAAATATGAAGTCGGCCTTCAGTTTTTCAGGATGCTCATTACTTGAACGATTTGTTTAAGCCTGAGCATAAAAAATCAAACACTCCCCCTTAATGTGGATTATGAAAACCTTTGAGCTTCAGATTTAACATATCGTTAAATCTGAGATGTTGCTCCTTTGATAGAAGCTTTTGCGAAGTAATCTACTGCCATGTAGTTTGTTTTGCAGAAGATCGATTCTACTTCCTTACTGTGCACGTTCTCTCTAAGGTAATGATACATGATTTCTATATGTTTGCTTCGAGAGTGAAATCTCGGATTGAGAGAAAGCGCTATTGTGCTTTGATTGTCACAATAGATTGTTGTAGGAAGTGTTTGCGTAATATTGAGGTCTACAAGCAGTTGCTTGAGCTAAATCGCCTCTTTGGTTGCATTTGTGGCAACTATGTATTCATATTCCATTGATGATAATGCAACTGAGATCTGCTTCCAGCTGTTCCATGAGATTGGGCCTTGGTTGTATAGAAATACAAACTCATAAGTTGATTTTCTGGTGTCGACATCTCCTGCCCAATCTGCATCTGTGTAGGCTTCAAGGATGTTGGCAGTTTGGCTGCCTCTGTAGCAGATGTTGAGTGTTGTCGTTGCTTGGATGTACTTCATGACCTTTGTTAGCGCTTTCCAATGAGCTACACCTGGATTTGAAAAGAACTGGCTAAGTGTAATGACCGAATATGAAAGTTCTGGTCGTGTGCAGATCATTGCGTACATCAGTGGGCTGATGATGGATTGAAATGGGTGGTGCTTCATCTCTTCCTTTTCTACCTCAGTTTAGGAGACTATTCTTTTAATAGTTTCAGTCAAGGGTCAAATGGAAAGAGACTGGGTTTGCAATTAGCCATTCCATACTTTTTTAGCATGTTGTTGAGATATCATTGCTGACTGATAAAGATCAGTCTGCTGGGTTGATCTCGTTGAATTTGGATTCCGAGACAATAGTGAACTGGGCCCATGTCAACCATCTTGTATTCATGTGCCAACATGCATTTTGTATCCCTCATCAGATTCAGATTGTTACTGAATAAGAGTGTATCATCTACGTGGAGAGTGAGGATGATGAAGTAATCTGATATAGACTTGAAGTAGACATTCAAGTCTACGAAGTTTGGAATGAAATCATTCTCTATCAGAAATATGTTGATCTTCTGGAACCAGGCTCTAGGTGATTGTTTCAGTCTGCAGAGCACCTTGTGGATTTTGCATACAAGGTATTGTTGCTTGCCGTTGAGTTCATATCCCTCTGGCTGCATCATGTAAATCTCCTCTTCGATGGTTCCATTGAGAAAAGTGGTCTAGACATCCATCTGGTGGACTTCTAGGTCTGTGTGGCTGCAAAGGAGAGGAGTATGTAGATCGACGCATGTTTGATGACTGGGCTAAAGGTTTCTGAATAATCCAAGTTTGGAATCTAAGAAAAGCCTTTGGCGACTAGCCTGACCTTGTAATGATTTAGCTTTCCTTCAGCATTGTACTTTGTCTTGAACAACCATTTGCATAGAATCAGTTTTTGGTCCTTTGGCAGCTCAATGAGTGTCCATGTTTGATTCTCCATAAGATCAAATTTGGTGTTGTTTGAAAAAAGAGAGTACTTCAATCATCCTTATGTTGAAGTTACTAATGATTTTTTTCATGTCTTCTAATGTTTTTGAGGTTTATTGGTGAGCTTATTGAGGTTTGTTATGGACTAAAGTTGGCTGGATTTATTAGGTTTTATACTCATCTTCACTTACTCTACTTCATGTTGGATATGGAAAGTTTGGAATCTATCTTTTGATTTATGATGGTAGCATTGTTTTCACTAACCTTTGTGGAAATTCAAGATCAAGCATTGATGACATCTTGTTGGATCTAGGACATATGTTTGAGAGGGAGTATTTCCAGAGGTTTATGTCTAAAGATATTCATATCTTGATATCTTTGATGAGAAAGGTAAGCAAGTGGAAGTGACTCATTTTGCTTTACTCACACGTTTTGGAGAATCTTCTTGTGTAGATGATGCTATGCAAGTGGATATTGGTTCTCATGGTTTTCATGTTGGAAAATCAACTAATGGATCTGGGAAAGTCAATGGCTTTGATGGTCAAGTGGAAGATCAAGAGGTTGATCTCAAAGGGCTTTAACAACACAAAAGGGAAAGTGGCAATTTGGAGCTAGTCAAGAGCATCAAAGGAGATTCATTTGGCAAAGATGTTATGGATCTGTTTTTGTAGGTGGTTAAAAAATCAAGGTCAAAATAACAACAAGACATTGTTGTTCAAGTCTACTTTAATTCTTCTATCTCATGTTTGAGCAATTTCATGTGGATGTGTGCAAATTGTCAAGATATGGTAAAACTAGCTACATTGGTTTGCATCATTTTGATGTTGGAGTTGTACTAGCATTCATGGCTGGTTTTGCTGATGGAAATGAATCTATTGGAGGCTCATTATATCACTCATCCATGGATAAGTTCTCAAGTGTTGAGCTACTTGGTGCCAATACTAGGATATTGTCAATTTTTGGTGAAGTCATGGTCATTTTTTTGTGTCAAGTAGATCTTGAAGAAGGACTAGTGCTACCACTTGGTTATATGGAGTCATGTGGTGCTAGATTAGCATCATTGATGTACTCACTTACTCATGGATTTCCAAGGTTTGATGGTTTCTTGTGGCAAGATGACAATGGAGGTCATTCATGGAGTTTTATGGTGGAGACATATCAAGAAAGGACAAAATTGGAGGAGACAAGCAAGCAAATGGTCATTACTCATATTTATTGTTTGGTTGCTGTAATTTTTCCGAGAGTTCAAATTTGAAACATGGAGAAATAATTTCATTCACATTCTATTTTCATTTTAGGTAGATCTTGATGTGTAACATTGATGTAAGAAATAGTGAAGCATCCAATTTGGACACTATTCACTATATCAATTATGGAAATTACTTTAGAACATTAGAAATGAGGCCTATACTTAGGATGGAGATCATTCTAAAGTTAGATCAAAGTTCTATGGTCAAAACTATGTCAAAACTAGTTGAAGAGGGAGTGTGAAAGATTTCAACTAGATTAGTCAAGTTTAGTCATATTGGTGTTAATCGTCAATATTAAGCCAATATGCATATTAGACTTAGAGATAAACTTTATGAAAGTTAGTTTTTCGAGGTTTTTTCAGTTTTATCACGTATTTTGATTTTTTTAATGTTTTCGATTTTTTCAAGTTTTTCGATTTTCCGATACCTTATAGTTTATTCGATACTTGATATTTTTTAGTCCCTTGTCATTTTTTTTCCATACTTACGGTTTTTTCAATACTCGACTCGATGTTTTATAGGATTTTCCAATATTGTATCGACTCAAACAATCCAAGATTTTTTTGATATATGTAATCAGATTTTTTCGATACTATATCAACTCGATTTTTTCGAATTTTTTTCGAGAGACTACAAATTTTTTTGTTATTTTAAATTTTTTAAGGGATTTTTTCATTGTTGGATACTTTATAATTTTTTGAGCTTTCGTACATTTTTTCGAATCTTTTGTAAGTTTTTGAGCCCACATTTTTTTGAGCCCATATTTTTTCGGACTCTTATTTTTCGATCCCTTATTTTTTGGAGTCTTTATTTTTTTGAGTCATTTTTTTTCGATCCATTATTTTTCAATAATAGATTTTTTCGAGTCCTGCCTTTTCAAATTTATTTTTCAAGTTTATTTTTTGAGTTTTAGTTTCATTTTTTGAGTTTATTTTTTGAGTTTTATTTTTTTGAATTTTATTCTTTCGAGTTTATTTTTTCGAGTCTTATTTTTCAGATTTTATTTTTTGATCTCTCATTTTTCGATCTCTATTTTTTTTACCCTTTATAATTTTTTGAATCTTATATTTTTTTTCATCCACTGTCTTTTTCAATCCAGTCAATTTTTTTTTCTGATCGAGTTCCATTGGACGGCCATTGCATCCGCCAACCTCCATCCAACGCTCTCCACTTTCATTTGCATCCGACACCCTTCCTCATCAGTTTCATCCGACGTGCTCCATCTAAGTTCCATCTGATGCCCTGTCTCATCAGTTCCATCCAACGCCCATTGCATCCGCCAACCATTTGCATCCGCTAGTGCCTTCCAAATTTCATCTGCCAGTGCTTTTCAACCATTGCATCTGACGGCCTCTACCTTCATCTACATCCGACACATTTGCAGTCGCTACAGCATTTTGTTACATCTGTCCCTACATTCCCTTTGCATTCCACAGTTGGCATCCGACGAGCTTTAGAACACATCCGATGAGTTATCACAGTTCTTCACCATTGCTCATATTTTTATGGTTGATTTGACATGTCAATCATATATGAGAAACAATCAATACAAGATCCCATATTGCTAATCTGATTTTGGTATACAATCTAGTCAAAGACAAACTAGTCTGAGACAATTCCATTCATGACCAAGTACATCTGAGCCTGTACTCAATAGACGATCCGACCAGTCTCTGAATTGTCACTAAAGTTACATCCAACCAGCACATCCATGAGTCACCATATTTTATATCTGACTCCTCAATCTCTTATCACATCCGATTTTATACCTAATGCTTGACTAATTCATCTTGATTGCGATACATCGGATGCCCACTTTTCTATCTGACATCCAATGGTCAATATACTACCAGAACATCCTGAACGTCAAAACCAAGGCTCTTCAGCCAAGGTTTCCATTTGTATGTTTTGAACCAACTCTATTCCATCAAACTCTTTAACCGAATCTTCACTAAGGAACTCAAACCAAGTCTCCTCGACCGAGACGTTCAAGTGAAGTTTTCCACTATAGGCACTCTCTGGCACCCACTCTCTGATGCATGAAATTTTTGTTTGACAAGTACTCTGCATTTATTGACTCTCAATAAACAACAAGTCATAATTGTATAATAGCTCAAGAATGAATTTTTTATTTTATCTATCCATCTCTAGATTACCTTCTAGAGAGTTTAGGATGTCTATGCATATCCAAGTTTCTGAGAGTTCCATGTCACTTCACAGTTGATTCCTGCATATAGTAGATATATTGGTCTTCGAATCAACTACAAAGACATTGTGAAAATTTGATCCAATGTGTTTCCACCAAATATTCCAATTGAGCGCTCCACCAAATGTTCTACCTGAGTGCCATGACCAAGTGCTCTTAGAGGGTACTCCAATCACCTTGCCGAATCTCTTGATCGAGATTCAACACCCTCTTTCAACCAAGGGATTCTAGTCGAAGCAATTATCTAAAGAGTCAACCGACAACATCAACTGACAAACCAGCCAAATGAGTCCTTCACTTAATGCAAGTCCAGCTTGGACACTATCGACGATCCAAAGCTAACAGCTACATGTGCCTATATCACCAAATGTGCAGCAGTGAACCAATGTTCATGAAGAGGAACACATAATGCAGACCAGCTGAGCAGGACCAAACGAACATCATCTGCCACTTCCTCAAACAACTACAGCTGATGGATACTCAGCAGCCACAATCACCACACGTGTAATCACCTGCTGCTACAATATCCAGGTCCCAATCACCAACTAGGAGATTCACACTATTGAAATCATTCTCTCACATCCAACAAGAAATTAATTCTGTGATAGCATTTCAACAACCACCATAGGCAACAGATTCATGGGAGGGAGAAAGAGATCTGCATGCAACCACACAAGCATAAGATATACTTGCAGTTGATCCCACTCAAGAAGACAGATGGGCAATCCAACGGGACTCAACCAGGAAGAGCACCCTAGTAATAAATCTCAGTACATTGGAAAATCAGTCTTCTCCTTCAACCACTCCTACATCCACATCAGTCCAATGGTATAGCTGAGCAAAAGAACTGGACACTCATTGAAAGTGCTAAGAGCATAATGGCCCATGCAAGCATTCAAGCCAATGATCTTGGAGTTTAGATCCACTTAGGATCTGTATTTTTCACATTCAGCAGTTATCTCCTTGTTCAAATAGCTACTGAAGATAAACATAAAACGGCTTATTGCCACAGAGAGCAGCGTTTACGCTTATAACGTTATGCCTTTTGGCTTATGTAACGCCCCCTCAACTTTCCAATGGGTCATGCAACTGGCCTTTCAAGATCTATTACATCGTGTCGTGGAGATTTATCTCGATGATCTAGGTGTACATTCTTCCACTGCTACGCACCTAGACGCCTTGGATAAAATCTTCATTCGCTGTTGTAGGTTCGACATCTCACTAAACCCTGATAAATGCCAAATATGGGTCACTCATGGGGTTGTACTCGGGCATATAATATCAAAGGACGGTATTTCTACCGACCTGTCAAAAATCAAGGTTATCGTTGACATGCCCCTACCTGCAACAGTGAAGGAAGTATATGTCTACCTCGGTCATACCAGCTATTATCGCATCTTTATAATCGACTATGCCAGCAAGGCACGCCTTGTTTATTTAGTTGTGGTAGATCCGCGCTGTAGCAAAGAATGAATTAAGATCTTTGAGGAGTTGAAAACCGCCCTCACGATGGCTCCCATACTCCGCTCGCGGGGTTACACGAAAGAATTCCATGTGCATACTGACGCAAGTAAATATGCCATTGGATGTCTCCTTGCACAACCGAACGAGTATGGCAAAGATTTTCCTATACATTTGTTAAGCAGGCAACTGGTGCCTGCTGAAGTAAACTATACAACTACCGAGAGAGAAGAACTGGCAATGGTCCATGCGGTACAACAACTACAACATTATTTATTAGGCCAGACCTTTGCTTTCTACACAGACCATCAAGAATTCCTATATATTGTTAATAAGTCCTGTAAGACGGGACGAATAGCTCGATGGCTACTGATTTTGGAGAAATTTAATTTCCGTGTAGTCGTTTGGAAAGGGACCCAACATTTCATGGCGGATCATCTTTCCAGACTACCAAGTGCTGAAAAAGCAACTGCACCAGTCAACGATGATCTTCCTGATGCTACACCCTTATGGGCTGAGGAGATCACTCAGTTCCTCACAACAGGCCAACTAAAAGAAGGCCTGACTACAACGGAAAAAAGGAAATTTTTAATAAAAGCAATTCCCTTTCAGTTAATTGTGGGACAACTTTACAAAAGGGGCGTTGACGACATTATTCGACGATGTGCTTATGAATATGAGATACGACCAATAATATCTCAGGCTCATGAGGGCATTGGAGGTGGCCACTTTTCTGCTGAAGCCACAGCGAAGATTATCCTTCGAGCGGGATTGTGGTGGCCATCTTTGTTTAAAGACACATTTGCTAGCCGATGAAGATCATTTTTCTGCTCTTGTCATATAGCTTTCTTCTTAGATCCTCAGGGATCTGAGCAAAAGCGATGCATCCAAACATGCAAATATGTTTGAGTGATGGTTTTGATCATGTCCACACCTCATAAGGTGTCCTACCATTCAAAGCTTTGGTGATGGATCAATTTTGCAAATAGGCGGCTATAGTAACTACATAAGCTAGGAATTGGCAACACATTCTATGCTACCTAGAATGCAAAGAACTTGATCAAAAAGCATTTATCACAAATGGAAACTTCCATAAACATCAAGTGCGGCCCAAAATAGCATTATACAGTCCATAATACATCAGCCTATCACTTTTGGAAAGCACCTAAGATCATACACAATAGCTTGAAGACAATACACACAACAATGCTCTCAATGGAGGAAGAAACAATGACAATGATCTATTGATCTCAATGAAGCATACAAAAGGTTTCTCCAACCTGTTCTCCACGACTTCCCTACTATTTATGGATGAGGAAGATGACTCTCTCTCCCCTCTCTAGAAGGTACTTGACCCTAGATATTCCCTATATAGAAAAAATAGCTAAAAATGGCTTATATGACCAAAATACATCAAAATGGTCTCATTTTGAAGGGTATGAAGTTTGACACTTCATCATACTGAAAAAATACAGTAAATAAAAACATTGTGGCCTGGTTCACACGTGTGAAACTCCAGAACCAAAACTATTTACAATTTTAGCCAATTTAGGCCTCAAACTAGCTAGGAAATGTTGACAATTTTCACACTCCCTCTTCAACATTGGATGCTAGTTTCAACATAGTCTTTGAGCACATTCCAAGATTAGATCTATGCATTAAATATAGGTCCTTTCCCAATGGTTTGGTGAAGATATCAGCCACACACTCCTTTGAAGAGACATGTTGAAGCTCCACCTCTTTGGCAATGACTTGATCTCTCACAAAATGGTGAGCAATCTCAATGTGCTTGCTCCTTGCATGAAAAACAGGATTGCTTGCCAAGCTTTGGGCTGAAAGGTTATCACAAAGTATGATTGGAGTCTTCTCTGGTTCCAGCAAGTGAAGATCCAATAACATCCTCTTAATCCAAATAATCTCCTTGGTGCATGTTGTTAATGCCTTGTACTCGGCTTCGGTGGAAGATAGAGAGATAGTTGGTTGCTTCTTTGATAGCCATGAGACCACTCCATCTCCAAGATAGATTGCAAAGGCACTTGTTGACTTCCTATCCATTTGATCACCTGCAAAATCTGAATCTGAAAATCCACAAAGGTTAGGTGTAGTACCTCCATACAAGATGCCAAAATCTCTAGATCCCGAGATGTATCTAAGTACTCTCTTTCCTAGCTTCCAATGAGCCTCACTAGGATCTTGCATAAATTGACTTAGTTTACCAACCACAAAGCTTAGATCAGGTCTTGTGATGGTTAACCATATAAGAGATCCTATTAGCTTTCTATAGAGAGTAATGTCCTTGAAGGATCTTTCATTACTTCTTGTAGTTAGCTTTACATTTGATTCCATAGGAGTAGAAACAACTTTACAATCTTCCATATGAAACCTTTTTAGAATAGAGTTAATATAATTTTCTTGACATATGAATGTAGATTTAGAAGTTCTAATAATCTCTATTCCTAAGATATAATGAAGTTTACCAAGATCTTGAATTTCAAACTCTCTTTTGAGTGCCATCTTGATTTCATCTATATCTAGATTGTTACCACCACTTAAGATAATGTCATCAACATAGATCAAAAGTAAAGTGATATCATTTTCATTCAATCTAAAGTAGAGAGAATGATCATACTCACTCATAACAAAGTTTTGAGAAAGTAAGAAGGAATTAGCATACCAACTCCTTGGTGCTTGCTTTAGCCCATACAAACTCTTTTGGAGATAGCACACATGATTAGGCTCATCATGTGAAACATAGCCCTCGGGTTGCTCCATGTAAATATCTTCTTCAAGATCACCATTCAAGAAGGCATTATCCATTTGCCACATATCCCAATCATAAAGAGTTGCAAGAGAGATTAGGATTCGAATAGTTACCATCTTTGCCACGGGTGCAAAGGTCTCATCATAGTCAATACCATATTCTTGAGCATACCCCTTTGCCACCAACCTTGCCTTGTACTTGTTGATTGATCCATCTTGATTTGTCTTGATCTTGAAGATCCACTTACAACCAATTGCCTTCTTGTCCTTTGGAAGCTTTACCAACCTCCATGTGTTGCTTTTGATGAGTGCTTGATGCTCATGATCCATGGCTTGGATCCATTCCTTCTTTTGAATTGCTTCACCTACACAAGTTGGTTCATCAAAAGAGGTAAGAAAAGCAAAGTTAGAGTTGTCCACCACTTGCTTTCCTTTTTCATCATAGGTTAGCCTTGATGGCTTAGCCCTTTGCCTTTGAGTCTTCCTTGAAGTTTGCTTTGGAGTGGCATCTCCATCTTCATCCAAGACATCTTGCACATCATGATGATTAGTAGGCACATCAACATCAACATCAACAACATTGGAAACATTCTCTTCATGAAAGATGACATCCCTACTTATGACAACTTTCTTTGTAGAAGGAATGTACACTTTGTAAGCCTTGCTTACTTCACTATAGCCAACAAACACACCCTTCTTTGATGAAGGATCTTCTTTAGTTCTATCATCAAGTGTGATATTGACAAAACATGTACATCCAAAGATCCTACAATGCTTGACACTCGGCCTTCTACCATAAAGAACCTCATGAGGAGTTTTACCATCCAAGGAAGCACTTGTCCATCTATTACATAGATAGTTTGCACATGCTAAAGCTTCCCCCCAAAAAGACTTAGCAAGATTAGCATGTAGTCTCATTGCCTTGGCACATTCACAAAGGGTTCTATTCTTCCTCTCGGCCACTCCATTCTGTTGTGGAGTCCTAGGACTAGACATCTCCCTCTTAATCCCATGTGCTATACAAAAGTCTTTGAACCTATTTGAGGTGTATTCCCCTCCATTATCAGATCTTAAGCATTTGATCTTTGTATTGAATTGGTTTTCCATTTCATTCTTGAACTTGACAAATGCAGCAAACACTTCATCCTTACTTTTAAGAAGATAGATCCAAGTATACCTACTAAAGTCATCAATGAAAGTTGCATACATCTTTGCCCCACCATTGCTAGTTGTACTAGAAGAATATATATCAGAATGCACAAGTTGAAAAGCTTCTTTAGATCTAGAAGTAGATCTAGAATAAGCAAGTCTATGAGATTTGGACAAGGCACAATGTTCACAAACACTATTGTTTGCAACAAGACTTTTAGGGAGACCAAGAACAAGCTCTTTCTTTGCCATTACCTCCAAAGATTTGAAGTTGGGATGGCCCAACCTCTTGTGCCAAACTTCTTGGTTTGTCAATTGCTCCCTAGCCATACATCCTTCATGATTAGAGATCACACATGCATCAAGCTTGAAAAGTTTACCATGCCTCCTACCTTGAGCAATCAAGGATCCACATTTACTTATCAAACATGCATCTCCAATGAACTCCACATCAAGTCCTTTGTCAATCATTTGACTTACACTAAGCAAATTCTTAGTGATTGAAGGAATGTACAAAACATTTTCAAGATTTGCTTTCCTATTTGTTGAAAGGGAAATAGGAATAGTGCCTATGCCTTTGATGTCACATTGACCATCATTTGCAGTGTAGATGATGTTACCTTCTCCCTCATAAGACAATAAGGATGTAAAGTATTCCTTATGTCTTGTCATGTGAGATGAGGCTCCAGTATCAATCCACCAAGGATCATTATCATCTATGTTGGCTAACAAACTTGAAGTCATAACAAGTGATTCACATGTGTTATGTTCTTCCTCATCTATTGTAAGATTTCCTTGCCTCTCTCCTTGCTCTCTTTTCTTCTTATAACATTCATTTGCAAAATGACCTTTTATCCCACAATAAAAGCACTTGAACTTTGACTTATTGTTCTTAGTAGAAGAGGAAGAGGAAGAGTGATCATCATGATCAAATTTACCACCTTTGGACCATTTCCCTTTGCCTTTACCTTTGCCCTTGAATTTGCCTTTTGTGAAGAAAGCCTCTTCACCTCCACCTTGCAAGGATGCACCATCAAGCTTTGATTGCAACCTATGTTCTTCAGCCAATAAGATTTCTTGCAAGTCAACCACACTTGGCAAGACTCTTTGAATGGCAAAACTTTGCACAAGGTTAGCATGTTCATTTAGCAAACCATTCAACATAACTTGGACTATTTCACCATCTTTTATGTTCTCATCAATGCATGCTAAATCATCACTTAGGGACTTAACTCTCAAGATAAATGCATGAGCACTTTCACCCTCTCTTTGCCTACTAGAAAATATGTCTCCTTAGGGTCAATACCCTAGATGTGGACTTTGATTCAAAGAGCTTCTTTAAGGCATTCCATGCCTCACTTGCACTTTGACACTTTCCAACTTCCTTGAGAAGTTCATTTGTAACATTCATTTTAATGATATGAAGAGCCCTTTTGGCCTTCTTATCAAACCTTTGTTGCTCTTGAAGTGTGAGAGGTCTCTCTTCAATTTCTGCAACTATGTCCATGAGTTCATTCAACTCAAGTAAGGACTCCATCCTCACTTTCCAAGTAGAGTAGTTTGATGAACTCAACCTTTCACTAGACTCTAGCATGATCCCACCATTGGAAGCCATGATTCTAATGTTTCTTCAACTTTTAGGTTCTGTCCTAAAGCACTTAGCACTCACTTTTCTCTCAACAAATGATAGATAAAGAGATCTATGAAGATTTAGGACCCTAAAACACTTCTATCTTGAACCTAGATGGTTTCCAAGCATAGAAAGGAAGATTGAAACACATGCAACACTTTGCACACACTAAGAATGGATTACAAAATCAAACCAACTTGAACACACTCTTGCTTAAGCTCTCAAACTTTCCAGCAAGTGACCAAATCAAGTTATGGTGTGAAGAGTTACTTGCATTCTTAGAAAATACCCAAAACTAGGATGCCAAGATTACCTAGTAATGAACAAACTTGATCAACATATGATCAACACACTAAGATATTGATTCAACCTGTAAAACCACATGTAAACCACACTTCTAAAAGTTTATAAACTCCAGCAAGTGATAAATACAAGATTTAGAGGTGAATGAATGAGCACACTTAGTGAATCACAAGACTAGCTTCACTATCTTGTCAAATCTTGGTGTTTAGATGTAGATCTAAGATCACTTCACATGAGAATGCTCCTCAACCTGTTAAGAACCTGAAAACACACTTGCATAATGGTTAACACCTTCCAGCAAATGCTCCAATCAAATTACATAAGGAGAGTTACTTACATGCTCAACAAAGTACACCAAAATTTATGCCAAAATTGATGACAATCTTTACAATATGCTCTTCACAATGGAGCTTGCAATATGTTCACCAAAAAAGGGGATCTTTCATCCAAATGGGAGCTTTGCTCAGCCTTTAGGAGAATTACAACTCACTCAAAAGAGCATTTGTCATCCACTTAAGGAGAAGTTTCATCCACTTAAGGAGAGTGTTCATCCAAGAATGGAGATTGTCAACAATAGGATTGAAAAGAACATTGTTAGTATTGAATATGCACAAGCCTCACAATCACAAATGATTAGGTGTTATGATCTGATCCAAAATAGTTTCTTTTCAGCCTCTGAGAATTACACAAAATTGCTTCCAAAATCAAGATTGATGTTTCATATTGATTGTGGCCAAATGTGCCTCTATATATACACTTCTTGGAGCTCAAGGTATTGATCATGCATCAGATCTCACACGTGTGAGGATGCTTTGTCATCATCATGCAAATTTGACACTTGGATCAAACTTTCTATTTTGAGCATTTTTTATCCAATTTCCTACTATATGGAGATCTTCATGAAAATCTTCTAGAAGCAAAAACTCGCCTACTTCAGCTTTTTCCACACATGTGAGTTGTCCTCTACACATGGGATGTGACACCTAACCAAAGAATTTGGCTCATTCAATCAATAGATTGATGTCATGTGTCATATATCTAGAAAATTAGTTTTTGGCCTTTTTAGCCACTAGAACTTGAATTAAATCATATGTACAACATATATGATTATGGTACATGACAAGTACACTATTTTCACACGTGGGAACAGGCTCCACATATGTGTGATTATCCTATATACAAGACTTTGGCTTTGTCCAAGCATGATTTTTGCATTAACACAATTGCTAATGATGGAGATCTATATCCTTTGTGGATTGATAGTGGAGCAAGTTCACACATGACCTTTGACAAGGAGTACTTCACTTCTTTGTTGGCATATGGAGATGACAAGAGGGTGATCTACACAGCCAATGATGGTGAGTGTGCAATCAAATGGATTGCACAATTCCTATTTCTCTCTCTACAAATAGGAATGTTCATTTGGAGGATGTCTTGTTTATTCCATCTATTACCAAGAATTTGCTTAGTGTGAGTCAAATGCTAAGTAAAGGCCTCACTCAAGGTGGAGTTTGATGGAGATGCTTGTATGATCAAAAGGAAGGATGTCTTGATTGAAAAAGGTAAAAGGCAAGGGAAGTTGTTCAAACTAGATGCTTGTGTTATTGCTAACCAAGTTGGATGTGTTGCAAGGGAGCAAATGCCTATTCAAGAGGTTTGGCATAAAAGTATGGGACACCTCAACTTCAAATCATTGGAGGTAATGGCTAGAAAGAAGATTGTGGTAGGTCTTCCAAGTTCCTTAAGTGGCATCAAACATGTTTGTGAGTCTTGTGCTTTGTCTAAGTCACATAAACTACCTTATACTAGATCTACATCTAGATCTACAAAGCCTTTTCAACTTGTACATTCGGATATTCATGGATTTACTATTATTAGCAACAATGGAGCTAATATGTATGTAACATTCATTGATGATTTTAGTATATTTTGTTGGATCTATATACTAAAGAGCAAGGATGAACTGTATGATGTCTTTATCAAGTTCAAGAATGCAAGGGAGAACCAATTTCCTACAAAGATCAAGTGCTTAAGGAGTGATAATGGTGGTGAGTACATATTTACCAAGTTCAAGGCCTTTTGTGATGAGCATGGGATCAAGAGGGAGTATAAAACATCAAGGACCCCACAACAAAATGGAGTGGCTGAAAGGAGGAATAGGACCTTATGTGAAAGTGCTAAAGCTATGAGGTTAAGTGCTAATCTTGACAAACCATTTTGGGATCAAGCTTTGTTGTGTGCCAATTTCTTGTACAATAGGTGGCCGAGCGCTATTTTGAATGGAAGGACACCTTTTGAGATGTTATTCAAGAGGAGGCCAAGTGTCAACTTTCTAAGAACCTTTGGATGCACATGCTATGTCAACATTGCTCTTGATGATAGGACCAAGGAGGATCTATCTTCAAGAAGAGGTATTTTTCTTGGATATAGTGAGGTGAGTAAAGCCTACAGGGTTTAAATTCCTTCTACTAACAAAGTGATTGGTGGTAGATATGTCATCTTTGATGAGGAGAACATTCCAAAAGTGTCTTCAAGCATGATTGACGGTAGTGTGGATGGATTTAACATTCTTGATATTGATGAAAAAAATCCTACTTTGGATGGTGATGATGATGGACCTTCATCAAGCCAAAAGCCAAGGAGAACATCAAGGGAAAGACAAGTACCTTCAAGGGTCACATATGATCAAAAGGGTAAGCAAGTAGCTTTGAAAATTATGCTGCTTTCCTAACCTCTTTGGATCAACCAACAAGTGTAGATCAAGAAAGGAAAGAAGAGGAGTGGATCCAAGCAATGGATCTTGAGTATCAAGCTCTTATGGAGAATGGAACATCTTTTGGAGGATCGTCTTGTATGGATGGAGCTATGCAAGTGGATGGATGTTATCTTGTTGTAAAATCAAGCAATGGATCTGGAAAATAAAGTTTGTTCAATGACTTTGACAGTCAAGTTGAAGATCAAGAGGTTGATCTCAAAGGGATTCAACTAGTCAAAAGAGAAGTTGGCAATTTGGAGCTAGTCAAGAGCATCAAAGGAGAGGTAATTGACAAAGATGTTATGGATTTATTTTTGAAGCATATTGAAGACTCAAGTAGCGTCAAAGGAGCAGAAAGGAAGTCTTGTTCTAGTACCCCCAAGAGAGACACAGGTTGAACCCCTTTCCAACTAGTATATGGCCAGGAAGTCATCATGCCTGTTGAATTCCATATTCCATCCGTATGAGTAGCATAGAATCTAGAGCTAGATAATCGACATATCTTAGCTAATATATTATTCCATCTAGAGCAACTTTGTGAAACATGACAGATCAGCATCCATGCCCAACAAGTTCACAAATGTCGATAAAAAACATGGCATGATTGATCTTTAAAACTCAAAGAGTTCTAGGTTGGAGATAAGGTTCCCATGTACCAAGCCAAAACTTTTAAGGGCAGACTAAATTTTTTTTGGACAAGGACCTTATATAACTTAAAAGATATTTGCCTCTGGATATGTACAACTCCAAACCCTACAAGGCAATACTTTAGACACTATGGTCAATGAAGGCAAACAAGGAAAGTACAACGAACCCTATTTTTATCTTGACATGTACTAAGTTTGTTTTATTTTCTAAATTTTATTTATTTATATCTGATTACTACTTGTTTGCCATTTTGACAATTTTTTAGTATGTTTCTTTGTTTAGAACATCAAGATATCATCAGATCAGGAATACAATTAGTCTTTTCTATGCAACCAGAAGATTCATACTTTTTCTTAAGTTTTGATGCACAATCATACCAAATAGAATTCGTTTAGACCAATTTTCATTGTGTACGATTCATTTATCACGTTTGCGAATTCCAGTATAGAATCAGACCTTCCAAAAATAGAAAAAATCAATTTTTTCTCATCAGATCCTCACTGACGGAATTCGTAGATCATTCACTAAGCCTCAAAAATTAGTTGCACGATTTCTCTATCACATCTGCGAATTCTGACCATGTCCATTTTTGTACTGTCAGACAATTCCACTCATTTTTGTATAAGAAAATCACTTATAGAAACTCGTAGGACCCTCAGAACTTAGTCTCAAAATTCGTGAACCTCATTGAGAAATCATAGGCACTATGGACAATTACTGGGTGAATTTGTGATTTCTTATATATAGGCCTCACCCATCCTCTCCATGAGTTCATTCCAGATTTTTGCAAGAGAGTTCCTGCCGAAAATTTTCAGAACTATTTAGAATCCTCTTACTACTGCTAGCATGGCTTCCAGAGACCCCTCGCTCTCACTCCATCATCGTAAGGCCCCCAAACCTTATTCAGACGATATATTCTTGATTTGCATCAAGAATTATTGTAAAGACCACTAGGGAAAATCCCTAAGATGAGGATAGGAAAACACAAGAGAGACTGTGGAGCAAAACCACCCAACCAAACCTAGATCCCTCCTGGAAAATCCTCCTAGATCTAGCCCCCAAGCTATGCCAATGTGACAACAAGAGAAAAAGAGCTCATTCGGTAACCTAGACCAAGTCGTCGACAGAATAATCACTACCTCAATATATAGAGAGTAGGATCCTATGCATGAACACATGCAATCCCCATGCAGGTCAACTATGAATAGGTCATAGCTCTTCATGCATACCTTCTGCCTATATCAGTCACACGTACATGCACTACTCCATATGTCTCAATTAGAGTGTTTGGGTCCTCTCAAGGTCATTAGTCACCAACAGGCCTTGATGTGAAATTAAATCTAGGCGTGACCAATAATCTCGAATACTAGAGGGCTGTTCTACCATATTACGACTATTCCAGGTCCTTAACCGAATATGGCCATAACATTCTTCCTCCCTTAAACAAGTTCTATCCTCAAAACAGAAAAATGAAAACATGAAACTATTCCTTAAGCTTTCAAATCTTACCCATGAACCATTATTTTTAGACTGATCTTTTCCACCTGAATAAGTATTCAGAGATGCAACAATTTAAAAATTGCTTGCCTCTACTCATGACTACTAACTCAAATTCCAAAAGTTACACTAAGCTATAAATCTTCCAAATGGGTAGATCTTATCCAAAATAAATACTTCACCTTCATGTAATCCTAGTTACATGAAATACTTGATGATTTTACTTTAAATCAAATCCGAAAGTTAAAGAGATTCCATTTCAATACATTGTAGAGAATAATGCTTCTTGATACCAATATTCTTAGAATATCCAAATATCCTAAAATACTACAATTCAGTCATCGAAAATTCTAGGAGATCCATCAAGTTTCAAACAATCATAACTCAAACCAGAGTACTGCAGTTACTCTAATGAGTTAACAACCTCATTTTTAGCATCATATGCAAGAAATCAGCATCTATCCGTATCTTAATAGATTTATCTGTCTCCTACAAAATTGGAGATTTAGACTGAACTTTGTACACAAGCACTTATAGACTACAATCTGTAAAGAAAGCAATTTCTCATAAGTAAACAATGACTTAATGGAAAGGTCTGTGAGATCCATACAATCTCAAGTATGTGCTAGAGTAAAGAAATTTAGAGTTCAACCAACAAATCTAAATCCTTGGCTCTCCCATATTGATCAAAAATTACTCATAGTCTATTTGTACAGAGAGATGCTGAGCAGCATGAAATGTTGTTGACGCTCGTTTGGATGTCATTGTGTTGAATTTGTGAGCAGGTGGGTGATGATCACCATCGTTTTGGCTGAATCCCTCGCTTTGTGAACGTTTCAAGTCCCCCCTCTAGCTCTCCCACCAATGAGAGATATTTAAAGAAAGACGGGGGAAGGGGCAACAAGTGCGTAGTAAAGTTAAGAATCTTTACATTTCCTTATAACCTTCAAATGATCTTTAAGTATCAGTTTATGATCCATCAATCATAAACATTTAGAATCTTATGATTAGTCAATCATAATTTACAGGATTCCAAAACCATACCTAATTATTGGAAAATACTGGAGTATATGTACAACATACAACTCAGGAAATATAAGAATCATTCTGAAATCTTTTCCATCAGAAAAATCACTGGATTCCAAGAATATTCTTCCAGACCGATTCTAATTAGATTATGAGTTCCAAATTCTACAATCACCCAAATAATTAAAGACTATTAGAGCATTCATCATTAACAATATAAACTTTATACAATCTCCTAGAAACAACATCTAGAGATTTCAAAGTTCTACTGAATTTCCAAAATTCAGTTTATCATTTTTGGCATCATTAGGATCCGGTATCCAATTGAGCTCACAAGGATACTATCACTAATGAATCAAGTCTATTTCTCAACTGAAAAATACTCATCCATGAATTCAGTATCCTATGGATCCAAATGACTCATAATTTATGTGTCTTACAAGCAATACACACAAAACAAACAGTTTTCGGTGAATTCTCTTCACATTGTCCGTTTTACCAATTAACTCCCACTGGAGTAAATCAATTACTCAAGTTAATTGCTCATAATTCAGAAATCTTAAATGTCTAGGTGTAGATCTCAACTGTACATGTACAACACCACATTTAGACCCATATCCAAATCACTTTTAAGTTAACCTATAGATCTATCAAAACAGATCTGTTAACTCTGCAAGTAATTGTCAAACACAATACTTGATCACATGTCTATGTTGAACAACTAGGTTAAGTGCACCAAATAACCTTTGTAGCTAGGAATACATAGTAGATCCACACAAGATTAATCGTGCACATATGAGAAAAATTTCACTATGACCCACCAGTACATAAACACACATGTCCTTATCTGGCAGATTTCTCCAAAATCCGCATATGTTACTCACATATCTCATTGAGAATCTTGTAACTCAGCTACAAAAGTTTCTATTTCTCTTGAGTAAATCACATATCTGGGAAATCTTTGAAGTGAATAATTCCACATCACAAGTTTTCCAACCATCATACTTTTATCAACAAAATTCTTTCAATCATTCAACCTACTTCAAATCTTAGTGCACCAACTAAGATTAGGCTGACATATATAGACATCTTTGGATATAAGATTAAGATTACAGCTTTATTCCACTGATTCAATCCATAACTAAATGGTATTCGGCAACCAATCAATGAATCTTAATTCAATCTTTACCACTACTTCCCATATTTATGAATATCTCACAGCTCAAAAACCCCCCAAATCTCCTCTAGTTCCAGATTATTCAAAATAATCACTAGAGCTTTTCTCTATTCCACTGGATAGTTCCACCATTGCACACAAGCTGGATTCCACAAAAGAAATCTATGCAACTGGTTGATCCCATGAAAGTATGTAAAGACCACTAGGGAAAACCCCTAAGATGAGGATAGGAAAACACAAGAGAGACTGTGGAACAAAACCACCCAACCAAACCTAGATCCCTCCTAGAGAATCCTCCTGGATCTGCCAATGTGACAACAAGAGGATAAGAGCTCATCAGGTAACCTAGACCAAGTCGTCGACAAAATAATCACTACCTCAATATATAGAGAGTAGGATCCTATGCATGAACACATGCAATCCCCATGCAGATCAACTATAAATAGGTCACAGCTCTTCATGCATACGTCTTGCCTATATCAGTCACACGTACATGCACTACTCCATATGTGTCAATTAGAGTGTCTGGGTCCTCTCAAGGTCATTAGTCACCAACAGGCCTTGATGTGGAATTAAATCTTGGCGTGACCAATAATCTCGAATATTGGAGGACCGGTCTACCATATTAGGACTATTC
Organism: Diphasiastrum complanatum; assembly: GCA_029204225.1. Classification (NCBI taxonomy): domain Eukaryota; kingdom Viridiplantae; phylum Streptophyta; class Lycopodiopsida; order Lycopodiales; family Lycopodiaceae; genus Diphasiastrum; species Diphasiastrum complanatum. Next base: position 59,466,501 of record CM055102.1, on the reverse strand, counting down.
CAGGTCCTTAACCGAATATGGCCATAACAATTATCTTGCAGCACTCACCTTGGCCAAGGATATTTTCACTAACCTTGGCTTTTATCTCACTTATTTTACTGATCAACAGAATGAGATCTTAGTCCGAGTGGCCTATTCCACTTATTTTGAGGAGTTCCATTCTTTTCGGATAACCTCAAAGGATGGTAGCTATATTGTCATCGACATCTCCCCAAAACGTCTACAATGCATTGGCTTATCTAACTTGGGCGAGACGATTCATGGCAACGGTACCAGCTATGATTCAAAATACTTCACGAAGTACCTGCTGGAAGACGGAAAGACCATCACATAGACAAACGACAACATTGTCATCAAGCTCATCAAGGACCCTAAGCTCTTGATTATATCGCCATGACGTGAGCATAGGCAAGTTTTTTTTACCAAAATGCAGATCCTCGCATGGTGGAGATATTCCACATCATCAAATCCCACATCATCATATAAACTGCTATTTTTGGCTCCTACTTTTTCTTTGGTTTTGACATTTGTGAGTAAATCACTTGCAAGTTTTGCGAGTTTTTGCGCAATGAGAATAGCAAAAATTGAATGCACATGGCATGCCATTAAATTTTGACAATTTTGGAAGTCCGGCGAGTCAGTGGTGATGAAAATTAAATTCTCAATTTCATTAGTCTAAGAAAATTGTATATGGTTAAAGGGATATGATGTTGTGCAATTGCACATTTGAATTGATAGTAACTCTTACTCCTAAATACATCAGAAAATCCCAACTCATGGATAATTTTTTATAAAAGCTTTATGATTTTAAAATTTTCTAATTTGGATATATTTGAGTACAGCTTAAAAAGGGAGGGTTTAGGAGGTTTTGTACATCTTTGGTTTTAAAGCTTAGATCACCTACATCAAGTCGCCAGCTCTGCAACTAAGATTGAGTAGCAACATTCTAAAACTTGTATGATGCAAAAATTTGATAGGTTGGCTTTTGTCAATTTTGTTTATAATGATCATTCATATGGTCAATAAAAGATCAATACTAAAAGATAAAATTATAAATTTACTACCACTTTGGTAAATCACTAGCATATTAACTAATTACTTTAAAAATTGAGATTGGATGATTCATAATGACTCTTCAAATTGGGATTTCTGCAACTTCATGTTAGAAATCCATAAATCATAATATGGATGGACAAACTAGGATTCAAACTAGGACCTCCCTCATACCGGATGGGATGTTCTACCACTGAGCTATCCGCCCTGTTTGATAGTTCTCTCTAGAGTGTGGATTGATATTCCCATTAGAGGAGTTCTAAATCCAAAAAAGTCCCTTTGTAAAGATTCCTTTTATATTTTTTTTCAAATGTTTCTTACACATGGACCAATCAAAACACTCAAATTTGAAATCTACGTAACGTAACTTTTTGAGTCCCCATTTTGATTCCATACTAAAAATGGCATAAGTTTTTAGTGGTAAGTCCAAATTTAGCAGAGTTTGGTGCATTGAAAAGTGCTTGACAAGAGCGTTCAATGATATGTTAGATGGCATACTTTTGAGCTACAATTAAAAAGTTATGGCAAGTCAAAAGTATTAGTGTTATAATATTTTAATAATAAAAAAGGCATCTTGCACGAATTTTTAAAGGGTCTTTTTGGAAATCAAAACTCCTCTAATGAACACCCCCCCTCAAGCCACACTTGGTTGGGGTCCTAGCTATCACCTGCCCCACAACTTGGGCCACCTAACCATGGCTTTGACATCATGAACTGTTAGGTCTAACTTGGCTCTGATACCATGTTAGAAATCCATAAATCATGATATGGATGGACAAACTAGGATTCGAACCCAGGACCTCCCTCATACTGGATGGGATGCTCTACCATTGAGTTATCCGCCCTGTTTGTTAGTTCTCTCTAGAGTATGGATTGATATTCCAACGCCTCATAAGTAAACTTTATGACTACTAGTGAGTTGTTTCAATGGCTCCATTGTTTGTTGAGATTTGAGAAAATAGCTCCATACTATTTCACGAGCTTGTCAAGCTTGGCATATAGTATATATGAGAAAGTTGACCCTCAAGCATATCAGCATGTTCTGTTGGGTGCATTTGCATGCCACTAGATTGGTAATTTTTAACCTCAAAATTGACAAATTCTGTGTAATATGACATTACTAAGCCTAAATACTATACTTTGTAATGACATGAAACTGCAAAAACAACTAGTGTGCATTGCTATGTATTAACTACCAAAAGTAAATGTGATGCTTTTTGTACCACTGTCATGCATGAACATATGAAAGGATGTGCAAAAACAAAAATGTGTTTCTCCTTGTGAAAGACAAAGTCGGATAAAATGGAGATGAAAATGGATATGAAAGTGAAGAGATTTGTTTGCTTATGAGTATAGGTAGAAACAAGACAAATGCCACAAAAACTATTGTTGAGAGATTTGAACAAATAGTTTCAAGGCATGACTCGTGTGGCACGTCGGCATGACTCATGGAGGCCCCCATTGAGAGTGTCTGCTACTTCAGTCCAGGGCCAGGAGTCTTGTGGGCCCAAACAGGAGCTCTATCATGGCAAAAATCGCACTTGACTTTTTGCACTCCTTTGACCCATTTCATTCGATGTTTCAGATGTCTAAAGTAGTGATGACGTGTGCCCTTCTGTAAGCCCTCACATAGTTCTTCGGGCAGTGACAAACGGCCTACCAATCGGAGGTCGAAAACTCATTATGGACAGCGTGGTTCTCATGCAAAAATTTAGGGCTTGACAAGGCCCATAAGTAGGGTTTTTGGGCCCATCCTTCTGATAACATGACGAGGTGGGACGTGTGGCACCTCAACGTGACTTGTGGATGCCCATTGAGTGTGTCTGCTACCTCAGTCCAGGGCCAGAAGTCCCGCGGGCCCAAACAGGGGCCCTTCCGGGGCCAAAACAGCACTTGACTTTTTGCCCTACTTTGACGCATTGCATTCAATTGTTCCGATGCCGGTCTGGCGACGACACATGCCCTTCTGCAAGCTCTCACATAGTTCTTCAAGCAGTGACAGATGGCCTGTCAATTGGAGGTCAGAAATGGCACAAGCCTCACAAGGCTTGAAATCGTTGGAAAGAGATTTTGGAAGACCAATAGCCTTCACCTTCTTAACCATAAAAGACATAGATTTAAAGTTAGGATGACCCAACCTTCTATGCCTCAGCTCCTCCTTAGATAACAAAGCAACTTCACAAAGGTTTGCATTCTCATAAGAATTCAACTTAAACCACATCTAGATCGTGATCCTTCTCCATCACTTGCAACAGAACCCTCTTCAATCTCTTTGGATAGATTAGCTTGCTTGAGTTGGTTTTTCTTCTTCAAGCAATTAGAGGCATAGTGCTCCTTCTTGCCACAGAAGAAACACTCCACTTTCTTCTTCTTGGTCTTTGAGTTAGAAGGATGAGAAGTATCATCCTCTTCACGATCTTTGTCTCGAGGGCTTTGTCACTTCCACCATGTTCGAGTTTGTTCATCCTGGAGAGTTTATAGCTTTGTCTAGATTCTTCAGAAATAAGAATTCCTTAGAGAGTTTCTAGATTAGGCGACTCCTCCTTAATAGCAAAAGACTGAACAAGATTATCATAGTCATCTCTCAAGCCATTCAGTATGACTTGAACTAGCTCATCTTGGTTAATAGTAACACCAACATAGGAAAACTCTCTATGTAAATCTTTGACTCTCAGAACATAGTTGGATGCACTCTTTTCACTTCTTTGGAAACTTTGGAAAATCTGATTCCTAAGAGTGAGTATTCTATAAGTATTATTTGCTTCATAGATGGACTTTAGTGCATCCCAAGATTCTTTGGCTGTAGTGCAAGGTCCTATCTTTTGTGAAAAATACAGATCCTAAGTGGATCTAAACTCCAAGATCATTGGCTTGAATGCTTGCACTCCAAACTACATAAGCTAGGAATTGGCAACACATTCTATGCTACCTAGAATGCAAAGAAATTGATCAAAAAGCATTTATCACAAATGGAAACTTCCATAAACATCAAGTGCGGCCCAAAATAGCATTATACAGTCCATAATACATCAGCCTACCACTTTTGGAAAGCACCTAAGATCATACACAATAGCTTGAAGACAATACACACAACAATGCTCTCAATGGAGGAAGAAACAATGACAATGATCTATTGATCTCAATGAAGCATACAAAAGGTTTTTCCAACCTGTTCTCCACGACTTCCCTACTATTTATGGATGAGGAAGATGACTCTCTCTCCTCTCTCTAGAAGGTACTTGACCCTAGATATTCCCTATATAGGAAAAATAGCTAAAAATGGCTTATATGACCAAAATACATCAAAATGGTCTCATTTTGAAGGGTATGAAGTTTGACACTTCATCATACTGAAAAAATACAGTAAATAAAAACATTGTGGCCTGGTTCACACGTGTGAAACTCCAAAACCAAAACTATTTACAATTTTAGCCAATTTAGGCCTCAAACTAGCTAGGAAATGTTGACAATTTTCACACTCCCTCTTCAACATTGGATGCTAGTTTCAACATAGTCTTTGAGCACATTCCAAGATTAGATCTATGCATTAAATATAGGTCCTTTCCCAATGGTTTGGTGAAGATATCAGCCACACACTCCTTTGAAGAGACATGTTGAAGCTCCACCTCTTTGGCAATGACTTGATCTCTCACAAAATGGTGAGCAATCTCAATGTGCTTGCTCCTTGCATGAAAAACAGGATTGCTTGCCAAGCTTTGGGCTGAAAGGTTATCACAAAGTATGATTGGATTCTTCTCTGGTTCCAGCAAGTGAAGATCCAATAACATCCTCTTGATCCAAAGAATCTCCTTGGTGCATGTTGTTAATGCCTTGTACTCGGCTTCGGTGGAAGATAGAGAGATAGTTGGTTGCTTCTTTGATAGCCATGAGACCACTCCATCTCCAAGATAGATTGCAAAGGCACTTGTTGACTTCCTATCCATTTGATCACCTGCAAAATCTGAATCTGAAAATCCACAAAGGTTAGGTGTAGTACCTCCATACAAGATGCCAAAATCTCTAGATCCCGAGATGTATCTAAGTACTCTCTTTCCTAGCTTCCAATGAGCCTCACTAGGATCTTGCATAAATTGACTTAGTTTACCAACCACAAAGCTTAGATCAGGTCTTGTGATGGTTAACCATATAAGAGATCCTATTAGCTTTCTATAGAGAGTAATGTCCTTGAAGGATCTTTCATTACTTCTTGTAGTTAGCTTTACATTTGATTCCATAGGAGTAGAAACAACTTTACAATCTTCCATATGAAACCTTTTTAGAATAGAGTTAACATACTTTTCTTGACATATGAATGTAGATTTAGAAGTTCTAATAATCTCTATTCCTAAGATATAATGAAGTTTACCAAGATCTTGAATTTCAAACTCTCTACTGAGTGCCATCTTGATTTCATCTATATCTAGATTGTTACCACCACTTAAGATAATGTCATCAACATAGATCAAAAGTAAAGTGATATCATTTTCATTCAATCTAAAGTAGAGAGAATGATCATACTCACTCATAACAAAGTTTTGAGAAAGTAAGAAGGAATTGAGCTTAGCATACCAACTCCTTGGTGCTTGCTTTAGCCCATACAAACTCTTTTGGAGATAGCACACATGATTAGGCTCATCATGTGAAACATAGCCCTCGGGTTGCTCCATGTAAATATCTTCTTCAAGATCACCATTCAAGAAGGCATTAGTAACATCCATTTGCCACATATCCCAATCATAAAGAGTTGCAAGAGAGATTAGGATTCGAATAGTTACCATCTTTGCCACGGGTGCAAAGGTCTCATCATAGTCAATACCATATTCTTGAGCATACCCCTTTGCCACCAACCTTGCCTTGTACTTGTTGATTGATCCATCTTGATTTGTCTTGATCTTGAAGATCCACTTACAACCAATTGCCTTCTTGTCCTTTGGAAGCTTTACCAACCTCCATGTGTTGCTTTTGATGAGTGCTTGATGCTCATGATCCATGGCTTGGATCCATTCCTTCTTTTGAATTGCTTCACCTACACAAGTTGGTTCATCAAAAGAGGTAAGAAAAGCAAAGTTAGAGTTGTCCACCACTTGCTTTCCTTTTTCATCATAGGTTAGCCTTGATGGCTTAGCCCTTTGCCTTTGAGTCTTCCTTGAAGTTTGCTTTGGAGTGGCATCTCCATCTTCATCCAAGACATCTTGCACATCATGATGATTAGTAGGCACATCAACATCAACATCAACAACATTGGAAACATTCTCTTCATGAAAGATGACATCCCTACTTATGACAACTTTCTTTGTAGAAGGAATGTACACTTTGTAAGCCTTGCTTACTTCACTATAGCCAACAAACACACCCTTTTTTGATGAAGGATCTTCTTTAGTTCTATCATCAAGTGTGATATTGACAAAACATGTACATCCGAAGATCCTACAATGCTTGACACTCGGCCTTCTACCATAAAGAACCTCATGAGGAGTTTTACCATCCAAGGAAGCACTTGTCCATCTATTACATAGATAGTTAGCACATGCTAAAGCTTCCCCCCAAAAAGACTTAGCAAGATTAGCATGTAGTCTCATTGCCTTGGCACATTCACAAAGGGTTCTATTCTTCCTCTCGGCCACTCCATTCTGTTGTGGAGTCCTAAGACTAGACATCTCCCTCTTAATCCCATGTGCTATACAAAAGTCTTTGAACCTATTTGAGGTGTATTCCCCTCCATTATCAGATCTTAAGCATTTGATCTTTGTATTGAATTGGTTTTCCATTTCATTCTTGAACTTGACAAATGCAGCAAACACTTCATCCTTACTTTTAAGAAGATAGATCCAAGTATACCTACTAAAGTCATCAATGAAAGTTGCATGCATCTTTGCCCCACCATTGCTAGTTGTACTAGAAGAATGAATATCAGAATGCACAAGTTGAAAAGCTTCTTTAGATCTAGAAGTAGATCTAGAATAAGCAAGTCTATGAGATTTGGACAAGGCACAATGTTCACAAACACTATTGTTTGCAACAAGACTTTTAGGGAGACCAAGAACAAGCTCTTTCTTTGCCATTACCTCCAAAGATTTGAAGTTGGGATGGCCCAACCTCTTGTGCCAAACTTCTTGGTTTGTCAATTGCTCCCTAGCCATACATCCTTCATGATTAGAGATCACACATGCATCAAGCTTGAAAAGTTTACCATGCCTCCTACCTTGAGCAATCAAGGATCCACATTTACTTATCAAACATGCATCTCCAATGAACTCCACATCAAGTCCTTTGTCAATCATTTGACTTACACTAAGCAAATTCTTAGTGATTGAAGGAATGTACAAAACATTTTCAAGATTTGCTTTCCTATTTGTTGAAAGGGAAATAGGAATAGTGCCTATGCCTTTGATGTCACATTGACCATCATTTGCAGTGTAGATGATGTTACCTTCTCCCTCATAAGACAATAAGGATGTAAAGTATTCCTTATGTCTTGTCATGTGAGATGAGGCTCCAGTATCAATCCACCAAGGATCATTATCATCTATGTTGGCTAACAAACTTGAAGTCATAACAAGTGATTCACATGTGTTATGTTCTTCCTCATCTATTGTAAGATTTCCTTGCCTCTCTCCTTGCTCTCTTTTCTTCTTATAACATTCATTTGCAAAATGACCTTTTATCCCACAATAAAAGCACTTGAACTTTGACTTATTGTTCTTAGTAGAAGAGGAAGAGGAAGAGTGATCATCATGATCAAAGTTACCACCTTTGGACCATTTCCCTTTGCCTTTACCTTTGCCCTTGAATTTGCCTTTTGTGAAGAAAGCCTCTTCACCTCCACCTTGCAAGGATGCACCATCAAGCTTTGATTGCAACCTATGTTCTTCAGCCAATAAGATTTCTTGCAAGTCAACCACACTTGGCAAGACTCTTTGAATGGCAAAACTTTGCACAAGGTTAGCATGTTCATTTAGCAAACCATTCAACATAACTTGGACTATTTCACCATCTTTTATGTTCTCATCAATGCATGCTAAATCATCACTTAGGGACTTAACTCTCAAGATAAATGCATGAGCACTTTCACCCTCTCTTTGCCTACTAGAAAATATTTGTCTCCTTAGGGTCAATACCCTAGATGTGGACTTTGATTCAAAGAGCTTCTTTAAGGCATTCCATGCCTCACTTGCACTTTGACACTTTCCAACTTCCTTGAGAAGTTCATTTGTAACATTCATTTTAATGATATGAAGAGCCCTTTTGGCCTTCTTATCAAACCTTTGTTGCTCTTGAAGTGTGAGAGGTCTCTCTTCAATTTCTGCAACTATGTCCATGAGTTCATTCAACTCAAGTAAGGACTCCATCCTCACTTTCCAAGTAGAGTAGTTTGATGAACTCAACCTTTCACTAGACTCTAGCATGATCCCACCATTGGAAGCCATGATTCTAATGTTTCTTCAACTTTTAGGTTCTGTCCTAAAGCACTTAGCACTCACTTTTCTCTCAACAAATGATAGATAAAGAGATCTATGAAGATTTAGGACCCTAAAACACTTCTATCTTGAACCTAGATGGTTTCCAAGCATAGAAAGGAAGATTGAAACACATGCAACACTTTGCACACACTAAGAATGGATTACAAAATCAAACCAACCTGAACACACTCTTTCTTAAGCTCTCAAACTTTCCAGCAAGTGACCAAATCAAGTTATGGTGTGAAGAGTTACTTGCATTCTTAGAAAATACCCAAAACTAGGATGCCAAGATTACCTAGTAATGAACAAACTTGATCAACATATGATCAACACACTAAGATATTGATTCAACCTGTAAAACCACATGTAAACCACACTTCTAAAAGTTTATAAACTCCAGCAAGTGATAAATACAAGATTTAGAGGTGAATGAATGAGCACACTTAGTGAATCACAAGACTAGCTTCACTATCTTGTCAAATCTTGGTGTTTAGATGTAGATCTAAGATCACTTCACATGAGAATGTTCCTCAACCTGTTAAGAACCTGAAAACACACTTGCATAATGGTTAACACCTTCCAGCAAATGCTCCAATCAAATTACATAAGGAGAGTTACTTACATGCTCAACAAAGTACACCAAAATTTATGCCAAAATTGATGACAATCTTTACAATATGCTCTTCACAATGGAGCTTGCAATATGTTCACCCAAAAAAGGGGATCTTTCATCCAAATGGGAGCTTTGCTCAGCCTTTAGGAGAATTACAACTCACTCAAAAGAGCATTTGTCATCCACTTAAGGAGAAGTTTCATCCACTTAAGGAGAGTGTTCATCCAAGAATGGAGATTGTCAACAATAGGATTGAAAAGAACATTGTTAGTATTGAATATGCACAAGCCTCACAATAACAAATGATTAGTTGTTATGATATGATCCAAAATAGTTTCTTTTCAGCCTCTGATCTTCAATAGACCTGAAATATGCTTTTGATCCACAAGTTCAACTCACAAAACAAAGGTTAGTAAGATTTGATCAACAAAGCAATGCAAAATCATGCTAGAACTTGATCAAACATCCAAATATCACCAAAAATGGAATACTTACTGTAAATAGAAGCCAACCAGCTCTGATACCATGTGAAAAATATAGATCCTAAGTGGATCTAAACTCCAAGATCATTGGCTTGAATGCTTGCACTCCAAACTACATAAGCTAGGAATTGGCAACACATTCTATGCTACCTAGAATGCAAAGAACTTGATCAAAAAGCATTTATCACAAATGGAAACTTCCATAAACATCAAGTGCGGCCCAAAATAGCATTATACAGTCCATAATACATCAGCCTACCACTTTTGGAAAGCACCTAAGATCATACACAATAGCTTGAAGACAATACACACAACAATGCTCTCAATGGAGGAAGAAACAATGACAATGATCTATTGATCTCAATGAAGCATACAAAAGGTTTCTCCAACCTGTTCTCCACGACTTCCCTACTATTTATGGATGAGGAAGATGACTCTCTCTCCTCTCTCTAGAAGGTACTTGACCCTAGATATTCCCTATATAGGAAAAATAGCTAAAAATGGCTTATATGACCAAAATACATCAAAATGGTCTCATTTTGAAGGGTATGAAGTTTGACACTTCATCATACTGAAAAAATACAGTAAATAAAAACATTGTGGCCTGGTTCACACGTGTGAAACTCCAGAACCAAAACTATTTACAATTTTAGCCAATTTAGGCCTCAAACTAGCTAGGAAATGTTGACAATTTTCACATCTTTCTCAGAATCTCTCTCAAAATTTCATTAGATACATTCATCTTAATGAAATGTAGAGCCATTCTAGCTCTCTCCCTCTACTTAGGAATTTCAACCTATGTTTGAGGCTCCTCCTCAACACCAAGCACAATATCCATAACATCTTCAAGTATCAAAATAGACTCCATTCTGAACTTCCAAATTGAGTAACTAGAAGTGTATAGTCTTTCACTGGCTTCTAGAAGATATCCTCCCTGAGATGCCATTTTAATGAAGACTTCTTAGTTATTGGACTGAGATATGTTTGAGCTTGTTCCAATCAGACTTAAAGTTGCTGCTCTCTTTCACTATAGGTATTTTCAAGGATGTACTACCTTCCTATGTGAAACACTTGCAACTGTATTTGAGATGAATCTCAAATATTCCACAAGACAAATTATCTAGATCAGACACACAAAGTGGATTGAGACACTTTGGCTAGTTTGAATCCTACTTTTGGAATGTGTGAAATGCTTCAAAAGAAAACACAATTGACTCTCAAAAGGCTCAAAAGGTATTCAATTACTTCAAACTCAGTCTTGATCTTCAGTTTCTTGTGTAGGATGCTCAAAACAAGGAAATCAGAACAAAGCAAGATTGAATCAAATCAAAATCCTCTCACTCGAATTTTGGACCTATCCCTATCCTCTTTAAGAGCTTATAACTCTTGCTAGACACATCAGATTGATTTGGTTTCAATTTCTATGAAAAGTACAGATCATAAGCTTTCATCAAGCTATAACACTGCTATCTTTGGATCTATAAGCAAGGAAATAAAAGGGACTGAAAATCTCTGATTTTCACATGTGCAGAATTTCAAAATTCTGTACTATCACTTTTCAAGTCTGAAAATTTGGTTCCAATCTGATTTGATCCAAATACACTTCAGAGAAGGGTGAGAAAAAGTGCAAAACTGCCGTTTTGCTTGATTTAGCTCTCAATTTCTTGTACAATCAGAGATGTTAGCATGCAAAGCTTAATTTGGCTCTGATACCATGACAAAATTTCCAGATTTCACGTGTGTGGGGAATGTCCACAAGTATGATGGATCTAATTAAGCTTTGTGATTAGCACAGTAACCTGATTCTAGATTGATTAACAAGATCTAGTTCAGAAAAAATGGCTTAACCACAATCTAGCATGCTAACAACTGAATATAATAGCAATGAATCAATAATGAGTAAAAGTACAAGATATCAATGTATGAGCATTAGCTTCAACACAAGTTAGAGAGAGAAAAGTAGACAAGCAAAATTGTTTAGATCCAAAATGACATGAGATAGCTACAAAACTTTGGTTCTTCACCATTGATTGTGAGGAGAGCTACACATATTTATGGAGTTTGAGGTAGCTTGAGGTAGAACCACATTCATTTATTACAAAATGACATCTAGAGTCTATGTGACATTTGTCACTTCCCATGCATGAAATTCTACCAACTTTTTACAAGTGTGCTAGTTCTAACTAGAAATGTCCAAATCATGCATGTGTCCATCACACTTTGTGCATGCCTTGCATGTCACTATGGTTTACTTACAATTTATGCATGTGAATTGCCACGAGTTTCTACAAGCATGACTTTGCTAATTTTATGTCTACAAACTATATGCAAGTTGTATTCAACAATCTAGCTATTACATAACCATGTAGCTCGAGTTCTATCTAGGCCAAACTTGGCATTTTTTTGAGCTACATACTTGCATGGTAGAATATTTGTAGCAAGCCAAGAAATCAATATGGATTGTTTTTCAATTTTAACAGTGTTTGACACTATCATCGCTGAAACTGCTGAAACTGTTTTAGGGGTCAACTTCCATGGGTCAGTCTTCAAAGTTCAACTCAGAGGCTAATATCAAGATAAATTTAATCCATGCATTAAATTTATTTGACAGTTTATTTATTGTTCTAGCTTTTTGGGTTGAATCTACAATCGTATGTAGAGTGCCCCTTCTTCTTGCAGTGCATGCAAGGTATTCCTGGATTGAACCAATACTTTTTTGCCGTATGGCCTGGTTTGTGACAGTGATCACAGGAAGAAGATTGCTGATTCGAGGATTTTGTCTTCTCAAATATTGGCTTGTTCTTGTTCTTGTTCTTCTTCTTTCCTTTCGTGAAGAGAGCCTTCTCTTGATCACTGCTTCCCTCTCCTTCATCTCTCATCAGTCTCTCATCAGTGACAAGACTGACTGCTTTGTCGAATGTCATATCTGGTAGACTCAGTATGAGCATCTTTAAAGGCTAATAGGATGTCAGAAGAGATTTCATGAAATACATCAACTGTTGTGGTGTTGGGTCCTGGTGCTCCTGTCCTGAAGCAGCGATCTAAGCAAAGATCATTCTAATCTTCTCAACATGCTGATCCAACTGAATGTCATCCCATCGTATGGATTGTAGCTGATTGTGAAGGTGCATGATTGAAGCTGCAGTCCTCACTTTATACTTCTATTTTAATCTTTTCCATGCTGCATGGCTGCTTTCGTAGTCTTCAATTGGCATGAGAAGATTTTCATTTATGAACAAAACGATGATCGCCATTCATCTTTTCTGATCCACTCAGCTCTCCTCGGGTCTCCCTCTGGAGGCTGCACCTCTAAGAGTTTGGTCACCAACCAGATGCCTTCGCCCTTCAAAAGTGTTTTGATTTTGAATTTCAAATTTTGTAATTTGTGCCATCAAGACTGATTGCTACCCTTGTCTGGATTGTTGTAGCCATATTGTGTTGTCTAGCAAATCACTGCTTAGATATCAATAGTGATAACCTGTCAGCTCTAATACCATGTCGCGAAACTATGTCTTTGATTTCATTTTCATTTTCGTTGTCGTGAACAATTTTTTGTCTTTGAATTTTCTTTTGCGCGGAAGCTTCACAGGAACCTAGACACATGACTGCACATCACAGAACAGATTCTATTCTAGCAATCAAGGTAGATGATGCAAGACAAGGAGATGCACGAAAATAGAACAACTGTACTATTAGTTTGATTTGGGAGCTAGATCATCAGTGTCTTTCTTGTTGGCGGCCTGACACTCTGCTCTCTTTTTTGTGTTCTGCTCGTTGGCAGACTTTCATGCATAGCTCTTTCGTTTCTAGTATTTTTCTTTCTACTCTACTCGCTACATCTCTCTCTCTCTTTGTCTCTTACAGAAATTTTGTCTATTTTCTTATATATTTATGATCCAGAAAGAATAGTCTTATATCTCCATTGTGTGGAGTTTACAAGATAGCTAAACGTAGAACCACAAGACTAGTTAAGTCTAATCAACTAATCAGTTACTCTCCGTCGTTGCCACTCGTTTCAGCTAGGAGTGAAGTCTATGACTTCAAGTTCGTTGAGCTGGCAGCTGGCAATGTGAAAGATTCCCCTTCGTTTCTTTCGTAACCTTTTGTTTTGTGTCCCTTTGCGGTTGTTGCAGTCCTGGAGGTATGTTTACGATTCACGAATGATTCGTGAATCGTTCATCCTTCTAGCCAAGGGACGTTGACTTTCGCGAATTGTTCTCGTTCGACCTTCGCTTCGTATTCATGTTGCGGCAAAGTTGCACGAGTTCAGCATTTCTTGACAAAATACTGATGATCAGGCACTTGCGACAAGCCAAAAACAAGACAAGGACAAGGGCCAGAAGAAGTCTAAACAACAATTCGTCAAGACTCGGGAGGACGAGGGATCTTCCAATAAGACCAAGAAGAAAGGCAAGTGCTTCCATTGTGGTAAAAAGGGCCATTGGAAGAGTGATGAATCCAAGATGTATGAAGATGAGGATGCTGAGAAGGTAGACACATCCAATGGGAAAGATGGTACCTCAAAGACACTCAAATTGCTCATGTGTCCAACTGCACTACTTCCAAAGAAGCATGGGATACACTCACTAGCATCTATGAGACCTCAGATGTCTCGACTCATCTCTTCTTGAGAAATAAAGTACTAACACTCAGAATGAGTGAAAGCACCTCAGTCAGCGACCATTTGAACGAGTTCAAACAACTGATAAACCAACTGGCTACAATAGGTTCTCCTATATCAAAATAAGACTCTACCATGTCTCTTCTTGTCAGTCTTCCATCCTCCTATGATAATTTAGTGTTGCTTTTGAGCAATACTCCTGCGCTGTCTCTCCAAAAATTGACAGCAAGCTTGTTGTAGGAAGAAGTCAGGAGAAAAAGCTTGTCCACATCTACGAGTACCAAATCCATGGCACTCTATTCAAACAAGCAGCAATCCAAGGAGAAGAAAGGTTTCAAGGATAAGAAGACAAAGGCAGAACAACAGCGGTATCACAACCACAACAAGAACAGTATAGTCACTCATTGTTCAAGACCAAGCTATTTTGCAGATATTGCAAAAGGACCAACCACGACATCAAAGACTGTCACATCCTCAAGCACAATGAAGCAACGAAGAACATGCAACAGCACCAAGAAGGGAACTCTAACACAGTCAAAGGATCTCAAGATGAAGAGAAGGTACTAATGGTACAAGATCAATCCAGTAGAGATGCCCATCATTGGTATCTCAATTCAGGTGCTTCTCAGCACATGACGCCATGCAAGGACCTCTTCTCTACACTCACAGCTACAAAATCAAAATACATTTTCTTTGGTGACTCTAGTTCACACCAAGTTGAAGGCCAAAGGTCCATTCAACTACAGTTCTCAGATGACATCATTAGGCAGCTTAATGGAGTACTTTATGTATCCAAATTAACAAAGAAACTTTTATCTATTAGCAAGATCACAGATCAGGATTATAGAGCTTTGTTCACTGCCAATAAATGTACTATTTTAGATGAGAACTCAAAGGAAATCTTCTTTGCTTACAAAGAAGAAAATTTGTACATACTGAATCATGATGTTGCACTTTCTGTGAGTTGTTCAAATGCAAATTCATGGCATCAAAGATTAGGGCATTTAAACATGCGTTCAATCTTGTACATGCATCACAATAAAATGTTCAAGGACATGAATATAATTGTTGTCACCACAGCTAATCAGACTATCTGTGAGAATTGTCTACTAGGGAAACAACCTGGAACGAGATTTCCCAGAGGACAAGCCAAAAGGGCAAAGTCCATCTTGTCACTAATATGCAGTGACTTGTGTGGTCCTATGAGCATACCTTCATTAGGTCAAGCTCTGTATTTTATCACATTCATTCATGATTACTCCCGATTTGCCAGTGTAATGTTCATTAAGAAAAAGTCAGAAGCATTTCGTTGCTTCAAAGAGTTCAAGCAATACGCTGAGAATCGAACTAGTCAGAGGGTCAAGGCCCTGTGGTTTGATTCAGGGGGAGAGTTCTTGTCAAATGAGATGAAGGACTACCTATCTTCATGTGGCGTGCACCACCAATTTACTATGAGCTACACTCCACAACAAAACAGAGTAGCAGAGCAGAAGAACTGCACACTATTGGAAGCTGCACGATCCATGACAACAAATTCGTATTCGCCTCAAACCTTTTGGGCAGAAGCTATATCTATGGCTTGCTATGTGCAAAATTATTCTAGCACTAAAGTGGTTGATTCCAAGACACCGTTTGAAGCCTACTACAGTTACAAACCAAGTTTGAAACACTTGTGTGTCTTCAAATGTCTCTGCTATGCACAAGTGCCATCTGATCTGAGGAGGAAGCTAGACCCAGTAAGCTATAAAAGCATATTCATCGGCTATTCAACTTCTCACAAGGCATATCGTGTTTACGATGTGGTTACGGGCCAAATTTTGGTCAGTTGTGATGTTGTCTTCCTTGAAGACAAATACTACGATTTCAAACAGAAGCAACCAATACAAGAGACTTATATAGCAGCTCCACCTTCTAGCGATAGGCTACGACCTACGACTGTTCAAGCAATGGAGTTCATCCCAATGGCTCCACTTATCGTCGATGGGCCTAGACCTACGATCATTCAACTGCAAAATACTATGGTCCCAGTCATTCACCAAGGATAATCGTCTGATCAAGCACCTGTAGTTCGAAGATCTGTGAGACAACGATAGCAGCCTGACCGATTCATCCCTCAGGCTTTCATTAGTCATGATTTAGAGTGAATTCGTCAGTGTCTCGCTCGTTGGGAATGACACTCTTTTGCTGTGTTCTACTCGTTGGCAGACTTTCATGCACAGCTATGGTGTCTTTACTTTCTTACTATATTCGCTACGTCTCTCTCTGTCTCTTACAGATCTCTATATTCACATACTCTGATTATGATCCAGAGAGGATCGTTTATAACTCCACTATGTGGAGTTTACAAGATAGCTAAACGTCAAATCACATGACTAGTTAACGCTAATCAACTAGTTAGTTAATCTCCGTCGTTGCTACTCGTTTCAGCTAGGCGTGAAGCCCGTTGAGCTGCCAGCTGGCAGCACGAAAGATTTTTCTTCGTTTGATGTGTAATCTCCCGTTTGCTTTCCTTCTTTTCGTTTCTTTTCGTAATTTTCGTTTTGCGTCCCTTTTGTGGTTTGTGGTCCTGGAAGTGTGTTTGCGATTCACGAATGATTCGCGAATCGTTCGTGTTTCAAGTCAAAGACACGTTGACTGTCGCGAATCATTCTCATTCAACCTTCGTGTCTTGTTCGTGCTGCGACAAAGACCCTACTATTTTTGGGTCTAAATTCAAAGTACCCAACATTCAAATTTGAATCTACTCAAGCTCGACTTCTAACTTTTTCACACTTTCAAAAAGTGTTTATTCAAATGAAATTTAGTCTAATTACCTTTGAAAAGTCAAAATCTAAGTCTAAAACAAAGTTGGCCTCAATTTGCCAAATATGGTAATATAGCTATGGTCAAACTAGTTGAATCTTTCACACTACCTCTTCAACTAGTTTCAGCATCGACTTTGATAACACTCCAAGTGATGTCCTATGCTTCATAAAAAAGTCCTTTCTCAATGCTTTGGTAAAGATATCAGCTACACATTCCCTTGAGGACACATGTTGAAGCTCCACCTCCTTTGCAATGACTTGCTCCCTCACAAAATGCTGCAATATCATTTTAATATGACATGAAAAATCACATAGAATGTAAATGAGATGATCCCTCCATGCTATCAACTTTGAACTCTCTAGAAAAATAAACTTGAACAACACTTCCTTTCTGCTCCTTTTACTTTACTTGAGTCTTCAATAACCTGCAAAAACAAATCAATAACATCTTTGCCAATTGACTCTCCTTTGATGCTCTTGACTAGTTCCAAATTGCCAATTTTCCTTTTGCCTTGTTCGGAAGCCCTTTGAAATTAACCTCGCTAGTAGAATTTTAGGCTAGCCTTGATTATTACTTTGTGAACATTTTCAATGCTTGGGACTTCATAATACTTTTGTTTCTAGTGCACAAATATATTCTAAAATAAATTTGGCATCAAATCTTTTGGCTCAATTACCCTTAGATCTGTAAAAGCTATCTATGTTGAGTTAAAAAATGTTTAGACTTTTTTAGCCTATTGACACATGTTTGAAGCTGGTTAGGCCAAATTTGGTTAGTGATGTAGTTAGAGCTAGCTTAGGCTTCCTACACATGGCATGATGAGAGAGGGTGAGTGACACTTTCATAGGTGTTGTCATGAAATCATGTAATCAATCAAAAGAGACAGATCCAAAAAATTCGTCCAATCAATTTTGAGGGCCTTTATGTCACTAAACCAATCAAATTAGGAGGAAAGAAAGAAGTCCAATCATATTGCACTCATCCTAGTTCGGATTTCTACTTGTCTGGCACTTAGTTTTTTGGAGAGATTGTGAGATTCTACAGACACTTTTTGTTGCTTTTTATCTCTACCCAAGAGCTCATGCAAGTATTCTCTCTCTACCCGAGAGCAAGCCTTTTCTATACTTAGTTTTTATATCACGAGTTGTCTTTAAATGAGAATGTATGATGGTGAATGATTTATGCATGCACCATGTCCTCTTGCCTTAGATTTTTTAAAATAGATTGTAAAATCAATCAAGTGCTTGATCTTTGTGCAATCACCCACATCTTAGAAGATCATTCACACGTTTTGGACTCTCTTCACACGTGTGAAAACTTCACAAGTGGCAATCCCCATTTAACCTCTAGGCTATCTCTGAGGATAAACGAATGGGAGACCCATAATCCATTCAACCTTGGCCTTGGTGATCCCTAAAGACGTGCAATGAGCTAGTAACAACCAACATATGAAGATTTAGGTCAATGCTGATAGATTATGTGTCACACAATTCACAACCCTTACTATGGGTTGCTTGGCAACAACATTTGCAATGGGTACTAATGCTCCCCATTTGCCTTCAACAAATTGTGAAGCATCAAAGTATGAAAGTGCATCAAAGAGACAATACTCAAATTGCATACTTTAAATTTGCTCAAGAGATTTACTAGTCATTGTTAAGAGATTTACTAAGTCATTGTTAAGCATTAGATAACGCAAAGTTTTGCATTCTCGCAAAAGTGATGCCCCCTTAGCAACGACAGGTCTGTCTGTCAAATCTCACCTAAACCTTCTATTGAATAAAAAATCATGGACGATGTTGACAATAAAGAATGAGTTTGAAAAGTCATCTCATCTTTTCTTTTGGTAACATATTATGAATCCGAAAATCCATAAGGACATTCCTACATGAGAAAGCTATAAACAAATTCTAGAAAAACATTGCATCTCATAACAAGCGAGAAAAGGTCCCATAAGAGATTTGTAGGTCTCCCTTGCCATCCTTTACGCTGAAACAAATTTTTAGTTGCTTTTTCACCAAAAATTGGTTGTTTATTTATTATGAATAGGC
The DNA here is from genome assembly GCA_029204225.1 of Diphasiastrum complanatum. Taxonomy (NCBI): domain Eukaryota; kingdom Viridiplantae; phylum Streptophyta; class Lycopodiopsida; order Lycopodiales; family Lycopodiaceae; genus Diphasiastrum; species Diphasiastrum complanatum. The sequence continues at coordinate 59,447,416 of CM055102.1, read as the reverse complement.
CTAATGGATTCTCCATAATATTAGAGTAGTTTTACGTAGTGCAGAGGTCATAAAGACAGGTCCATTCATTTATTCCCCAACACAAAAGCATGATCTTGCAACATGGGAGACTAGGTAGAAAGAATTATAAAAAAGAGCCATAAAAAATAGTACATTCAATACAAATCAAGGATGGTAATGTTGTCCTTGAATCTGAATAAGAAGTTCTGTGATGGTGAAGAACTCCTTTCCTCTATAGGGACTTCAACTCCAGTCACCTACATAACTTGACATACAGAGCAAAAACAGAGGATGCTAATGTTCTAGAAAGCTTTGTTAAGACTTTTGCAGAACAACAAAGTCTAGCTGAGACCACACAAATCAGTCTCATCTTCATACTGTCAAATTCGTTGTACATATACCTTGATCTGAAATTTCAAGTCTTCTAATAGAAAAATATCAATATCTAGATTCGGCACTGCGTAACCAGCGTACAAAATAGCATAATCACAGCCAATGTCAGAAGAGCTGACTATACAACTCATGTGCTTTTCAACACGAGATCAGTATCATGTGAGTGAAACAAAGATAAGTCAGGTCAGAAATTGTACGAAAGACAGATCTATCAAAAAAGGTGACGTTTTCTATTTGCAAGTTCACACTTCTTGGTTTAGGTCCACAAGCGAAAATGGGCCTGATGTGCGAGTGCGAGGATCCAACACCTAGAGCCTCGTAGCTTGCTTACATATTTGTAAAAGATTAGTTCCAGCGGACAATACACATTCTTCGGGAAGTAATGTCTGAGGTGACATCTAAGCACGAGCACATTCTTCAGACTACCCACAAGCTTGTAAGGAAGAATTAATCGGTTGCTTCATACTTGCTCGGATCTGGTGACATTGTTAGCAACTGCAGCGCCTTCATCCACTCCGTGTAGCTGACTCTGGTCTCTGACAAAGTTTGATGGACTGACTTGAGGAAGCAGACTTTGTCTGCAAGCTGGACAGGAAGCGTTAGTGAGGAGCCACAGATCAATGCAAGAGACATGGAAGGCATGGCCGCAGCTGGGAAGTAGCCTCACCTTATCCCCTTCTGAGAATTCATTCAAGCAGATCATACACTCGCCGCCTAGCCCCTGATAATGTTGCTGTGAAGACGACGCCGTGCATCTAATCATCGGAAGCTTGTCCACATCCATTTTGCTTAAACCCGTCTTGGATGCACGGACAGACTCTGGCTGGGGCGGTGAATGATCTGAGGCTCGCCATCTGCGGCATAGCCTGCATCGCACAATGGAGTCCCAGCAGACAACCAGCATGAGCAAGCAAAGTAGCACGGACACGAAGATCATCGTCACTTTAAACACAGATTCTCTGTATACGATGTCAGTTTCGGAATCAGCAGCAGAGCTGTGGCCTCGGTGCTCAACTACGGTAGTCGACTCCATTTCTCCTTCCAAAACACGTCGGCCTGTACTCATTGCTAGAATGCACTCAAGATTTTGTGACATTACAGCAGGGAGACCTCTCTGTCTCGCTCTATCTCACAGATGGCCATGAGCTTATTTGTTAAAGCTATATATGTATCTCATTCCTAACTGAGGGGGGTGCTTGACAAATAACTCGCCCTGCTCTCAACAAATGAAACTCTCCATCTCTCTCGGCACTATCAGTATCGAATCTACTATCCACATACTTATTACTCAGACAACCTTTTCTCTCTCTCCGCAGTATTGGCATCGGATCCACATACAAAAGCAACAACCTTTTCTGCCTAAAACTTTATCTTCTTTTTTCTCTGTCTCTCTCAATCTCTCACTCACCCTCCCTCACTCGCACACGTCACATACACTCTCTCACTCTCTCTCTCTCTCTCGCCCTTCGCGTCGACATCAATATATTAATCCTGACAGTACATGTGCAGAAAATGATTTGATCCTCAATGTGCCCACGTATCTGTATTTCCTTACGTGGACAATAAGCTAGAGCAATGAATTTTTTCAAACTTTTTGATCCAAAAAAAGATGGTCCATAAATCCTAAAAGATAGTTGCTGCAATTTTTTGCCCAAATTTCTAAGTAGCCCACCATTTTCAAGCGTGACTACTTGCAAATGCAAATTTTGCTCAAGAATGGTCCTGTGAAAAAAGCTAAGTTTTGAAAACGTTGATTACATTTTTCAAATGCAGATTCTACTGCATCATGGTCATGTGAAACAATAATCACTATTTTTTACACAATGGAATAAGTCGGGCATATGACATACTACCTGATAAAGACTCATAGTCTCGGCCCCTCCAGGCCTCACCTATGGACTAGGTATTCATCGTGCAGAGGTTTATGCATGTTGTTTTGCATTGCTTTCTTCTTAACCTAGTCTCCTTCCTTTTGCATGCTAGTGTATGATTCCCCTCTCCAAATTCATGGCTGTGAATTTCCAAATGAATCGCCATTCTGGTACATGTGGTATTTTCTAGAATACAATAGTATATCTTGGTTGAGCATTACTTTACAGAAAATGGTGGACAATTGCAATGACAACAACTCATGCTGCCAATATCATTTAGAACCAGGCCTATTGGACACTTAGATTGCAACCTGCCAATGAAATATTTACAAGTTTTGGTACCAAACCATATGAAATGGAAACACTTTCATTCATACACTCAAAACAAACGCATGTTTGTAGTCTCACCACCCCTAGAAAACGTTGTATTGTTGAAATTGTATATGTCACCTAGGTGTGACAATCATATGACAAACCTTCCGTGACAATCATATGACAAACCTTCCATATCTATCAAATTTTATGGAAGAAATTTGAACATCACATTGCCATCATCAATTGACATAGATTTTTCACAAATTTCTAACATCTTTCGCAACTTGGCAAATTGTGTATCAATTGCAAGTTTGAAACCACAAGAGGATACGAAGAGTGTGGACTAGAGTCAACCCTCACTAAATAATATGAAAGTTTTTGGTTGCTTAGCTCTTGCTTAAATACAAAAAGATCTAAGAAAAAAGCTTGATGCATCTAGCACCATATGAATATTTGTTGGTTACTCCTTAAGTAATATTGCTTATAAGCTATATGATTATGCAACTTACAAAATTTTGTTAGCTTAGATGTGATTTTTCTTGAAGATCAATTTATCAATTTAAAGGAAAAGGACAAGATTTCATATGGATCGATTACAAGCACCTCCCAACTTATTATTTGTGGCACCTTATGCATATTCATCATCACCATGTGAAATCAATGTGTACTCAATCCTTGTTCCATCTCCTTATGTTGTGTCATAGATGTAATATAGAGGTTCGTCGCTGAGAGCAGCAACTTTGCCTCAACCTGCATAGCACAAAGAGAAAAGAGAGAGAAGAGAGGAGAGAGAGAGAGAGAGAGAGAGAGGAAGGGAGAAAATGCATTGGTTAGGAAAGGTTTGGGAGGCTTGAGCACCTTTCCCAAACTATTCGGTCCTAACCAAGGAGAGAGAGAGAGAGAGAGAGAGAGAGAGAGAGAGAGAGAGAGAGAGAGAGAGAGAGAGAGAGAGAGAGAGTGCACCTTGGCTAGGAAAGGTTTGGGAGGCTCAAGCACCTTTCCCAAACTATTCGGTCCTAACCAAGGATGAAGAACGAGCGAGAGAGAGAGAGAGAGAGAGAGAGAGAGAGAGAGAGAGAGAGAGAGAGAGAGAGAGAGAGAGAGAGAGAGAGAGAGAGAGAGAAAGAAAGAAAGACAGAGCTTGAGTGAAACCTACAGAGTGTTATTAGAAATAGAATGAGGATACAATACAAAGGAAATGACTCTCTTTTATAGATTCCAAAGGTGAGCCTCCTTCACTCTAATTAACCACACATCATGGGGAAGGATTCTAATTCAAGCCCTTCAAACAAACACAAACTAAATCTAATGGTTCCAAAAATGCACAAGGCAAGTCACATGAATCATGTGAGTCTTACTTTGTATTGGCTTTGTGAACTTGGGCCTCAACATTATTTATTTACACCTAGGGCCCAAGTCTCTATGAAACAACTTAAAACAACTAGCAATGTGCTCATTGGGTTCGGCTTACACACGCAAAACGCCAATGCCCTCGCACTTATTAATCTAACTGTATTGTGTACTGTGGCGGGGCCCACTAGGTAAGGCTTGGCCAACCGTAGTTTTAGTGATGGGACCCACTTATTTATTTGTGTACAAGAAATACCCACAATAGGGTCCTCGGCCCAAAGTAGTGTCGGTCCCTGGACACTTGTTTGCAATTGTTGTGGACAACTGTTGTCTGCCCATTTATTGCTGGGACATGGATGCTTCAAGAAAAGTGTGAATAGATATTGCTTACATAAAACATAAGGCTTTATTAGATGATGGTGAGTAGCATGAACTTGGACTTGCCAAATTTTCAATAATGATTAGGTGGCCATTCCAAATAATCTTGTCCATCAATAAGTGGGTAGTCGACACCATTCAATAGAGGATCCATGATAAGTCGTGAAGATATTGATCCTCACAGATTGGGGCCACTACTCCCAATGTCATAGGCACTCCTAATTGGTAATGTGGACAGGATGTTTTGGCTTGATTGCTTTGTTTGTCAAGTTCTTTGTGGTATGCTTGAACGCGAAGACTTTCTTCGGTCGTCAATAAAAGATTTAGGACAGAGCTTTGATATTGGTTGTGCCAATTTTTGCTATCCATTAGGCCTTATGGGGCTTCGTAGGGCCTAATAGTTAAGTTACTTAATAAAAGTGGATCCCACTCAAATTCAAATTTAAATAAAAAGGGAGGTAGGAATTGGCCAATAGGCCTTGAGGCCAAATGCCCAAAAATCCACTATATATAGTGGTACATTGTATGTCATTATTTATGTTCAATCAAGAAGTGGAACCTTTCCAATTGAATGTCCTTGATTTTTCTCGTGCTCCATCTCTCATGTATTGTTGCTACCTTTATGTTATTTGATTTTGCTAGTTGTTGGATATGCATCTTCTTTCTATTTTGAGAGAGAGAGAGAGAGAGAGAGAGAGAGAGAGAGAGAGAGAGAGAAAAGAAAGTAAGTTTGATATTGGAGATTAGGATTAATGGATTGTAGTATTAGATGTTGAATCATAAGCATGTTGTAAATTTGAAAGTATACTTACTCTCATGGGATCAAACTTTTGTGTGACATGTTAGAATCTTCTTCATCGCTTGAATGCTTTGTAGGTGCTTAGGTTTAGGTTTGAAGGTGGATAGGAAAGTCCCTAAAATCTTAGCACCATTGTCGAAGAGTAATACCATTATTTTCTTTTAGCATGCTTCTATAGATGTTGGTTGTGAGAGATTTCAACAAGTTTAGTCATATTTTGGTAAATTGTCAATGGAGGCCAAACTCATTTTAGACTTAGAAATACATTTGTTGAAGTTATATTAGTTTAAAATACATCCAATAAACACTTTTTAAAAGTTTGAAAAAGTTTGTAGTCGAGTTTGAGAGAGATTCAAATTTGAACTTTGTGTACATTGAATCTAGTCCCAAAATAGTAGGGTTTTTCATATTGGAGGGAAAGCCAATTGGCAAAATGGGGTTTGGACCTGATATATATTGTTGTAACTCATGGAAAAAGGGATCTTCTCTCTTCTCTCTCTCATTTCATCATTATACATGGTTATCTTTGGGTTCTACTACTCATTGGTGCACTCTCATGATGTTATCTTGCAATTCTATGTGTAGAATGATCATTTATTGTTATTTTCAGTTCCACACATGTGAAATACAATAGGGTATTGTAATTGTATGGACAACAACTATATTTTATGTTTTGGCTCATGTTTGATCTCTCTTAGAGTTTGTATCTCATTTTTGTGTAGATGCTGATTTTTCTACAATGGTAAGATTGTTGGTTTGCTCTTTTTTGTAACCAAAGATCAAGGACATGGATTTGGATCTTGAATGATCTGAAATCCTTCACATGGTATCAGAGCTATTGTGTATCAGGTAATGAAAGGATCAACCACATTTATCAAGAATTTGGAGGAGTTACCAATGCTAGAGCATGCTTATGTCTTGCATATGTAGATTGGATCTTTTGTAGATCAAACCCTATATAGAGTTATAATCTTGATCAATTCTGATTTCACACATTTCATGTTGGATTTGGCCAATTTTTAGATCATTGGAAAAGCTTAAGTGGTGGCTATTAGATTGCATATCAAGTTTTTGGCATTTGCGTGTAGATTTTAAAATAATCAATTTTTTGTGATTTTTTCAAAACCCTAAATTTGATTGGATCTCTAGATAGTGAGATTGCTGAACTTCATTTGAGTTTGTTTCAATCTTAGAAAGTGGCAAAAGTCATTAGATTGAGGATAGATCATAGGTTGACCAAGATTTCACTATTCTATGTGTTGATCTGCTTGGTATAAGTGCTAGAAGAGATTTCAGAAGTTTCATATCTTTGTGATTTTTTTTTTAAAACATTTGTTAGTGTTCAAAGGAATGCTTTGTGCATAGGGTTTGGACCTGTAATAAAATAATGTAACTCATGTAGAGACATATCTTCTCTCTTCTCTATCTCGTTTCATGCTTATACATGGTTCTCTTGGGTTCTACTATCCATTGGTGCACTATACTTGTGATTGCATGCAATTCTATGTGTAAAGTGATCTATATTTGTTATTTTTGGATCCACACATGTGAAATACAGTAGCTTGCTGGTTTTGTAAAAACAACAGTAGTACTTTATCTTTTTTATCATGTTTGATCAAGTTCTATTAGAATTTGCATCTCATTTTGTGTGTAGAAGATGATTTTTCTACATTGGTGGTAGAGTAGCCTCTTTTGTAACCCAAGATCTTTTTGTGAATTAGATCATCAATGATATGAAATCCTCACATGGAATCAGAGCTTGTGTTTCAGATTATTAAGGAGGAATCATATCTATCAATGATTTGGTGAAGATATCAAGGCTACAGCATGCTAGAGAGGATTCTACACCAAAATCAAGTTTTTTTTGTTTTTGTAGATTGGATCTTTTGTAGATCAAAACCCTATATAGGTTCATAAACTTGATCAATTCCAGTTTCTTATTTTACATACTGGATATGGACAATTTCTGGATCATTGGATCAGCTTAAGTGGTGGCTAATAGATTGCATATCAAATTTTCAGCATTTGCATGTAGATTTGGAATAGTCAATTTTTTGTGATTTTGTTAAAATCCTAATTTTGATTGGATCTGTGTGTTTCAATTTCAAAAAGTGGCAAAATTCATTAGATTGAGGATAGATCATAGGTTGATCAAGATTCTATGATTCTATGTGTTGATTTGCTTGGTATAAGTGCTAGAAGAGAATTTTTGAGATAGTTTCAAATCTTTGTGATTTCTTTTGAAGACATTTGTTGTTGTTCAAAGAAGTGTTTTGTGCATTGAAATGGGTTGAAAAAGAAGATGACAACCTCAAGTGGAGTCATGTTGGAAGCCAATGATAGGCTTACCTCAAGTGACTATTCATTGTGGAAAGTGAGGATGGAATCACTTCTTGAGATGAATGATGTTTTGGATATTGTTGTAGGTTTGGAGGAGAGACCAGAAACACAACAAGATCAAATGAGATATGATAAAAGGGCCAAAAGGGCTCTACACATTATCAAGATGAATGCTACCAATGAGCTTCTCAAGGAAGTTGGTAAGTGTACTTCATCTAAGGATGCTTGGGATTCATTGAAGAAGCTGTATGAATCCAAGTCTACTTCTAGAGTGTTCAATCTAAGAAGACAAATCTTTTCTTGTTTGCAAAAGAATGAAGAAAATCCAAGCACTTTTGTTTTGAGGATGAAAGCATTGAATGATGAGTTGGCTTGCATTGATGAAAGCATTAAGGAAGGCATTAGGGAAAATATGGGCTCAAAATGGGTCCTTTAAGAAATTTCACTTTAGAGAGAGGTTACATAGAGAGAGAATGCAAACCGTTAACTTTTGGTCACCATTTTCTGAGTTTCCGACCTTGCCCGATGTTTAACTAGTATGGTTAACTTTAGACAATAGCTAGTTTAGCATGAGATGTAATAACTTCTCTTCATGCTCATTCCCAATTTCGGGACTAGAGCTTTAAGACTGAAAATATTGGTGTGCTCAATGCAAAAACTGAAGCGGGAGAGGCAAAACTTTTGAAATCACTGTATGCTTATTATGAAATATGAGGCGGGATGATTTTTCAATGTGACATAAATATTACAAAAGTAAGGAATGCTAGATCTATTCATATTGATTTACTGTAGGTAGATTCATTTACATGATTGTAGCTTTAACAATGGCAGTGTTCCATTTGCATGTTGCTCTTCCGATGGAATGCACTCCAATTATTAAGAAAAATGCAAAAGTTGTAGAGAATGTTGCAGCAATAGTTAGATAATTGAGAATGAATAATCATATGAATATAGATTTGTGGGTGGATGGATCAATTTATCCTAATGAAATCAAAGGGTATTCACAAAGTAAGGGGATCAACTATGAGGAGACCTTTGCGCTAGTATGTAAGTGGAATACTCTACATCTACTTGTTGCTTTAGCTTCACATTGTGGTTGGCCTTTGCATCAGATGGATGCAAAGTCTGCTTTTCTAAATGGTCAGCTAGAAGAAGAGGTGTTCATGGATCAACTGAAGGCTTTGTAGCGAAAGGACAAGAGAATAAAGTATGTCGCTTGAAAAAAGCACTTTATGGTCTTAAACAGGCACCATGTGCGTGGTACAGCAAGATTGATGCCTACTTTTGTTCTAAGGGGATGGTGAGAACACATTTTGATTTAAATATTTATGTCTTATGCTTTGATGGTATGGTTGCGTTGATTACTCTTTATGTTGATGACTTGATTATCACGGGAAATAATCAAGATATGATAGACATGATCAAGAAAGACCTCATGGAACAATTTGAGATGACAGATCTCAGCCTAATGCATTATTGCCTTGGAGTAGAGGTGTGGCAAAAAGGACATGAGGTGGGTCAGAGAATTGCTGCACAGGTTCAAGTTTCAGGATTGCAAGCCAATGAACACTCCTATTGAGCCAATTAAAAAGCTTTGTAACCTTGAAAAATCACAACCATTTGATGCTAGGCTGTATATGCAGTTAGTAGGGAGCTTGATTTATCTTACCACGACTAGACTAGATATATGCTATGTTGTTGGTATTGTAAGTCAGTCTATGGCAGTACCTACATAAGCGCATTGGAAGACATCCAAGCGTATTGCGTTATGTCAAAGGCACTTCCGATTATGGCTTGGTGTATAGGAAGCATGAGGGTTTACCTGAGTTATGTGGCTATGTGGATGCAGATTGGGGAGGTGACTATGATGATTGTAGATCCAGCACAGGGTATGTATTCCAAATTTGTAAGAAGCAAAGTATAGTTGCTCTATCCACAACAGAAGCAGAGTATAAGACAATGTGTAGTGCAACACATGAAGCTCTATGGTTGAGGAAAATCTTGGAGAAGTTGGCATAAAGCAGGAAAATCCCATGACTATACATAGTGACAATCAGAGTGGCATTCAGTTAGCAAAGAATCTACTGTTCTATGTGAGAACCAAACACATTGAGATTCAGTATCACTTTATATGTGAGAGGCTGCTGAGTCGTGAAACTATGTACTTAAAGTTTGTTAACTTTGAAGCTATGTATATGATTGTATAAAAAGTAGATTCTACCTTAAGGGAGAGAGTTAGAATTAAAGTAGAACTATTGTGTTACTGTACTGTGGGTCCTATCAGTGGATAAGGACTAGTTGGCCTTGCCACGAGGCGAGTTGACAGGACACGTGTCCCGTCAACGGCAACCTGGGTCATGCATGGGTTGCCATAGTGAAGAACTATATGTATAGTGTATTTTCAATTTTGAGAAATACACTTGCCACGTGAGCTTGGTGTGGAGAGTGCTTTCTTTCTGTGTTACTGTGTAGCATGATCTATGTTCCTATTCGAAGTAAATTCTAAGTCTATGACCTTGGGTATATGGCACCGAAGAGATGCCTACAACCATCGGCAAAGAGCTACGATAATGGTGAGAGAAGAACGACAAGGCAGTAGCCGTGTTGTCATCATCCATCGAAGATAGCCTGATGCTTGACCTTGTCACAATGTGCTATGGGCTGAAGCAGTAGCTATAGCTGTCTATATCCAAAATAGGATAGTCAAATCAAGTGTTCCTCACATGACATCACACGAACTATGGTGGGGTAGAAAGCCCAATCTGACACATGTTCAAATTTTTGGCTGTGCATCATATGCACATATTCCTAATAAGCTTCAAAAGAAACTTGATGAAAAAGCCGAGTTAGGATATCTCATTGACACTCCTCCTAAAAATGTATCTAATGTGGATCAAGCATTGATCTTGAGATAAGACCAAGATTAGATCTATGCTTTGAGAAGGCACTTTTGCAAAGTGGCTTTGTGAGAAGATCAACAATACACGAAGATGTGTCAACATGTTCTAAGCTGATTTCACCTCCAGTGAGCTTTTCCCTTACAAAATGATGTGCCACTTCTATATGCTTGCTTCTTGCATGAAAAATAGGATTGTTTTGCAAGAGCTTGTGCCGATACATTGTCATATTTGATCAAGGGAAAATCATCATCTTTGATGCAATTTAGCTCCATGATTAACCTCTTGATCCAAAGCACCTCTTTAGTTGTTGTAGTGAGTGCTTTGTACTCGGCCTCACAAGATGATAGAGATATGGTATCCTGCTTCTTTGAAAGCCAGGGCACAAGATTGCCTCCGAGAAAGATAGTATGTGCATTAATGGACTTTCGATCCATTTTATCACTTGCAAAATCGGAATCTGAATAGCCAACAATGGTTAGATCTTCATTCTTGTACAATAAGCCATAATCTTGAGTAGAAGATACATATCTTAGAACTTTCTTGTCTATCTTCCAATGTTGGATCTTGGGATCTTGCATAAATTGACTCAATTTGTGCACACAATAGCTCAAATCGGGTCTAGTGATAGTAAGCCAAATTAAAGAGCCTATAAGACTCCTATAAAGTGTGATGTCCTCGAAGGATCTTTCATCACCTTTAATAGGATCTTTTACATATTTCTCCATGGGAGTATCTATGCCTTTACAACTTTGCATATTGAATTTTCTTAACATAGAAAAGACATATCTAGATTGACAAATAAAAGCATACTCTACATAAAAATCAATCTCAAGGCCCAAAATGTAATGGATCTCTCCTAGATCTTGCATTTTAAATTCTTTTCTTAATGCATCTTTGGTTTCTTGAACTAGCATCAAACAACTTCCACTAAGAATAATGTGATCTACATAGATTAGGAGAATGACAATATTACTACCATCAAATTTTAAGTACATAGAAGGATCATAGTCACTAAGCACAAATTCTAATAAAAGTAGAAAGTTGTTGAGTCTTGAATATCATGATCTAGGTGCTTGCTTTAAGCCGTAAATACTTCTAAATAGCAAACACACCTTAGATTTATCCTTGATAAATCCTTGAGGCTGTTCCATGTATATCTCCTCCTCAAGATAGCCATTCAAAAAAGCGTTGGAGATATCAAGTTGAAATAGTTTCCACTTTAAAAATAAGGCAAGAGAGATTATGATTCTTATCGTCACCATCTTTGCTACAGGAGCAAAGGTTTCTTCATAGTCAAGGCCATATATTTGTGCAAAGCCTTTAGCACACAATCTTGCCTTGTACTTGTTGATGAAGCCATCATGATTGTACTTGATCTTGAACACCCACTTGCATCCAATGATATGCATGTAAGGTGGTGGATCCACTAGCTCCCATGTGTGGTTGGTGATCAAGGCATCATATTCAATCTTCATGGCCTCATAACACTCCTTGGTATTGAGGGCTTCTTGAACATCTTTGGGCTTCTCATGAGAAACAAAATAAGCATAAGTGGAATCAAGATACACTTGTTTTTCTTTGTCATCATAAGTGAGCCTCTTGGGCTCGGATCTCTCCCCTCATGGATCTTCTAAGAGTGAAAATCCGAGGACTTCCATCTTCAAATCTTGACTCCTCCATATGTTGATTGTCTTCAATAACAATAGGTGATAGATTTTGAGGTTGCTTGATCTTGGCCCCTCCAAGATTGGACTTTTCTTCTTCATGAAAAACTACATCTCTACTATCAATTACTTTAGAGGTAGAGAGCATGTAGATTCGATGTGCTTTCTTGTTGGATGAATATCCAATCATTACTCCTTTGCTTGCACAAGGATCATCCTTCTTTCTGGTTTCCAAGGGAATATGGACAAAGCATATGCATCCAAATACTCTAAGGTGTTCAACCTTAGGTTTCTTCAAATAGAATGCTTCATATGCTGACTTTCCTCCAAGTGCAACATGAGGGAGTCTATTGCAAAGATAGTCTGAATAATTGGTAGCCTCACCCCAAAAGTCTTTTGGCAAAGATGCCTCAATTCTGATGGTTTTGGCACATTCACACAGTGTTCTATTCTTTCTTTCAGCCACCCCATTTTGAGATGGTGTATATGCACAAGAAAACTCCCTTTCAATGCCTTCAAGCTCACAATAATCATGAAATTTATTGGAAGTGTAGTCACCACCTCCATCACTTCTAAGAATCTTCAACTAGATCTTTGAACTTTAGGAAATAGTCAAACACCATAGTTTTTGAAGCTAGAAGATATACCCAAGTAAATATAGTGAAATCATCAATGAAAGTTACAAAGCAAGTAGCACCACCCTTGCTCTTTGAAGATGAGAAGTGCACATCCGAGTGTATGAGCTCCAATGGATGTTTAGTCTTGATAAATGACTTTGAAAAAGGCTTCTTATGAGACTTAGATATGGGACAAGCCTCACATGGCTTGAAATTCTTGGAGATAAGATTAGACAAGCCAATAGCTTTGGCTTTTTTGATCATGGACACCATAGAATTATAGTTAGGATGACCCAACCTTCTATGCCATAGTTCTTCCAAAGACATATGAGTAGCAAAAGCACTATCACAAGAGTTAGCATACTCTTTGGGATCAAGCTTGTAGATTCCACCATATCTAGACCCAAATGCAAGGATTTTATCATGCTTCTTGATTGTACATGTATCAACATTGAAATTCACATCTAGTCCACTATCAAACAATTGCCCAACACTAATAAGATTTTTTGTTAACTTGCGAACAAAAAGTACATTAGACAGAGAAAGAACTTTTGATGAAGAAAGCTTTAAGGGAATGGTCCCTATGCCTTCAATAGCACACTCATGATCATTTGCTGCGTAGATGGACATTTTGGCTCCTTCATAAGGTGACATGGATGAAAAAGAATACTTGGAGCTACACATATGTGAGGAAGCTCCACTGTCAATATACCATGAACCATCCTTCTTGAAAGGTGATGAAGAAAAACTCGAGACCATAAGAGACCCCTCTTCATCACTTGCATGAGCATCTTCCTTCTCTTCATTAGAAATGTTGGCTTGCTTGAATTGACTCTTCTTCTTAAAGCAATTGGTGGCATAATGCCCCTTCTTGCCACAAAAGAAACACTTGATGTTTTTCTTCTTCTTCTTGGATGTGGAAGCTTGTCCTCATCTCCTTTCTCCTTTTGAAGAGAATTGGTGTTGATTCTTACTTCTTGTCTTGTGCTTGTCTTTGCTAAAGAGAGCTTTACCATCAATGTTGAGAGACAGTCTCTCCATTTTCAAGAGTTTATACTCTTTTCTTGATTCTTCAGAAATGAGCACACTTTGGAGTGCTTCCAAACTTGGTAGCTCCTCCTTCATGACATAACTCTGAACAAGGTTGTCATTTTTGCCTCATAGATAGACTTGAGAGTATCCCAAGCATCTTTGGCATTAGTACAAGCACCAATTTCTCTTAAGATGTCATTTGAGACATTCATCTTAATATAATGTAGAGCCATCTTGGCTCTCTTTTTGTACTTAAAATTTCTTGAGAAATTTGTGGTTCTTCTTCAATGTCAAGTACAATATCCATCACATCTTGTAGTATTAAGACAGATTCCATTCTAACCTTCCCAAATTGAGTAATTGGAGGTTGACAATCTTTCACTTGCTTCTAATAGAAAGATACCCATTGAAGTCATAAAGAATGATGGAAATAAAAAAAGATGGATGAAAGAATTGCTTTTCTTCTCACTATAGGAACCAATCAAGGGTACAAAACCAAATCCTATGTAAGACATAGCAAAAAACTATGAGATAGATCTCACTAGCTTGACAATCTCTCTAAAACAAGATTTGAATTATCAAAAAAGATGAAGTATGGCAAAAGTTATGGTTCTCTGAATTTCACACGTGTGAAATATTCCAAAAATGTCAAATTGACTCAAATACAACCTATTTGTATGAAACAATTTGCCTAGAACCTATAAGTTTTGTGTAAATCACATATAGATGAGATTGTGTAGCTTCTGGATGATTTTTGTGATCATTCAGGCAATAAATGACATGTACACACGATTTGCCATAGGTCCAGGTGCCCTACCTATGACTCTTCAAAAGCCTATAACTTTTGATTGGCTTATCCAACTGTCATGATTCAAATTGCATCAGATTCCACACATTTCTAGCTTTCTAGTGGGCTAATTTGCTTGAAATTTGGATTTGAGGTGAAGAGAACCACCAATCTGAAATTGGGAGGATTTCACATGTGCCAGCACCTGAAAATTCGTACAGTATCTGATCTGGCTCATTCAATGTGGTTTGTAGCTCATAATCACAAGAAAAACTGCAAACCAGCTAGAAGGTAGAATCTAGACAAATTCTAGCTTGAAATCTGATCAGATCTGCAAAGTTTTTGATTAGATTTGCTTGTAAACTTAGGTAGGCTCAGATACCATGCTGAATTCACACGTGTGGGACGCCCTACACATGTATTTTTGATATCCTTGGACAATAACACCATAAAGATCAGACTAGCATTGGTTGTCAATAGGAAAGCTGATCATACAAGCAATATTATTGTGTTACAGGCAAGATCTGTCAACAAAACATAAGACAAAGCATCATAAATGCCTCTATTCAGCTAGAGAATCCCAAGAGTTGAACCTGATCACAAGAACTTTTCACCTGTAATCGGCATACCATGCCTACCTCTCACCTATGATTGCTTGCAATTGTAAAGCTACCTTTACAAGCTTTACTTCCAGCACCACTGGCGCCAGCTATGTCCCCGGCGCCGACA